>JAEQBH010005789.1:0-365852 GCA_016808115.1 Tetrastigma voinierianum | reverse complement strand
AACAAAGATTTATGGGGGAAATAGGGGTTTTGAAACTGAGGACCTAATTCAAGACAGAGGAACGCAACTCGATTAATCAAAACACGTCAGGAAACAAAGATCAGCCCAAAATGCTCTTCAATACGGTATTTGAAACAATAAGAGCCCGAGCTAGTTTCCAAGAAGGAAAATGATGCTTTTCAAAGAACTCCATTTTTGAGAAAGAGTATCAACATAAGATGTTCATGAAGAATAATGCTGAAGCATGAATGACTCCAAATTGTTCGCATATATTCTTTAGTAGCATTATCACTACTCAATTTTGAAAATTAAACATGAAACTCAATGTGAATTTCAAAAATAGAAGACACGAAAGTGAGAAAATAACTCCTAATAATATTTTTTCTGTCAACATAACCTGTTGTTCATGAATAATCATCTGGCTAAGCGCATTAAAATACCGAAACTCCTATTGGGGATACAACTGGGCATGGACTCCACACATCCGAATGGACCAACTCAATAGGAAAGGAAACTCGATCATTGACTCTAGAACTCAAATGTGCACGATGAAGCTTAGCATATTGACAAGACTCACAATTCAATGAGGATAGGCTAGAAAACTGAGGATACAGCTTCTTCAACGGAGAGAGAGAAGGATGACCCAAACAACAATGTAATTTTAATAGGGGTAACAACCTGCATCGTTAATAGACTTGGCACTCTCTGCTTATGATGTGAGGACTCCCTTTAAACTTTTGCCCCTACTAATAACCTGGGCTGGTCAAATGATCTTGAATCGGACAATAATCAGGAAAAATTGAATACTGTAATTAAGTGTACGAGTGAGTTTACTCACACAAATTAAATTAAAAGAGAATTGTGGTAAACTCAAAACATAGGTCAAAGTGATTAAAGGAGTTGAATGAATTGTCTCTAACCCAATGACACAAGATGTGGATTCATCTGCAAGGGTGACAGCAGAGGTAGAAGGTGCGGCTAAAACGTAGTAGATAAACTGGAATTATCTGTCATGCAGTATGTGGCTCCAGAGTCAATGACCCAAGTGAAAGAAGAGGACAGAAAAGACTTCACCTAACCCGACGAAGGTAGCGATGGCAACGCGCAGATCTGTCTATTTGATACTCAACATCAAAAAATTCATTTATTCGCAGCCTTCCTACACTTCAGCCTGTGTCCTGTGACACACCAGACACAACCCTCCTAAGTGCTGTCTCTCATGGTCATGTATGCATCTACCTCAAACAAGCCTAAAATTTGAAAACACCAAAAATAGGATCTTGCGAGAAGACAACAACTTTTCCACCAAAAAAATACAAACCCCAAATGGAATGGCCCAAACACCATAAATCACCCTATCATGCCCCTAAACTGAAGAAATCAACATGGAAGTGAAGCAAACCCTTAGAAACTAAGGTCGTCAGAGAGAAAATAGCAAAAAAAGAGCAACTTCGACTCAAGAAGATGGGAGAAGTCTTAGAGATGCTCGGCTCTGCAGGCTTTAACTCATATGTGGCGTGTGTCGAAACAGTTATCCACACTCCCCACACGCCATCGTGTGAGTTCACGCGCCTAAAGGAAAGATGATGCGTGACGGCACGTGGCTTGCCGAAATGGAGCATGGTTGGTCTTGAGGGAAAAAGGGACCTCCGACGCACTTGTTAGGGGTTGTCGCCGACCGGAATGGATGGTCTCCGGAAAGTCTGGTTTGGAAATCACTTGCGGATGAGAGAATCCAATGATCCGACGCTTACTTCGGCTGTCGCTTAGAAACCCCTTGGTAAGGATTGACGTGATCGTAATTGAAATCTCAACCACCTAATGGGCTGCCAAAATTGATTAGATTCGCTAAACCCTTAACCCTAATCTTTTCCATGTATTCTAATACTTGTGTGTAGAAAGAAAGACAAAGAATCGAGGAATGAATTCCTTGTATTTTTCATTATCCATTGTGAATATATACATACAAAAGTCAGACTCTAACTCTCCTAATAGATTACAACTCTTATAAGACAAGTTCCTAATAGGTTACAACTCTATATGTAAAGTAGATATATGCTATAACATGGCCATGTATGTGCCTAGATACCGTTGCCCAAGGACCTCCATGCTATTTTTAGGTCTCTATAAGCAGTATGAATGTATCAGACTGGTTGAGCATGTACATGATGCATGGTTATAAAACTGAGATTTGTACTTGTCAAAAATAAATAAATAAATAAAACTGAGAGTAGTATTTCAATATATGACACAGAATCCCATATGTCATGAAGACTGAACATTTTATCAACAATTTAAAACAAATGATAGTGAGAAGGAAGAACCTTCCACCACTATCAAGTATCTTTTGTCTCCTAGGGGTATATCCATAAACAATACTTCTCTCTTTGCAGAAACCAAACCCTATGTATTCATGCACAGTACATATTGTTGCATAAGGAACTATATATTAAAATTCAAAATACAAGTTTCTATTGGAACCCAAATAGATGTCCTGAAAGATGTTTCATCTAGCTCTAGTTGTGCACACTAGAACATATATTCTTTTCCCTGAAATTCAACCAGCCTTAATCTTAATACATATTTTTATTTAGAAGAATTAGCTCTTTGAAAGGGGTATTCAATACAATCTACTTTCTGAATGTGACACAACTGCTAGGCAAACTCAAATTTTGTTATATTTATTTTCATTTCCAACATTTTCTCAGTTTTCAAACAGAGCTGAGTTCAAACAGGATTATCTAATAGCATTTCATGATTTCTAATATGGCAATAGGATGGCACTCCTTGATAAAATTCACGCAAAAGAGAACTATTTATCT
Source organism: Tetrastigma voinierianum (assembly GCA_016808115.1). Taxonomy (NCBI): domain Eukaryota; kingdom Viridiplantae; phylum Streptophyta; class Magnoliopsida; order Vitales; family Vitaceae; genus Tetrastigma; species Tetrastigma voinierianum. The sequence continues at coordinate 363,030 of JAEQBH010005789.1, read as the reverse complement.
CGTTAGTTTACTGAAATTTTTTTTCTTTTCTTTCTTTCCCATTTCTTTATGGCTAAACAAAAATCATGCTAAATCCAGGATTACGAACAACTGATTCTGAAATCAAACCATTACATGAGAGTCCAAACAAAAATAACTCACGCGTTGCAACTTTAGGGCATCACAGACGATATTTGTCAAAGTACCGATCGAACTGCAAACACGCAGCTAATCTGAAATCATTCGTAACGACTTCAGAACCAATCAAAGAAAACATTAGTTTCCTTCGATCGGTGAAATAAATCAATCGGAATTCCGTTGAAATTTGAAAATAAGTCAATCTATTTTCTACACAAATTCACCTGAAAGGATCAAAATGTCGAAATTTTGCCCTGAACCTTGCAGCAATGATCCTGGGAGGGAGTCCAGAGCTGCTAAGAAAATCAAATATCTCCCTTCTGCTTCTTCCTCTCCTTCAGCTTCTGCCCGCTCCGTCTATCTGACCTCGATGGTGGGAGAAGAGGAGCAGTGATTACCTACTTCCGTTTGCTGCATTCACCTTTTGAGAATACGCTGATCACCGTTGGATTAGCTGAAATTCCTTCCTCTGCTATGATAAGAGACACATACACATACGTTTCTGCCTGTACAGTTCGTTTGTCTCATATGATTGTTGGTCTGGGCTGGGCTCGGAAGGATGTCCCAATATTCATTAGACCCCGGCCCAAGTTCACTCTCCTCAGTAATTTGATTATTGGTAATGAGGAAATTTGAATTTAGCACACCAAATTCTTGGCATAATAAAATTAAGTATAAAATAATAAATAACTAAAAATGCATCCTCAACGAAAATTATATAACAAAATTACAAACACTTCATTCTGACTGCTCTAAAGAAAATCTTATATCAGTTACACTACACAAATTTATGATCCATTATCCAGTCTCTTATTACATAATAATGATGTTAACAAAATATATATATATATATATATATATATATATATTATTTGTTAGAAAAATATTAGGAATGTCAATAAGACAGGTTTCGGACTAGGCAATTCCATCCCAATCTCGCTTCGTTTACTTACATAACTTTCATCTCCGTCCCATTTCAAAAAATAATAGTATTAAATCTGGATTGAGGGTGGTAAGACGGAAAATTTCACTTTAATTTTTTTTAATGTTTATTTTTTTTGGTATTTTAAAATTAACATATATTATATTTTTTATGCAAATAAAACCTAATCCAAATGATTAAATAGCTTAAACAAACATCGGAAAGGAAAAGATCCATGGTTGGAATCCCAATAGAACAAATTTATGAGCAATAAAATACTATAATGTAGTAATGCATAGGCAGATATGTGTGTGGGATATATATTGCAAAGGTTATTATTATAATTATATTAAAATCTAAAATTAAAATCTATTTCCTTAATACTATACTAAACAATATCCAAACACACCCCCACCCACCCTGTCTCATCCTATTAAAACGATTACATTAATCATAGTCCATTAAAACTCGATAACAATAATCTCATACTCACCCCATTAAAACGAATGGGCGTAAATTAAAAAACACACCCCATTACCATCCAAAAGAAAGACAAGGTGATAAGATTTTTCACCTATTGAAAAAATTAAGGTAAAAATATATTATTAATGATAATAATAATAATAAATCGATCTATAAAAATGAAATTAGTAGCAATAAGTAGGGAGGTTTCTCTTTAAAAAAATAATAAATAAATAAAAATAAGCAAGGAGATTTTTTATTTTTTTTCATACCAAGAATTAGAGTGTGATCTTCCTACCTAACCTGAGTTAACATAACAAGAATGACATGATTTATGGTTTGTTCAAATGTGTGACCTAAATCACATTAGAATATTTCCAGTTGACTTTTGATATATTCTTATCGCTTTACTTGATATATTTGATATATTCGAGATATATCTAAGTGGATATTTTTATATAAATATTCAGAATTAAAAATTATTTAAAATTAAGAATATATTTGCTATTTATCAAATTATTTTTGAAAGTATAGAGAAATGATAATATCAATTAGATTTGGATTTTTTTACATTCTTTATTATATTTATATTTGTTTATAAAAAGTAAATTATTTTTTATTAAAATATATTTAATTAAGAAATAAAATTGCTTATATGATTTATACAAAAATATTTATTCATTTTTTTTTTGAAATTTGGTAATTGTAATAACACGTATAATAGAATACAATATTTTATTTGTATATTTATCAGGTTATTAAAATATTCATAAATTTATTAAAAAAATATCCATAAGTTAAAGACAATATATTAAACTCTCAGATATCATATCATAATTGTGATACTTGCCTAGCTGATTTGATATTAAACCCCCGCTTGTAAGAAGGCTCAAAACCTCCCAAGAACACGTTCAATTACGAACAACTGAGTCGATATGTACGTTTCACAACAGCTCGTTTGGCCCACATCAAATAAGCCGATATATCTTAAATATCCCGAAAATCGGTGTAGGGTCGAGTCGATATATCTGGGCTGATATTTCGCCGATAATCGCGTAGTACCCTCCGAATTTCCTGGTCAACGATATATCGTATGATATCGTGTCGAGCATTAACCGACATCGACATCACAACATCGGGCCGATATTTCCGAAATTTTAAACATCGGACCTAATTAGGCTTGAAGCTGTATGGAGGGACTGGACCAAATCACCATTGGCCACTACTAGAAAAGGTAGTATACTTGTCTTCTTGGGCATAATTTATAAATAGAAGACGGCATTACATGGATTCTTGTTTTTTATTTATTCCCTTTAAAGCCCTAGAGTCACATTTCTCCTTTTATTTAAAGTTTTATTCAATCTTTTTTCTCCTCCACACTTTGATTGATGTATGATCTCAATGAAAGAATATTTGAATAAATTGGACCCACTCTTTATGCTACGTTTTATTTTAGAAATTGGGGCTGTGTTTTTGGTTACTATAATTTTGTAGGGAAGAAAAACTAAACATGAATACATCAAACTAGATAAATTACTTCTTTTTTTTTATTCAAACTCTTTTTTTTCCTTTTATTTGGGGAACTAACTTAAATGGTTAAAAGATAGAGAAAAAAGAGAAATACCTTAAATATAAATTGTAAAGAATATAATATTATAATGTAAAGTGAATAATTATAAATAAATAAAAACAAAAAAGTATCTTTATGACTCAAATCCGATGGAGCCTGGGCCCAATCATTTGAATGATTTGGCCAAAGAGCTAATCTAATCCTCCTATATAGAATTAAAAATAAAATAATAAATTTAAAGTGTCTACATTTGTTATACTTTATTTTGAAACTTATTTAACTGTTTTCACTAATCTATTTAAATAAATAATTTAGTAAGGAATAAATATTGATGTGGGCTTTAAAATTAAAGTGGATGGTGGATCACACATTGAGTAGTAAGTCCACATTCAATCATTGAAAATGGAATACAACTCATCTAGAAATCATGCTTCACATTTGCCCTTCACAAATGGTAACTAAAACACAAGACAATACCATCATTATTATATGTAGAAATCCAAAAAGTAAAACCCTCCTAACTTTGAATTTTTTGTTAGGGTGGGTTACATTGACTCTAGTTGCCCAAATATTAATTGACACTTTTTTTTTTCAATAAAGGAATCATCATTGGTCACCTGCTAAGAAATATCCCAATGCTAAAATTATATATATTAAACAAATAAAATAAAATAAATTATGTAGCCCATTATGTGTGCAAAATATTTCATAAACTTAACCACTTCCTAACATAATTGCCTATTTTGCTTCTAGATTTGTTGGTCCATGTATCATATTATTATGTGATCATTGGCAAAGTATTCGATGCATTAATTTTCTTGAGAAACTTATTATTATTATTATTATTATTAGTATTATTATGATTGTTATTATTTTTCTTGTTTAAAAGACAAAAATTATATATATATATATACCATTTATCATAATTTCTACTTAAAATAATAATAAAATGTATATAATTCACACATGTAGACATCAGGTCTTTTTATTTATTTGAGGAAAAAAAATCTGGAATATAAGAGTTATATGATATTTAGGTGAAGCAATTCTTTTCCTTTTTAAAAAATAAGTAGGTTTTATTTGATTCCAAAGTAAAAAATGAGTTGTCAATAAAACTTAACTCAAGTGATTAAAGGCTTAGGCGGGCATAGGAGGGGATAGGGATTCAAGATAAATTTGTAAAGAAACGGACTATTATGATGTAATGTAAAATGAATAAATATAAAAAACGATTTGAACAATAAACTTAACTCAGCTGTTCTTCAAACATGTATATATAAAGGAATGGGTCCCATATTTGAGTCTTACTTTAACAAAATAATATTATAATATAATGCAAAGTGATTAAATATCAACAAAAATAAAGCTCATACATGCATATAGAAGGGAGGGGTTTAGACTACTTTAGAGTCACAAAGTGATTAGATGTAGAGGAAGAATATAAAGAGAAAACATAAAAGAAAAAAAGAGATAAAAATTAAATTTAAAATTAGTAAACTATTTTTAGAATTATTTTCCCTAACCAATAGCATTTAGCTCAAGTGGTTAATAGGGAGAGGAGGGTATAAGGTTCGAGTTCTAGTATAAACTAATTTGTGAGAAACATAATACTATAATATAATAAAAAATGAATAGATGTAAAAAAAATAATGTATTTTCCCTATTTCAATGAAAGATTAAATAATGAAATATATATATAAAATAATTTTTAATAAATTTAATTATATGTTATTTTCTTTAGTATTTTTATGTTAAAATCAAATATGATAAAATTAATTTTGTTTAATATATTTTTTTAAATAACTATAATATAAATAAAATGAATTGACACATTTTTAATTTATCTACAATTTATAGTAGAATTACAAATATTATATAGCCCACATTGAAAAAAAGGTTTCTCTGTTTAAAAAAATCAAAATGACTTTATTTTTAAATAATAATTTGAGATTAAACATAATAACTACATTATTTCAAAAATAGCATCTTAAAAAATATTATTATTGGTTCAAATTTGTACAGATTGATAGATCGAAGGCATAAATAGCTAAAAGCCATAAAGAATAAAATAATAGGTGCAGCAATATCATAATAAATCAAGATAAAACCTATAAATTCGATACACATAAAATACTATAATATTTCTCCATTAAATTCCAAATATTCAATACAAATTTAATATAGTTAATTAGAATATTTATGACTTATTATGACTATAATTTGATATTTGATTTGACTAAACTGTTATTTGTCTTTAAATCCTCTACAAGTAAAATCACAAAGATAACGCCACAACCATATCAGAATAAGACGACGACAAACCAAATCGCCAATAAGTGACAAATTGCAACCGATAAATGACGATAACACAAAAACAAGATAAAACCTAAATTTTCGTAATAATCACTTTATTAAGTAAGAAAATTAAAGAAAATGATGTAGACTCCGTGATTCACAAAGAATAGCAAAAAAATCACTTCGAGGAAAATAGTTCCATGAGAACTGAAGATGAAAAAATGAGAGGAGGGTCAAGTAGGGTTTTTTTACCATATACAAAATTTTTAATTATATTCACTTTGCATACATTATAATATTCTATTCTAGATATTTCATAATCTTATCACATTGTATTTGAGATCTCTTGTAACCTCATCCCACTCCCTTATTACTTGAGCAAGATCTTAAGTGTGAGTACCATAGTCTTTAGACACACTACTCGATGGGCCCAGGGCTCATTTGGCCCAAGGCTCGCGATGCGAAGCGACCCAAGCCCACCTATCATATTAGAAGTGGAGGACACTACCTAAACAGGGGAATCCGAAAGCCCGTTTGAGATACCTGTGGTGCCTTCCTGCATGCCACTTTGCCAACTGCTAGGTTTTAAGTCCCTAATCGCCGTCCTTCCCGCGCATGGAAAGTTAGTTATGAAAATGATATGGCACGTAAAATACGCAAAAGATATTTATCAACGGATTTCCCAGTGTCCAAATCTATTATTTCCCGAAAGGATTAATCCTTCATAAGAAAGAATTAATCCTTGATATGGAAGAGGAGATCCAAGATTAAGAGATTTTCTTTCCTGAAATCAAGGGGAGATTTGTGAACCACTTTCCATAAATCGGGAAGATCCCCTAATACGAAAATGGTAAACTCCAACTCAAAGACAATTTTCTTTCTCTTTCTTCTCCTCTCCATATTTTTGTTGACTTATAGATAAGCTTACCAAATTTCACCATCACAAACCTCCTTGTGTGTTTCTGATAGCGCGCCATTGATGCCTGTGGGTTCGCATCATCCGTAAAGATAATTGGCACCGTCTCAGGGGAATCGAACAAAAGTCTCGCTTACATAGCCGCAGCGGCTTGGCTCAAACAATTGTCTAATAAATTTCATCACCTCGAACTATACTCCGCTCTTCGCATCTAATCCTTGCGAGGCGCCAATGCCAACCAATCAATGATCTAATCGCCAAAAGATCAATTCCTCAATTGGCGAGCTGTAAGGTCAAGCTGAACGCTTGCACTGTGAGAATGACTAGTTGCGGGCCTAGATTGAAAAAAGACACGATCTTGGAAAATACGTGCGAGATAGTGGCCGTAAGAGGCAACGCACCCGCCCGCGATAGCGGGAAGGAGCCTATCATCTTGATGTCGATGACTTAACCCGGACAACGAAGGCTATCCTCGTATTCCCCATCCCTGAGTCTCTCACTGGTAAAGAATGCTTGGGAGAACACAAAGGCCAGATCGCGCAAGAGGCCTTTGGTGATGCTATTAGTGTTGCATCTCGCAGGGCAAAGAGAGAGGCAGTGAAGACAGAACTCCACCAGACCGGGCTTCCCCCGAGAACCCGCCTAATGTTGCCTCTGCGTGCTGCCACCAATGCCGCCTATGTATCCCACTCCTGCAAACGCCAACGTCCACAACTGGCCAAAGAATCTTAATTTGAAGACTGATGACATGCTCTCTCTCCTGTGGCACAATCCTTTGACTACGACCCACCGCGGGTTTGTCATTTCGCTTTTCACCACGCTCCAACGGCTCCACTCACCCTTAAGATCATATGTCCACCATAATCAAGCAATGACACTAAATGCCTAAGAACGATCGGGTTATTATGCAAAGTATTCCCTACTAGTCATAGGCTTGTATCGCTTGGTTTCACAAGCTACCACATTATTCTATAAATTCATTCAATAAACCAAGGGTCGTTGTAATTGACCATATCTAAAATACTCAAATTTCAAACACTATTACCAAAGACTACTCTCATAATCCCTAACAATAAAGGCAACAAATTGTAGAACGATTTAGTGTGGACTCCACTCTTACCCAATCTGCATGTGATTATGCATATCAAACTTCTGTCACTGCTACCATGAATTTATTCAATCCTCAGCGATCATGCCAGAAACTTGATAGACTAGATAAATAAAATATGTTTTCTTCAGTTTAAGTAATAATTTGCAAATTAAATTGGTTTTGGTAAAAAATCACTGCAAGTGCACAGGTCATACAAGTAATAAAGTGGATGTTTAAGTCCAAATATCATTTTCACGAGGATTGATTAGAGAATTCAAAGATTAACTAACCCCACTACTCAAGAATCTCACTATTTGAACTTCCAAATTTCAAGATATATTTATCTTCTACAATAAAATGAATCAAAGCAATAATGAAATTTTAAAATACATTATTAGAGAATTCATCGGATTGAAATAACATCAGAATGAAAATACAAGGTGACTCATCATTTCGTAAGTTCAAAATAAAAGATAAAGTCTTGGGTATGAACATTGGAATTGTCCAACGAAGATATTAGTGTAGAAATGGATTTCTCATGACACTACACATTTCACTCTCCAGCTTATCACACTTTTATCTCTAGATAGTGGGTCTGAAGAGCTACTTGTAGGGATTTATCCTCTTTCAAGATCTCGACAGCCTTCTAAGTGATCATGTACCATCTTCAGATCGGAAATCATAATTTCATAGACAGGTAATGCAAGCCCTTCCAAATAAATGATATCTCAAAACACACTAGACAAGAATTATTTCCCTTTATTAGAACTTCAAATTAACACAAGGTTGAAATTATTCCTCTCAATTAAGGTGAAACCTCTCAAAATTAAATTTTTAGATTAGTAAGTGGATCATATTCCTCGGGCATAGACTCCTGTTGTCACCCAAGAAGGAACCTTAAAAGCAGAGGTTAGATATTCACTAGTGATGTATCAAAGTAATTCTAAAGTTGCATTAGTTCAAATAATATCAGTGTAATTTACCCCTAAGTTACTGTTCATTGCTCTCAAGTTGTCTCAACCCTGTGTCACTCAGAGGGATTTCTGGAAATCAAAGCAATGATACAGCTCTTTCTGGGTACCAAACATTGATATTCAGAACAACTCAATGTAGGAGTAATATCAATTAAATCACTCTAATTTTCATACCCAAAACAACATTATGACACTACAAACAATAATCCCAACTTACGCATTCTTCCCAGAGGAGTCGAGCTCTAAATTTAGATCATTAAATGACAATGACTAGCTGATTAAACAAATTCATTTAAATTGTAATCAAAATCGAAAAAAAAATGAATTCGAAAATTCCGCATTCCATTTAAATGCGTATATAATTTTAAGCTTCATTTACACCATCCAACTCCAAATTTCGCCACTACTTTAACTGGAAGAAGAAAATTAAATCTAGAAAACAAACTAAAAAAATAGAAAATAAGAAAATAAAAATATATATACAATGAGACTTCAGCTCTCCCAAAAAGCACACATATTTGATGAAAAGTCGCTGGAAGTTAATGCGACTATTCTTAAGAGCTTTCGATTACGAGTAGGCTCGAGTCTTGAGTCTTAAAATAAGGCTTATAATCACGCACTTCAAAGCCCAAAATGTTGCCTTAACTGCTGATGTCGTGTCGATGTCGCGTGATGTCGGACATCGAGTTGTTAATGTCGCGGGTTGCATTTGATGTCACGACATCGAACGCTGGCCGGGAAATTCTCAATTTCAAGTGATGTCAATGTCATGACGGCGTCGCGGGATACTGAACCACTTCCAGATCTGCATGTCATGACATCGCTTCTTCCGTGGTCAGCGAAGCATTGAATTGATGTCGTGACATAGCATGTTGATGCCTTTGCTCTTACCTTCTTGCCCTGATGTTGACATCGCTTATAGTTCAGTTATTGATGTCTCGACATTGCTCAGAATTTTATCAGACGCCTAAACCCGGTAATTCACTGACCACCACAACTCATGGACACTCAACGCCTGGGTGACCCGACATTTTTCACGAAAATCGGATGTAGTCTCCTTTGTAATGTGAGCCTCTACCCAAATACAAACTAAAGATAAACCCGCATTCACCGTCCCAATCAACAATATATGCAATATATATATCCAATACCTGGCCACTGGGCCCACTTCAACTCGTACTTCACAATATATCCAAACTATCCACAAGCTTCAAGAAGCACATTTTTACTCTTAAACAATACATATATTAAGATTAGAGAAATTCTAATACATGTATCGGTCATCAAAGCCACTGTCCAGCTTTTCTTCTAAACTCGCTCTAGACGAGCCGTCTCCTCAGACGCTCCCGTACCGTGAAATGGGATCCGCACGACGGCATGAAGCAGCTCTCAAGAGGAGAATCGCCCAAGCGGCTACCACCACCTGGCGTAAAGGTAATGCTCCAATTTAACAAACATTCAAGAACGTGACGATCCTACTTGAATGTCTACGTGACCAACTCAGATCCCGAGCCCTCACCGACTCTCTCACACTCGCCTAAGCCTCGTATGAGAATTATTAATTTATTAGTGGGCAACCCTCCGATGAATATATATATCAATTGGGCCGCTCCGACGATTGATATATATTAATTGCTTCATGACTAATCCGCGAATAAATATCAACTCAAGCCATCCGACTCCGCTGATATATCTTTAATTTGACCACCCTCCGATAATTTACATTTTAGACTACCCTCCGAACTCTTATTTCTCTAGACTCATCCTACGACTCTATTCCTATATTCCTGGGATGTTCCAGTTGCATATAATGCATGTACGCTTGGCCCAATTCGGGGCTTCAAACTACATGCAAATATATATACTATGAATATATTTACATAAAACTTTAAATCACACATCAAAATTAAATTTCACTCAAGCATGATCATACACGAAAGTAATTTAATTTAAATCAATTTCTGGGCCTAACACGTACTTTCACAAAATATATATTTAGAACACTATTCCGGGAATAGTGAAACCCTCGTTTACTATTCCTAAAATCACAAAAACACCCTGGGCTCACTTAGTGAACTCAGAACCACTCGGGCCATTCCCTACCTAAAGATAATGCTACATTTAACGTAGACAAATTAACACCCATCACAACCAAACAGCCCCTAATTATTTCTGGGCAGTCACGGCCACAAGAGAAAATCCCAAATAAGCCATAATTCGGCCCCATGTTTTCGGGATCGACCAAACGGCCCTCACGGCCTCAAACTAACCGAAACATCGAAACCCTAAAACGGGACAAAACACAAGAGGAGAAAATCCTACCCTTGAAAGCCAAAAACTCAGAAACTCGTAGCCCACGCTAGAATAAGCCCGCTGTAGAACGTCCTCCCTCTGATCCGAAAGCTCGCGACTGGCCGGGACCCTGAAGAATCTGCAGGCTCTTGCCTCTCTCTAAAAACGGTCTTACTGCTACTGGACCTCCCTGCTTCCCCACTTCACGTTTTTCTCGTTTTCAATTTGAGGAAGAAGGCCACTGTAGCCTTTTGTCCTCTACCACTTTAACTACGACCGACACTTTCTTTTACCAAGCCATATCTTCGCACTACCTCTACCATCCATTTTCATAATTTCTCTTATCATACCACTTACGACATGAGTACATACTATATGTGCCTTTCGTCGCGTGATCGAATCGGATGACGCAGACCTAAACGCTGACGTCAAAAACGCGCTGACCGACCGCCTCGTATGTCACGTAAATTTACGCGCTAATCCGTATATTCACTCCATTCCAAATCTGCAATCCGTTTCGTCATCTGAGATCTAGGGAATTAATTACGGACTTTTAACCGTAATTATAATTTTGTAATCAAAATTACGATTTCAGTTCTTATTCCGTAATTTGGAATTTCGGGTCTTACACTTATCTTTCGCCTGATGTTGCTACATCGCTGATCCAATGCTCCAGATATCGCCTGTCTATTGTGACCACTTTAAGATGATGTCGCGACATTGCCGTATAGTGTCGTGGATATCAATTCGTTGTTTTCAAGCCTCGCCAATGTCGTAGCCGATGTCGCCAAGATTTGTTCGATGTCACAAGATTGACTCGCTCTACAACCCGCATCGCTTTTGATATGATGTCGTTTTATTATCACCGATCCGATGTCGTGACATTGATGTTTAGATCTCCACCTTTAAGCCTTGGCCGGCGTCGCAACATCGCATGTTAATCCTTCGCCAATGTTGTGACATTGATGGATACTATGGCTCGACCGCCGGCGTCGGCCGGCGTCGCGGACATTGAGTTGTACTATCGCGACATTAACGTGATGTTGACATTAACGTGATGTTGCCTCAATGTCATAATGATGTCACGAAATTGGAATATCTTTGACTTCTCCTCTTCAGTTGATGTCTTAGCTTTGTCGCGACATTGCAATGGCGTCAAGACCCTCTCCACACAATGTCACGATCATTGAAATCCATGCTCGACATCGGCCCTTTCACACAATGCTAATTTCGCCAATTTTACGCGACTCGCTCTTCTTAAGCTCGTAAAACATAAATCTGAGTGAAAGCTCCATAATTTTGTATTAAAATTAACTTTTTAAGCTTGAAATATACTTGAAAAATGGGCTTAAAAATATATGAGTTTTAGATTCATCAATCAGTATCTTTAATCGGTGTGGCAAAAAAGGAACATCAGCTCTTTACAGACTATTCTCAAGTAGGAAGAAGAGACTATTCGAGACTTCATATGAGGCTCGGAGCAAGTCATTCAGCCAGATAGAGTCATATAGCATGGATGTGTCCCTCCAAAAACTTTAGGAGAAACTTAAATACTCCACTTTCTTTCAAATAATTATTATATAAAGCATCAGCATTCAATGTTTGAGGACAACATCCGTGAAGAACTCACACCGGGTCATGATTACTACAACCAACCGACTGAGAGAAATAAGTCATTTAAGAAGAAGCCGCCGAGTCCAAGAAAGGCCGTGAGCATGCACCGAAAGTGAACTCGTGATCACTATAAAAGAAGAGAGATCCCAAGAATTTACACCAACGCCTCTCTTGAGGAGAGGCTATTTCCCATCATTCAAAATTTTGCTATAGTTTAAATGACTTGCACCAACTGCATGAATCCCTCCCAAAGAAACAAAAACCATCATGGGTAAGATTATCGAGATTCATGGACATAAGATCGACAAAGCCGGGCGACAGGCTAATGGTTGAAAAGCTTATCAGCCGACACCCCGTGAGGTGGCATCAGAACCAACCACTGGCAGAATCAGGCGCAATCGAGGACGTAAGAGTTACAACCGTCGCGGCAAATCGCATCGTAATTCAGACCTGGCCATTAACTATATACTAGGTGAACCGTCTAACGACTAGTATCAGTTGAAACGTCAACAGAAGAGGCTCTAAAGAGCTGCCACCGTTAAGGCCCGGATAAATGCTATCCACACGAAGGGCAGACATTAAGAAACCAAGCAGATAGAAGACCCCATATTCTTTCCCCTTGTCAACCCGAACAGGGTTATTGTGCCCTACTATGATGCACTGGGACTCACCTTTTATATTAACGGTTTTGATGTGCATAGGGTACTGATAGATCTTGGCAGTGTGACAGACTTAGTGCAACTACCCGCCTTCATGCAGATAAAGCTTTCCTTAGGGTGCGGTGAACTCCAGCCGAAACCTCTCCTGGTTTCGGTGCAACCATCGTAACTCTTGAAGACGTCATACCTCGTAAAGCCGCGCCAATGACTGTGTAGGTTATGTTCCTCAAGCATCAAGACTCAAATCTTACAACGCCATAATGGGGGCAAGTCTGACTGCACTCAATGAAAACTATCCCCTCAACCTACCACAAAACGATCAGTTATTTGACTAACGTTGGGCATGTCGACCTTTTAAATGGGGCCACTGGCCGATGGCGCATAGTCCAACTATCTATGCGCACAGTCAAGGTAGATGAACGCTGAAAATCCTCCCCTCGAAGATCAAACCTCCGCGTAGCAATCACAGTTCGCCACCCAAATCAAAGTGGAAGAGAAGGATCCGCTAGTTGTGGATCCCTTGGAGAAAGTAACATTAGACGGGCCAGAAAAGTTCACTTACATCAGCTCTCTCCTATCCAATGAAGAAAATGAGCAGTTACGACTATGTCATTAAATAAATATAAATGTATTTGCTTGAATCCACTCAAATATGATTGGGATTAACTCGACGGTGGCCTCTCACAAGCTAAATATTATCCCTGAGGCCATACCAATGTGACACCCCGAATCCCGAGGGTCCGTTGACAACCCGTCAACTCGAGGAAAACCTGTGTGTCTCATATCATGAGACTCATACATGAGTAAAAATGGCCACTTGGGCCCATACATCAATACTCACCAAAATCTAACCAACTATATTACAATAAAGCCTACAAGAGTTAATTACATCATTCTTAATACAAACATATATTAAAATTTGTAAACTTAATACATGTTTTACAAATAATCCTCAATCAAAGCCACATGTCGCCTTTCTTCTCAAAAGTGGCCTCTAGCGAGCGCCGTCCTCCCGAACACTTCCCGCACCAAATAACGATACTGACAAAAAGGAAGAATGCCTGCAGAATGCACTATTATCCTACATGCGCATTTCACCCAAGTGCACATGTAATGGCAACCAAACACACTCAAGTAAATATATGATCATATTTGAATGTCTACATGCCCAATCCCATGTCTCGAGTCCTCACCGACTTCCTCACACATGCCTAAGCCAAATGCGAGAAAATACAGCTTTTCAAACAAAGATTTTTTGTTCTCGAAACATACTACCGAAGCTTCGATAAATCTATCGACAACCCTTCCCAGGCGAATTTGTTGGATAACCTTCTCCTAAATAATTCATGTCTTCCGACGTGAATTGTTAAACAATCTCCCAACTCCAATTCTCCTGAAAATCTATCAAATTCATTTCACAAACTACTTTCCTTTTCATTTTCTTTCATGTCATGCACTACACCTATTATTCTGTGGGTGCCCTTATTTATAACGATTATGCCATTCTCAATCAATCACGCTTAATATATCTCTAATCATGCATATATTAACAACAATCTACATACTAATCACATTGCCATTTAATTTGAGACATTAATATCAAAATTAGCTCACTTGAGCTTAACTAACAATCCAAATCTGACCCCAATGGCTCAAACAATTATGTTTTATATAATTCAAATATCAATGTTAACACTAAATTTTCATGTTTTAACAATTTCTTTCCACACAATTCAAGCCATTATTTCAAGCAATTCTACGTAAATAACACATAGACATTTTGTCCAATCATGCAAACCTGACTATTTAATAAATTCCAAACTGAAAGTAATGGTCATTCGTGAGCACTCTCTCACCTAAAGATCGGGTTCCAACAATGACTTAAACCATAATTTATTTGCATAAATTATATCATTACGACCATCATCAATCCTTAATTCATTCCGGATCCTTTCAAAACAAATTCCAAATTCTGAAGATTCTGGCCCCAAGTTTCCTTCCGACCAACCAAACGCCTTCCGCTCACGCCACCTGGGGGAAAAGATTAATAAAGCTCTTAAAATTGATTAAATCAAGTAGGAGGAAAACCTCCTACCTCCTGGTTGCCGAAACTCCACAAAACCGGCGCTCACGCCAGAAGCCCCCATGCTGAACTCTTACCACGAGAACCGGTTTTGTCCAATGGCCGAGAATTCTAGAGAGAAGTTGGAGCTTCTCTCTCCTGAATTTGATTTCTCCCTTCCAATGCACGTACAACCCAAAAAATGGAGAAGAAAGCTCTTTTTCTTTTTATTTTATTCCTTTTTGTCCCTTCACTGCTTACATGTCCAATCATTACCGGTCAGATGTGGATTACCTTTATCCGCCAATTTTATCCACTAACTTTGGATTTTCCTCCACCAGAGACGCCACATGTCCACATGGGCCCCACACTTGAGCTCAAGTTGACTGACTAAAGACCGACACGTGAACACAAAGTGGAGCCACTCAAAATACGCTAAGTGTCCCGCAGACACGCCAGCCAGCTTCAAAACACAGAATTGAACTGCTTCGGACCAACGAATTTATCGCGGGTAAATGGGGATTTCGCGAGACTGATTCCAAATCTGAAGTCCGTTTCACATCCGAGATCTAAAAAAATTATGGATTTTTTGACCTAAATTACCATTTTAACCTTTTCGTAAAATTGATTTTCTGCTTTTACACCAATAAAGATGAAAGAATGCTTTCAAACCCAGATCGCCACATGAAGACAACTTAAGTAAGGGTAGGTTTCACAAAGAAAGAGAAGTACCCCAAACGGTTACAGCTAACGCGCTGGTGGTCCCAAAGAAATGGGGAAAGTGGCGAGTATGTGCAGATTACACTAACCTCAAAGAAGCATGCCCAAAAAATAGCTTCCCCTTATCACGTATAGACCAAATTGTTGATGCCGAAGCCGAGCACATAATACTGTTGTTTCTGGATGCTTTCTATAGGTATCATCAAATTCCTATGCACCCGCCTAACATAGAGAAAATGATTGTCGCCATAACTGCTACGTGTTATATCGCTATGATATGATGCCTTTCGGCTTAAAGAATGCTAGGGCAACTTATTAAAGGATGTTGACTAAGATATTTCGACCATTGTTGGGTAACACAATGGAGGCCTATATCGACGACATGCTCGTGAAATTCAAAGAATGCTTCGACCACACCAAGCATCTACTGCAGGTCTCGAGTCGCTATGGGCAGTATGGCATGAACCTGGTCCCAAACGCTGTCGAGTCATCTGGCAAGTTTTGTGCGAGTGGTGACCTAGGAGAGGGATAGAGGCTAATCCCATTCAACCCAAAGTTATAATGGACCTTCAAGCCCTACCTCAAGGAAAGGTGTGCAACGATTAACCATCACCATGGGCTTCGCTTGCTCATATCCCCTTTCACATACCAGCTAAAAACATTTTTCATCACCCTAAGGGGAGCCAAAAGGGCCAGTTGGAATAAGGAATGTGACCAAGCCTTCACGGCGATCAACCAATATTTTACCGAACCGTCAATCCTGGTCAACCCCGAGGCAGGCGATACACTCTACCTTCACCCAATGCAAGAGCTGAGGCCCTGAAGCGCAACTTTGTTCAAAGAAGACGAAAACCGAAAGCAAAAACCAATATTCTCTGCGAGAAAATTTTATCTAAAGCGAAACATAAGATAATGGCTCGAATAGTGCGCAAAGACTAGCCTTCCGTGTGGCAGCTTTTGCCCCTACTTCCAGGCACACCTTATCGTCGTACTGACCAATCTCCCTTTGCAAAGCACCATACACAACCTTGACCTGTCAGGAAGGATGACTCGATGGCCAATTGAACTAAGTGAATCTCAAAGATTTAGTACAACCTCTTGGCATTAGCAAGTACTGGCAGATCTTGTTAACCACCCCCGCCCAGACGCGACCAAAGGTGACGTCGGGCCGGTGGATCCTCAATGTGGATGGCACTTCTCGCCAAATAGAAGCTGGAGTTGGCTTGCAACTTAAAGCCCCGGTTAGGGAAAGGATCAAACAAGCCATACGGTTGGGCTTCACCGCGTCCAATAATGAGACTGATTATGAAGCAATCTTGGTCGGGGTTGACTATCCTCATAAAAACTCATCATATGCAAAGACTTCTCGCCTATGGTGTGATGCACCGAATGGAGAGTACGAAACACCTGACCAAAGGCGATAATCACACAAAAGTCTAGTCAAGCAACGACTAGGAAGTTTTATGGCTTGGAAGCTCGAGCATATCCCGAGGGACTCAAATTAAAAGAAAGATGCTTTGACTGTAGTGGTCGCATCCATCCTGATCTACCAGCCTGTGTCGTCCATTACGACCAACCAGGTGAGTCAGATAGATATTCTTGGCTAACCCCTATAATGCATTATCTAAGCTCCTGAGGGTCACGGATAACAGGATTTTCTGAAGCCTACAAGATTGAAACCAGTGCTAGATTTTCCCTTAGAACGGGCAATTATATAAGAGATCTCCGAACTGCCATACTAAAAATGTCTTACTACTCATTATGGACAATATGTATCGACAAACCTATGGGACGGGATATGTAGAAATCATCCAGGTGGCATAACTGTATCTCATAGGGCCCATACACAAGGTTATTATTAGCCAACCATGAGAACGTATGCCTCCCAAGTCGTAACTACGACAGTACCAACGATTAAGCTCCTTATCTTATGGTGCTTGCACAAGATCTAACCATCAATATTAGCCCAACGTCCCCATGTTGAGCGAAATTGATATAGTTGCACCATTGCTCACCTTAGCTCATAAGAAGCTATTGTTGCGCCGCCACCGACCATTTTAGTAAGCGGATGAAGTCAAGCCTCTCCTCCATCAAAACAAAGATGTCGTCTGGCCCAGATGGAGAAGTATCATCCGCTGATCGATCGAATCAAAATGGGCCTGCGAATTACAACCGCATATGCAAATTTATGCCATAAATCTCTGAAAATCATAAACTTGTACTCAACCACCAGCACTCCACAAAGCAACTAGAAACAGTGCTAAAGCATCCAACAAAACTTTGGACGGATTAAAAAGCGCTTCAGATTCGCTAAGGAAAACGGGTAGAAGAGCCACCGACGCCTTCAGCCTATGCAGAAACAACCCGCCAAAAGCCAACCTGGAGTGTCACCCATTCACCCTCACCTGGCTGGATAGCGCCATAATCCCTACATAAATTGGAATGCCTACACTTCAAATTGAAATTACAGAGGCAGATTAAGCCATTACCAAGGACTTTGATAATGATGGGATGAGTTTGGTCGGCAAAGAATGTAAAGGGCATCATACCAAAGAAGATCAACAAACTTATACAACAGGCGGGTAAGACAACATACATTCCAAGTCGGGGACCTAGTCTTGAGGAGGGTCTTTGAAAACACTATAATCTAAAG
This sequence comes from Tetrastigma voinierianum, assembly GCA_016808115.1. NCBI lineage: Eukaryota > Viridiplantae > Streptophyta > Magnoliopsida > Vitales > Vitaceae > Tetrastigma > Tetrastigma voinierianum. The sequence continues at coordinate 344,684 of JAEQBH010005789.1, read as the reverse complement.
AACCCAAGAAGTTCCAACTAAATCAAAGGGTCATGTCTGGAGTAGTTAGAGTGTAATGATCATACGTATCAATAAACCTGACAGACGCCAATGCCTGTGATGTGGAATGCTATGCATCTAAAGGGGTATTATCAATAGAAGTTTTCTTTAAAGGTATAAGGTTTCATTTAGAGCATTTTTATCCAATTCTCGGAATATTATCAATAAAGTTTTCTTTAAAGGTATTATCAATTAAATTTTCTTTAAAGTATCTTTTCTTAATAATCACACTTTCAAAGACCAGACTTGTGACTCTAAGCCCGTTAAGCACTTTCTAAAAGACTATCTGTGCTAGGAGCAAACCCAGTGGATAAGGATCACCTGCCCATGTCCGATGCCTACTAGCTTTTAGCTCCTAAAAGATTTAACATTGATATCCTTAAGCAACCATCCTAGCTAGGATTCGTGGGAAAGAGTTGTGAAATAAAAGGAATCAATTAAGTAAAATAAAATCGTATTTCATAAATACGCCAATAGCGTTGATAGTTACATAAATGTTCCGCTGCTGTCCGCCAATTAAAGGTGGGGGAAGAAAGGCAAAATCGCTTTGTTCCCAAAGGAAGCACCCTTCTTCCGACTCCCTTTGTCGCTCACATGACCACCTCACTGTCGTGACCTATGGGATGTCAATGGGGAAACCCGAGGTCGTAAAGAACCTCGGAGGAAGCGGTCAAAGGAGCCGAAAGACATCATCCATAACCTAGTTTGTCTTCACAAATGTCAGGTGGTTTGAACACACAACATCCATAGCCATAAGCAAAAATCGCTCTGGGCCTTCTCGGGCAGTCTTCTCTCCACGGCTTCCTTATCCTCGCCTCGCCGAGACAGGGAGGGGCAACTCATCCTACCTCCCGAGCTATAGCAGAGTGACGCTCGTCAACCTCCGTGAGAAGTCTCAAACCCGCCTTGCGCCGCCTTCTTTGCAATTGCGTTAGAGCTGGACCTTAGCCGTGTCATCCTCCGCCGTTTCGCATCACCCATCACTGTTCCGCAGCAAACCGGCAACCTAGGGCTTCCTCTTTAGCTCAGGTCTCTCCTTCTCCGCCTCGCACCTTCTCTGCATCACTTTAGTCTCCGCTTCCAAAGGCTTTTCTGCACCTAGACTTTCCCAACCAGGAGGCTGCCTAAGGCCCGGTGCTCGTAACGACCGAATGGGCATAAAGCTCGCAGCCTTTCTCAGCCCAACGTGGCATGGAATTTCCTATGTTGGCAAGCCATGTTCCGAATAGTGGTGGTAGCTTGTAAAAAAAAAGATGTTAGAAGAAAGTCACCACACCAAACTCACGTTCAGGTAATAAAAGTCAAAACATACTAGCTCAACCGACTCGCAGTTGTGGTACGATGAACATCCCGCTTACCACGCTACCGAACACTTTCTATCCAAATACGGAGAATGGGGACGGAGCAATTCCCAAAGATGAGACACCACTTGTACTAGGAGAAGAGTGGGGTAGAGGTCACGCATGTGTGCGACCGAAGACTCCCCTGAAGGCCTCCAACGGTCAGACGATTTCAAGTGCCTCTAGGCTAGGAGTCACCGTGCATGCCTGGCGGCGATCCCACTCCTGCACGCAGAAACATAAGAGTCTAGAATCGCCTAATACAGCCAACGCGACGCGATTTTCTCAAGCCCGGGCGTATAGTAACAACACCCAACGAATTTATTCGATGCAGCCTCCCCTAACCTCATCATTGAGGTCTCCTACTGAACCCCACCTCCAGTTGATGCACAAGCCTCCACATCTCTGAAGACACCCTCCAAAGCCAACGTAACATCGAGGGCTCAAGCGATGCAGTAGTAAAATCGTACCACCGCTGCCCTTTCGCCTCTTCATCTAGGTAGACCACTGGGCTCTTGTCGATACTCTTGAGCTTCGGGCGGCAGTTTCGAGCACTCGCCGCTTGCTTTACGTATTCACAGGAACCCAACAAACAAAGCAAACGATCGGTCCTCCCTCACCGCCTAGAGGTCACCGCGTCGATCCACCCAAACCACAAAGCTCCTTTAACTCGCAGATCGAAGCCACGGTCTTCTTCCTCTTCATTCTTTACGGGGGCAAGTCGAGAATCTTGTTCGTCCAAAGGTGATTAATGGCCGTGCAAAAGTAGCCAAAGCTCTTAAGGCCTCAAATTAAGGCTCTTCGGGCCAGACCGTCATGGGAGGAGTCACGTGATAGACTTCAAAGGTCAGTAAGGGACGAAATGTTCCCCGACGAGCTCTCCGACAAATGAAGTGAATGATGGGACTATGTAACGAAAGGGGCTAACGCCTAACTCCCGCAAGTTCTTCACCGTTAAGAGGAGCTCGTGATTATGCTTTGCCTCCGTAATCTCGAGCAACCGTCTGATACACTCCAAATGTGCCTTCGACCAACTAACTATCTGGCCACGGCAAGGCTTACTTATAGCCTCCAAAGAAAAGTGGCATATCATAGTGCGAGCGATCTAAAAAAGAACTCGTAGTGCCTGTAAAATACCTTAGCTATAATTTTTATAATAATTTTATTATATACATGTGTATGTTGAGCGACTTCGTATTTTCTGAGAATTACAAATGAATAATGATTAAATGATTGTATGACAAAAAGGTCAAATGTAAATGATTTGTGATTGAAAGGATATATGCTAAATGATAATCGAACAGACCCTAAATTAACCCAAGTGAAAAAGGCAAATTGAATAAATAAAGACCTAAGGGTTTAATGAAAATGGCTTAGCCAAAGTTAATTAAATGATAAGTGGGCTAAATAGAATTTGAGCAAAACTTAAGTCAAAAATGGATTATTTGGTTAGAGCCCAACAAGGCCTAAGAGGATTTTGACTTAAAGACCAAAATGGTCTAAGATAATCATTTACAAAAGGTTTTTAGGGTTTGAGAGGAGAAATGGGAAAAAGCTGGAAGGTAAGAGAGAAGATCAAACTTTGGTGATTTCCTATTTTGTTCAAGATTTTTCAAGAAGGAAGATGAAGAAGCTATAGAAAGTGATTTCAGCAAAGAGGTAAGAACACAAGCCCGCTTTTCCCTCCTTATGACTGATGTTTGAAATGAAAACTTTAAACATCCATAGGTTTTGCTTGTAGTTGGTTTAGGATGTTATCATGAGAGTTTCTTTTGAGTTTTGGTTTGATTTTGAGGTGTTTTGGAATAAAATCACGAAGAGGAAATGAAGTTTCAAAGGAGATGCTGTCAAAAGTTTTTCAAACTCATATTTTTGTTTTGGGCATAACTTGATCATTACTCATCCAAATCCGAGCGAGTCTAAATTGGCCCAGATACTATACGCCTAGAGAACAAATCTCCTCAAATAGGTGTACCTAGATTTCAATTCTATTGAATCTGGGAATTGTCAAGTGATGCCTGCTTTGAGCAAGATTTATGGTTCGGCTTCAAACACATGGTTTTGGAATAGTTTCAGATTTTCACATAAGCTGAGTTTCACTCATCAAAATTGAGTGATTCAAAATTATAAATAGACTTCAGCGTAATAATTTACTTGAAGGAAATAAAACTGTTACCAAAGTTCTACAAATTTGTCAAAGTGGGAGTTATGCGTAAGAACGTTTGATTCCCCGCTTGCAATCGAGTAGCCCCGATGTAAAATGCACAACTCGAGTTTCAAAGTGATCCAAATCGATGATTCTAGTTGAGAATAAACCTGCAACCATACCAAATGAAAGAAGGAACCATTACCAAATTAAGGAGTTACACTCAAATCGGGAACAAAGAAGTAACCCGCGAAATGATACCGACTTTCGCCTGGGGATTAAAATGCCATAACTTGAGTTTAGTGATACAAACAGATGATCTCCAATCTACCAAAAATAGACTCATGAAATAAAATTTTCTTGGAAGGAATTTGTTAAATTAAGGTGGTGTTTGTTTTTTTTACTTAATGTTTATAACTTTTTTGAGTTTATCGCCGAATATACTTAATAAAGACAAGTATTGTGTCGTTTGTTTTTAACATTGCGTAGCTAAGAGTGATGGAACGACGGATTATTTTGCCCGCCCCGTCTGCTTCCACCCAAGATTGTGTTTAATTTTAATTTTAACCGTTTTAACCTATTGTGTTTATTTTCTCAAATCCGGTATTCGCTCGTGTATCAAGTTATTCTCTCAGAAAATCCCGATAAAATTAGAAATTTTCAAAAAATTAAGAAACGTTAATAAAATAATAAATGTCATATAAGTGGCTTCCAGTAAAATCTCAGATCTCGACGACGAAATGAACTACGTCAAGAATTCGCCAAAGGAATTCAGCCGACCAAAAAGTTTCACAATTCATGAGATATAGAAAATTCTTTACTTAGGTGATAAGTCGTCAAAGGATCTGGTGACTCCAGATTTTTACGAAAATCTCGAAAGCTCGCGAAATGGTTCGGGGCTAAGTCATTTAAAATAGTGAACTGAACTTTAAATAAATTGGTTTCGTATAGTAACTGACCTTGGAATGAAGCTAAATATAAACCATGTATCCAAAATAGCTAATAATAAGCCCTGGGTCTCCGATATATTTAAAAATAATTTATTATTTTATTTTATACTTTAATATAAATAATAATTATTATTATAATGTTTTTAACAAATAATTTATAAAATTATAATATTTTTATTTTTATGAAAAATATTAATTTTAATATAATAAAAATAAAGAGAAAATAAAAAATAAAAAACGTAGGGACAAATAGCTTAATTTTCTCTATCTCCGTCCTTACTGCTTAATTTTTAAATGGCATGCTTTGGAAATTGAAAAATAAACGAGTCTGCCGGACAGGACCGCCCATCCCAAACCTCACGCCACATCCCTAATAACAGATATTGCTACTTTTTCTTCTTGTCAAGAATGACCAGCTTTTTCTTATTTTTGGGCGAAAATGACTTTTTCTCGAATGTAAAGAGCCAAATATTTTCACTTTTCTATTCATAACTTTTTTTAAAATTTCAAGAATAAGTCATAAAATTTAAAAATTTAATATCGAAAGCTAATTAGCTTTAAAGATTATTCCAAACAAACGCCCAGTGTATGACTGAGCCCTACCGACCCTACTGGGCGGATCCGAACCGAACCCGCGCCTTACCAAGTCATTTATCAAATACATTTCATTCATAAACGTTTTCGTTCTCAAATCTTTGCGGAAGCGGTTGCATTGGTGGATCCCAATTGAGTCCGGGATGCTCAATTCCACTTTATCGAAATCATTTCATTTATATAAACATTTTAGTTTTGCAGAAGCGTATTCAATTTAGGACAAACCCATAAACAATAACAAATTCAATACAATTCATTTATAAAATATGCATTTAACCAAAAATCAATGAATTAATCCTTGATATAGAATATGAGATTTTATCCTAAAGATTAAGATATTTTCTTTCCAAAAATCAACAAAAGATTCGTGAACCTCTTTCTATAAATCAAGATCCTCTATAATGAAATCGCAATTTCAACCGCGCATACTTTCTTTTTCTCTTCATTTATATATTTCGTCGACGCACTATCCATGAATGACTACCTTATCATCAAAACCGCTCTCTTTTTACAGTTTACAACACATTGCTGATACTCAAGGGTTTGACCATCAGGGCAACAACATTAAGAACTATTTAAACAATTTTATACCAATACTTGATTTTATTTAATAAATATGTCTTAGATTATTTTATTATTTTAAATTTTAGTAAAAAAGAATATGAAAAAACCTTTTTAAAAAAAAATTCAAAGTAATTCTCTGTAATTTTTTTCGCTTAGATTCAAAGAATGGGTTTACTTAGTCTAATTGAGATACGCTGAGATTAGATTGTTGAAAGATGGACTGATGGAGAAATACGTTTATATGACATTTTTATATTAAAATTAAAATGCATTAGACGATGCTTCCTTCTAAATCCTACAGGCTACAAATCCACCACGTGATCCTGTCCGTAACTTTCTAGGATGGGGGGATCACTGTGGACCCCACCCACATCTTTTTATTTTTTAAAAGTGGGCGGTGTGTTAGCACTGAGCAGCCGCCCACACCCGAACTTTTCCTGCCCACACGGTATAACCTACGACGTTGCCACGTATCTCACGACGGCGCATCAACCACTCCACACTGGGGTGGGCCCCGCAATCTCTCAATCTCTTCTCCAACCTGGCGGCGGTGCTGCCACGTCACCCTTCCTAACGGCCTTTAAGCGCCGTACGCATCTCTCCTCTCACGTTAGAGTTAGAGTTAGACGTCCCTCTGTCTTCTTTGAGTTGTCCGCCGAATGCTTCACGCGCCTTTTTCCAGCTCCTAGTCTGCTGTCTATGCCCTTGAAAATTATAGATAAAGATTAATTGTTTAATATCATAAAACCTTTAAAAAAAAAAAACAAAAACAAATTCTAAGTTACTTTTTTCAGAGTGTGTGTGTGTGTTTTTTTTATATTAGATGTAAGAAAAATTTTAAAATATAAAAACAATTAAAATTATTTAAGTATTCTACACGGCAAGGAAGCGGCTGGAGAATGAAGGAGACATGGTAAACTCATCTCATAAGCGGCTGTGGATAAGGCGCCCAAGATTACCTAATAATTCCAGATTGGCTGTGGCAAGAGTACAAGTCGTTTATCGAATCGTGGTTGTTCTCCTCCGACCGGCGTCTGGCGATGGCGTGAGTTTGCTGCTTATCCTACATCGCTAACAGCGATTGAGGCAGGTGCCAGGTAATTTCATCCTCATGTTTCATTTTGATCGCACCAAAATCAGCTAACAAAAATGTATCAATTTTTAGATTTATTTTTATTCCACAAAATATTGAAACGATATTGAAAAATTACATTTTTTATATAATTACTAATCTGGCCTTAAATACATATTTCTTTAATCCTTGAACATTTTTTTGTTAAAATTAATATTTAAAATATAAAAAAAATTAACAATAATAATTATTTTATTTAATTTCTATTAGCGAACAGTGTGAATCCTTTCAGCACGCGGAGTGTGAATTTCTTTACTTTCACTCTTCACGTGAGTAGTAGAACCGACCGCAAATAAAACTCATCCATTAATGTTGATTGAATGTTTTTTTTTTTTAATTAAAAAAAAAAAAGAAAAAACAAAGGAGTAAATAGAGAGCCGGTGGGGGAAGCCCGGATCAGGAGAGGAGCAGTGGGGCAGATCTCCTCCACGAAATCCGGCTAGAAGACACGGTCCTACCAAAAGCCGCCGCGACAGCTCTGAGTGGGCCCCACTTCTGTCGGCTGCCACCCTCCTCTCACTTTCCTTGATTAAGCTTCGTTTCGTGATTATTAAAGAACTGGAGGACGGCCAATGAAATAGAAAAGGTACACGTGCCGTCATTTACGTGTACTGGCGTGTCAACACGTAAATTCCTGTGGGCCCAACGCTCCTCACTTAGACCGTAATCCGCGTTAACGCGTTATTTCCTTTGTACTTGTAATTTTATTTTATATTTTTAAAATACTCTCATTTTAATGTAGACTCTAACTTGGCTCCCTCCTATACCCCTTGCTTTTGCTTGTTTTAACGGTTCTATCATTTCAATTGGGTATGATTGAAATTATTAAGTAATTAAAATCTAAATTTCGATTTCTTGTTTTCCTTAAAATTAGTTACACGGTCCATTGTATCTATCCCGCCCGACCATCATTGGGGGTTGGCTTAATAATTAATAGACCATCAACCTTTCATTTTTATTTCACTTAAATATTTTAATTACAATATAATAAAATATCTGTTATGATTCCTTTCCTCCTTATATCATTGACAATTTAAGATTCTAACATATGAGGTAGGCATTATAAGTACCATTAATATTTCATATTTTTTTGAGGATCACTTATATTTCAATTAAAAAACTAATTAGTAGGATTTCAATTTAAGATAAACTAAAAAATGCACCTCATTTCTCCCATAAGAAACTAATATTACATGTTTAAAAACTAAAAAACATATGGTCTATTTAATCACAGTTTTTTTAATTTATTTTTTGTTTTGAAAAACAATAAATTAAATAAAAATATGAATAATATGTTTGTTCTACAGTTTTTTTCAAAACCAAAGAAAAAGGAAAATATTTGATAATATGTTTGTTTCTAATTTTTATTTTTTTGTTGGAAACCAAAGAAAAAAGTAAAATAAGGGAGAAAGTGTTTGGTTCTTAGTATCTTATTCTAAAAACCAAAGAGAAAAAGGAAAATATGGGAATATGTTTGGTTCTTTTTTTTTTTTTTCAAAACAACTTTTTTTTTTTAAAACATCAAAATAATATTTCTTGTATTTTCAAAAAAAAAAAAACCAAAGAGGCTTTTCTACGAGTTCCACCTATTAGAAAAGATCATCCGTACCTTTATTTACTTATTTATTTTTTACGATGGTGAAATATAGTCGATAAGGGATAAATGAGAAATAAAAATTAAATAGCAAAATCAACAAGCTGAATTTTACAGTTTTCAGGATTAGCAAAATGAATGTAATTATTTTTTTTGAAATAAAAAATAATTTATTGATTCAAACTTACAATAAATAAATATATCAAGATATGCAATGCTAAAAATCATATAGGATGAAACAATATTTAAGTTAATAATATAACAAATTAGCACAAAGTCTAAAATTTTTGATAATAGAATTACTATAATATCTACGACTCTTGTTTTCAATATAATCACGAATCGTAATCGATATTTTGACATCAACTGCTTATTCGTTTAAATCGCTACAACATAAATAAATATAACAAGCAAGACGTATAAAAATACATCGTAATGCTCAACGACAAACCAAACGTCATAATAAATAAATTCCATAACACAAAAATAATAAACTAATCTAAACATTTTTACAAATAACTTACTTTATTAAGAGAGCATTGAAAAAAAAACAATAAAGGCCTACATTGGGTAAATTTAAGAGCTAATTTTTTGTTCTCCAATACTTCTTTGTATTATCTTAACCATTTTTAATAGCTTATGATTAGTGAATAAGTTTACCACATAATATTTATGGTATAATTGTTTAATTCCATCATGTCCACTATGATATATTATATCGTAAATAAAAATATGAATTTTGACCATTTGGTCTGTTAAATGATTATCGCATTATACCTAAAGTTGCCCTTTTGAGTTCCTTGGGGACCAAGTCCAAATTACTAGGTCGTAACTCTGTTCTTTGGTTTCAGTAAAATTGAACTTTTGGAATTTAACTATAGAAGTTGAATATCTTGAATAAATAAATGTTTACTGAATTTAATTTAATTTAATTTAAATTTATCCTATTAAGACTATATGAACAAATATGAAATGTAATGTACTTCTTTGTTATGAAAAAACAATGTTTTATATAATTTCAATCTTATAAATATAAGCTAATAAGATGTAACTCAATAGTCAAGGTTAGACAGTGGCATGGAGAGGGATCAAGTCTCCTTATTTATAAATATAAAATAGTATCCAATAGAATTTAAGATTTATTACACATATTACCTACCTATCATATATGATATCTATTAGTTCTATTTTGTATTTAATAAACATTTCTGACATTCAAAATGAGCATGAACAACATTTAGATAACTTTTTTTTTTTATGATTGAATTACTTAGTATATTTGACATAGATTAGACAATAACTATTCAAATCATGAATTTCAATAATGCAATTTAAAATAAATTGTAGTGATATAAATAATTAAAATAACATATTTTTCTCTCAGTTTTTTTACTAGCATTTTCTCTTTAAACAATGAAGGAATATTTTTTAGTTATTATTAACATGAAATCACTTTATACACCTCTTTCATATATATATATATATATATATATATATATATATATATATATATATATATATATATATATATATATATATATATATCTTAATAAATTGATTATTTTATATAAATATAAATTTATTTGTTTTTTCATGATTTAACTGTCCCTTGTGATACGCAAGATTACTACATTAAAGTAATACACATATTATTATCGTTTACTCACAGAGTTGATTGGGTATATCTAAGATATTTGTTTATTGCTGTCAGAATGCGACATTTATTTGCTGCTGATGAATGAAGAAATATATAATAAAAGATAATAAATCAAATCAATGATCGTCATTATGCTATAAAATTAAAGTATAAATTTAACCATCAAATATATACTTCGGAAATGCTTTTATTATACTATTAATTTTGATATTATTTTATTTATATTTAATACGATTCTCCTCGCCACTTAATCAAAGAAATGATTTATCTTCAAAAAAATTTTGTAATGATATAAAAAGCATATTGTTAGACAACTTGCTATAATAATAATAATAATAAATTAATTTTTTGTTTATAATATCTAATCATAAGTTTAAGCGTAAAAATGGATAAAATGGGTTTAGTTTAATTGAAACCCATCTAAAGTGAGTGTTCCAAGGTTTATGTGGGTACAAATTATGATGGAATGAAATTTGAATAAAATTAAAGGTGTACAAATTGAAAATAACATGATTAAAAATTAATTATGATCATTCAAAAAAACACATCGATCTATGAGAAGTTACAGGATTAACAACTTGGAGAAATTTCTCGTAGTTGCAAAAAAAAGGAGGTCCTTCCTTTATTGGCTTAGACCTCCAACATATTCTCAATTTTGACCTAGAATATGAAAAATAAAAAATATTTATATAAGCTTAGCCGTAGCCGCTAGCGGTTAGAAACTTGGAGACTCCCGGTTAAATCAATCCTCCATGGGTGGAGGCATGTTAAGATCCAGATTCAGAACCTTCGTTGCTCCACTGCTCTCGTGCTGGACCGAGTCCACCACAGATGACGAGTCTGACTCGCTCTGAACCGGGCTCCCAAACCCGGCGTCATACGCGACCGTGACTGGGTTGGTTCTGAACCTCTGCCCCACCACAACGCATCCAAAACAAAACCGGCTGAGCTGTGTGGGCCAGACGCCAGCCACGGCGGTGGAATTCACGACAAGAGGCTGGTAGTGGAAAGGGTAGCCAGCGTCGGTGCTACCAAGGCGGCGCGTGAGGTCGAGATGGGGAGGCGCGTGAGGGCTGGAGGACTCGACGGTGCTGCTGGCGCTGGGGCTGTCGGTGTTGAGGGTGGAGGGGGAGGGGAGGGGGAAAGGGAGGATTTCGTTGGGGAGGAAGTTGGTTTGGCCTTGGAGCCTGAAATCCTGGGCGGCGGTGTCGTAGGCCTGGCGGCCTCCTCCGCGGTGTCGAAGGTTCCGAGCCAGACGCGGCTCTTCTTGGTGGGATCCCTAATCTCGGCGGCGTAGCGCCCCCATGGCCTCTTCCTCACTCCCCGGAAATGTGGCTCTTTGTTCTTAACACCTTCCTTCACTTTCTCCTTCAGAGCCATATCGTTAGGCGGTGGGAAACGTGATTAAGCTGTGGAGAGAGATCAGAGACGGTGGTGGAAGTGAAGAGATGGTGGTGGGTCGGTATTTATAAATTATAACGGAGGAGAGATTGGAGGTAAAGAAAAGGGGGAGGGGGGGAGTCAACCATGTGTTTGACTGGAGACAAGGGCGGCGGGGAAGGGGAAGGGGAAGGAGGAGAGTGGGGACACGTGATTGTGGTTGTGACTTGTGAGGAATACGTGTCACGCGGGATTTTCTATTACTTGTTGTGCCGGCGGAGTCTGACGGCCGTTATTACCCCCCTCACTAATATTCACGCTCTTTAAGTTCGTGCCGCCCACCTTTTTTTGGTTTGATTAATATTTATAATATAAAATGAAATTTTGCTGGGAGTATGGTGGAAGGAAGAAACTGAAATGATGGGTTCCAGAACATGCTTCCCGGTGGTAAGGATAGTGATTGTAGGATTGTTTCTACTTTATGTCACTTCCTCATTTCCCCATTCATGTATTTAATGAATTTTCAATGGCTTTCATACTGAAAAGGGAAACTATATTACGAGAATGTTTGGAAAACTTTGCTCAAAAGACAACCTAACCCAAGTTTTATTTAAATAAAATAATTACAAAGAATCTGAATACGATAAAGAAATTATATGTCATAAAAGATAATTTGTTTCTCAAAATGGCATTTCATTTATCTTACCCACAAGTCCTAACCTAATCAAAACATCAAAAACCCATGTCAAACATCCCCTTCCCTCTTCTTCTTCAACCCACACCTCCCTCTCTGCCTCTATTTTCCTCAACCCGCTTTCTGCATCTCCTCTTCCTCTCAAGCCTCACCTGCTTCTTAAGACGACCTCTCATTTGACTCCAAACCATAACTTGAAACCCCATAAACTCGCCTGTTGACTAAAAAGTTCCTCCTTCAAAGTATCGACACATTAAAGAGAAATTGTCGCATTTAATCATTGTTTCGTCTAATTCTCATTCGAGCCATATAATCTAGGTTTTTTTTTTCATCAACATGTTTCTTTCTCTTTCTCTTTGTCCCTTTGTCGTTTTCTCTTTGTGTGTGTTCTTTTGAATCTCTACGATCTAGGATCTAACATTGTTTAAGAACAATGATAAAATGGTTATTTGTTCCATATTCTGTTTTTTTGAAGCAATGTTTAAGAGCAATGATTTCGAGTTTGTTTTATGAAAATGCTACATGTGTTCTTCTTTCAATCTCTCTGCTTTTAGGTGGATTATTAGTTTGAAGTCTAGATTTATGGGTTCCAACATTGTTTAAGAATAGCCATACACCGTTATTTATTATTATTATTATTATTATAAGTGAACAACAAGTAATTAAGTAATGCATCAAACATCGTACAAATTTTACGAACTCTAGGTACTACACAAGCTTAACTTTAGAGATATCCAAATAAGACTTCATATTAATCCATTTAAACCTTGCGCATAATCTATACGTAATATGGGTACAAACCAAACAAGACCATGTGCATGCCCCTACCCCCACTCAACAAGAGAGGGTCGCAGACGTGACGAATTCTTAACCTCGCTTCTATTACTCGCCTATTTCATATATACTTCATAACGAATACAACTTTTAATACAAATTGAGTCGTGTAGTGGTGTTTAAATGTCCTGTATATACATTTAAACACCACCTGGGCGAAGAGAGGGGGTCGCGGCATGGGATTGGGACTCCTTAACCTGCTTTTCGGACATTGGTGGGCTCATTTCATATATAATTTCATAATGAAATACAACTTTTAATACAACCACCGTAGTGGTGTTTAAATGTCCTGTATATACATGCCTGAGTCCCATTTACTTGTACTTACATAAACTCCACTATTACAAAAACTTTTACATTTACATTCCAACATTAAAATCAAACCTACATCAAAGACCATCAAGTTGTGTCAGCCCAGGTGAGAAATACCCTGATGTCCTTTTAACCTACACATATGAAACACCCGTGCTAAACTTATAGCTTAGTGGGAAACAAACAACAGATATGACCACTTGAAGTGGTCCACAATTACAGGATACATATAACATAATGCATATGTCAAAGTTTACGTATAACCTAATTCTTATCTCAGAGTTTTCATATAGCATAATTCTTATAACAGAGTTTTCATATCTCCCGTAGGCGTTCATAATAGAAATCTTGTACAGAGGGTACTGATAGACTTTTTTGTTTATCAAGTAGACCAAAAACTGACTAATCGTTGAAGACCAAATTGACTAAATATGATGAGGTTAGTGTGTGCCAAACTTCTGATATTGCCACCAAAGACTAATCCAACCCCCGGCAACAACATCAAAACTTGTTAACCGATCTTTGATATAAAAATATGTTGTTGCCTCGATGAGAAGGCTTCAACTGTTCGTGTTTTGGTTCAGATCGCAATGCAATGTCATTCAAGTAATAAAAGTGGATTTAAGTCCTGATATCGTTCTCATGAGAATGATGAAGAATCTAAACATCAATTACCCCATCTACTCAAGATCCTTGTTATTTGAACTCCAAAGTTAAAAGTGATTTGATTTTAAACTAAAGGAAAAATAAAAACTAAATAAAAATTCTATAACTATATATAAAGAATTTAAAATAATTGGATTGACAAGTTCACTAGGTAAGTAACACTGGGATAAAGTTCAATGTATAATTATCAATTTCGCATCATTCATGTCACTGTCTGGGGCCATGAGTTTGAATTGAATCAAATGTAAGGTAGTATAGCTTGAATTTCTACACACTATACATTTCATTAATTGCAGATCCATGTCTATTTCGACACATTTAGCCTAATCACACTGTATTATATAATCCCTTTACACTCTTTTCTTAGGGGATCAAGACCGCTGTCTCCCTAAGAGACAAGATAATGCAAGCCTTTCCCAATTTAATCGGTATCTCATCCATCGAATTTGACGAAATTCTCTATCTCCTTGATTATATCTCAATTAAAACGGGATCAAGATCCTTTCATCAAACAGAGGAGAAACCTTTGATCAACTAAATTTGTAAGACCCTGAATTTACTGTTTCCATGAATAGTAAATTTCATTTTCGATAAGTTATGTATTTGACTGGAAACAATAAAATGAATAGTAATTTTTGCAAAAACGAGCCCCAAAAATCGAAAATGTTAAGAATAATGTATTGAGTCTAAAGAAACTGAAACGAATTAAAACGGAATTCGTTTAAGGGGTTGTCCGATGATTTATGATGAAAATGCCATTTTTACGAAATAGTTTTAATAATATTCTTTGTACCCCTAGAATGTTTTTCTAAAGCATGTTCATGATAGGAAATAAGTTTAATTAGAGTATTCCATTGTCAATTTTATGATTAGACGATCATGGAATATTTTCGGAGTTTTATTAGTATAGGGGTATTATTTTCAAGGAGGGCACGGTTGGTTTAATGAGTGTTTCAATCTAAGTAAGCAAAGCAAGAACCAATGTAATGGTGCCATGTGCTTGTGGGTGATCCATGATTAAAATTGACCTATGAGAGTTTCCATAAATTTTGATATTTATCATAAATTAGTTAACTTAACTATGGTTTGTGTGGATGAGTTGTTAATCCAAAGTCAAACTTAACTTTGGTTAGTTAAAGTTAACTAAAGTTAAAGGATATTTTGTTTTATTAAGGTGTATTGTAAATCGGGAGATGTCCGAAAATGTAGAGAACTTTGTCCGACATTTTTCATGAAATGTTTAATCTTATAAAAAGGGTTTAATGTTTAAAAGAAAAGAAAAAATCCCACCATGTTTAATAAGGCTCTTAATGGAAAGTTTAAATAAAGATAAACGAAGTTCGCTTCCACAAATTCACTTTGAAAAGAGTTTAAAAGAAATGTTTTCAACTGCGGATCACGGAGGGTCCTCAAGTTAGGAAGAGGAAATCTAGGTTGGGTCCCTTCAAAATTGATATATCATCCAACTAATCCTCACACCATGAGTAAATCAGTGATTTATCGAAGTAGTCCTTTAAAGTTCATTAGTTCCATAATATTAGTCTAACATACCCCCAAGTAACTGCTCTATACTCTCAGGAATCTCCATCTCTGTG
The DNA here is from genome assembly GCA_016808115.1 of Tetrastigma voinierianum. NCBI lineage: Eukaryota > Viridiplantae > Streptophyta > Magnoliopsida > Vitales > Vitaceae > Tetrastigma > Tetrastigma voinierianum. The sequence continues at coordinate 329,187 of JAEQBH010005789.1, read as the reverse complement.
TCACTAAGAGGGCTTCTAGGAAATCAGAGCAAGATACAGTCATTTTCTTGGTACACGCTATTAATATTCTGAACAAACAACTTCAAGAACAATACCACTTAAATAAATTCAGGAATTCGAACTATGACATTCTTTCAAGTTTAACATAAAACAATAATTAACATCGATCTAATCCCAGATGGAGCTCAGTCTTTCAAACTGGATTACAAAAAACAATGACTAACTGATCAAGTAAATTCACTAAAATTGTAAACGAACTAATTTATATTAAATCCATAAAATTTCCAAATTCATTAAATCAGACAGTAATGAAAAATAGAATTTTCTAGAGAAAACCAAGATGAACCACACCGCATCACCGCTTCACTTTTAAGAAAACTAGTCAAATGCTACCTTAAAAACTAAATAAAAGAAAATAATATACAAAGGAGTTCTAGCTACCCAAAAGTTTCGGTTTCATAAGTCAGACATTGCCCTAGATGCGTCTTATTTATAGATTTCACATGACGGGTCGCGACTTCAAGGCTGGAAATCGTGGATCCTCAAAAAATTCTAGCCTAAGTGGTTACTTGCTACGACATAGAAAGTTCGTCACAAATATAGTTTTCTATTTTTGTTCCCTATCTCTTATCGTGGCTTGTAGTTTCTGTCGCGACATGGTTTAATGCTTTATTCTTGGATTCTGTCGCGACATAATTTGACAATATCGCGACATAGTTCTACTGAAGTTGTCTAGTGATTGTCGCGACATGAAATTTCTTTGTCGCAACATGAAATTTCTTTGTCGCAACATAAAATTTATTTGTCACGACAAAACTTCTTATCTTTCAGCCTTGCTTTATGGCGAGACATAAGTTTGAAATGTTGCGACATAAAATCAATGTGTTGTGACAAAATTCTGTTATCTCCTTTTCATCTCTTGTCACACATAGCTTCCTTTCACGATAGAAATTTCTGCCTCAAGCTATTTAATTTTGTTGCAACATTCTTTGCTATGTTGCGATATTCTTTGTGTGGTTTTTCTCAACCTTTGTCTCGACAATATTTTCTTTTGTCGCAACAGAGTTTGTCATAGTTGTATATTGCTGTTGTCACTCAGACATTTTCTTTGTTGCAATAGAGTTCACCTTAACCTTATGTTGTGTTTGTCGCGACATAAAATTTCTCTGTCACGACAAAGTCCTCTTGCCTCTCAATGTTGACTTTGAATTTTGTGTTGCAACATAGTTGTCTTTTGTCGCGACAAAGCTTTTCTGTCATCTTCAGTTCTTTATGTCGCAACAGAGTTGTGAAATGTCGTGACATGAGTTCCACTGCCATTTGCCTTGATCAATGTTGCGACATACAAATCTTTTGTCGTGACAAAGTTTTATCTTCTTACTTCTTTTATGTCTTAACACTCACTTCTTTGTCGCAACATTTATCAGTCAATTTCTCTCATATCATGTTGCAATAGAGTTGTGTGATGTCGCGACAAACTTCGTTTTTGGCTTCAGTTCAGCTTGATATATGTTGTGACATAACAATGCTCATTGCATTATTAGCGCTTGCCGGTTTTTTGAGATTATGAACTGTAATAAAGAAAACTATGTCGTGACTTTTTCCTCATTTTTGGTCAAGTTTTCTCATTTTCTTGCTAGAATTATCTATTTTTTCATTTAAAACCTACAAAACACAAAGTTGGTGAATATTCCATAATTCAACATTAAAATGAACCATAAACTTCTAGAAATATGCCAGAAAAATGGATTAAAAATATATGAGTTTAGGACTCATCATGTACTCGTAGGTATAATACATAACAGAGCAAAACTGATTACTTATGCTTTTTTATTGTTCATTATTCATATTTTTATCATATAAAAGTTTGTCTGTATAAATCAGTAACAATGAATGAGAGGGACGCAACACAATAGGTACTCGAAGGTACAATACAGTACTGAACAAAGATGTGTCTGCCTACGTAACAAAGGTGTAGTAGCACAATACAGGTGTCACAGACCGTAACGTAGACGTGGTCTACCCACATAACGTAAGTGTCGTCAGCAGCACTATGTGAGTGTCGCTAGACTCAACAGAGACGTGCCTAACCACGTAACAAAGGTGCCGTAGCATAATGCAGAAGTGTTGTCACACTGATCAGACATGCCTATTTATTCATTATCCGGTCTCTGACAGACATACAATTATATGTGTTTTTGCTTGTTATTTTGTTCTTAATCACATTAGCAAATAAAATGCAAGTGAATAATGTTTGCTCCAACATGAAGGTAGGTTGCCAAATACAAAGCATTTTCATATAACTTTATACATGTAATCAATTCCTTTCTATCTGAATCGATTTAAAGAACACAACAAAACAAGGTTGCGGATCGGGCTGACCTTAAACAACTTTGAGTACCGCATCAAACTTTCAAGCATTCGCATTCCAACATCCTTCCTCGACCTTAAACACTTTAAGTACTGGCACTAACTTTTAGTACCGCATCAACATCCTATGGACTTTAATCACTTTGAAAATTCAGCATTTAACCTTCAGCACTAATACCAACATCCCTCCGACCTAAATCACTTTGAGTACCACACTAACTTTCACACTAGCACTCAACATCCCTGACTCAAACCACTTTGCAGCACGCATTCACTTTATATCAGTAATTAACCCGCATTATTAAATGGTAGGCTGGTTTTCTTTCACCAAAATGTCTAACCAAAACTCAAAACCCAAAACCAACCACTAAACTGAACTAAAACCAACAAAAATCACTTTTATACAGAAATAGGGTTCTTCTAACCTAAACATAGGCAAAGAGAGAGTTAAGAGGCTCTCAAACTAATAAATCCATGCCTTTCATACACAAACCTAAACAAGTTTCCATACTTTCCATACAAGAATTCCATATCAAAGTTCCATACCTTGATTTCTTCCCTACCTTCTTTCCCTTCTCTTTGTTTGAACAATTGGAAACCCAAAAATGGCTTCCTCTCTTCAAACCATAGCCCTAACTTATCTCATTCCAAGATAAGCTCGGGTTCTATCCGTAATTTAAAATTTCACCCCTTGCTACTTTGTATCCTTCTCTGATCATTTTAAAATATAACTTATCATACCTCATTTTTAACATATACCTTCTTACATGACCTTTGAGTCTTAATACATTTTATCACTTATCTTGACTTCGAATTAATTCACTTTATCATTTTTCACTCTTAGCACTTAAATTCTGAAAATACAAATTTTACTTTTCTTATACTACAAACCAATAAATTACAGATATAATTGTAAATACTACATAAAAGTAGTGCATAAATCCACAACACTTCATTGTTTTTATTGTAAGTTAAAGTCTGTAAGTACCATATGATTAAATCTGGTACAACCATTATGAATCTAGGTAATACACAATTTAACTCAGTACAACCAAATTCTATTCAAGATACAACCATCTTAAACCTTAGGTACAATCTATAGTGTGGGTACAAACCATGTATATCTTAGGTACAACTAATACCACTTGTTTGTTTTTGCAATTAGTAAACTATAAGTACCATATGATTAAACCTTAGGTACAACTTGTAGGGACTTTGGGTACTACACAAGTTAACCTTAGGTACAACTATAACAGATTCGGGATTACAAACCTATCGGGGTCCTTAAATGGAACCAGTGGTACACTGGAGGTACTTGTAATTCAGCTTACATATGATCCATAATTACACTAATGTTATGATTGATTGAAGCAAACAAAATGCTGCGAACTCATAACGGTGATACAATAATTATTTTAACATGCAGAAACACAAAGAAATTAAACAATGGATGGTGACATGTTTTGCTTTATTTACGAGGGGGGATTGGTGAAGGTTGATGATGGAACCATTCAATACATTGGTAGTCACACCTTTAGCCTTGAGATTGATGAACACATGTCATATGGTGATTTTAGATCAAGAGTTTGTACTCTGTTGAACTTGCATCCGGAATTAGTGAATTTGAATTCACAATCAAATTTGATCAATCTTCGCTTATCAGGTTATGACGATGCCTCCACGCAGCTATTGTTCAAATACTTAATGATGTGTATCGGTCGGTTATATTTTCAATTTAACGTTTATCTCTTGACATCATCGAACTTGAACCTCTCAAATCACATGTTAACCTCTGGAGTTAAACACTCAAGTCATGTTGTGTGTTTACTTACTCAATTATTTATTTTGGTAAATTAAAAATGTTATTATCCCAATAGCTGAATCAAACTTCCATGTCAGGACCCCACCGACGGCACTTAATCCCATTCAATCGATAAAAATTCAGAACACGTCGAATCAACATAGATGTGCAAGAGTCACATCCAAATGAGCTACAGACGATGTGTTTTTCAAATGCAATTTCTTTAGTGGAAAATTTTAGAAATGCTTTCAAGTTTCGCGATCGGTATTTGATGTCATTAGTTGCAGATTTCTTCCATAACGATGATCAGTATGCAATTAGTTTGTCACCATCCACTTTTAAATCACACATCAAGCCAGTGCATCAGAATATTGTCTAAGTTCACTGAGAATATATAACCATAGTTTGATGATGCTGCCTCTTCACAACCTACAATTAGAGCCAATTGTGCATCTATGGTGATTGATGATGTCATGCCTCGACACCCCATCTCCCGCCAACATAAAGATTTTTGTTAGACAAATATGGGTTACATCACGATAACTAAGCTTGGCATTTGGAAGGAGAAGGCGAAGGAACGAATATATGGGATCCCCAAATATTACTTTAAGTTATTGTCGGGATGTAAAGAGAATCATCCAACTAATCCCGGTTCAGCGCAGTAGTTTTTAAATTTACATTCAAGTGATAGTAATTTTCAGCAACTATTCATCAGACATGCACATCTATCCAAGGATTTGCACAAGCCGACCAACTGTTTGTTATCCGACCTCCCGATGATGGATCAAGGGTGGCATTCATTCCCAACCACATATGATGCTAATGATTGTATGTTCTACCAGCATGGGATTATGAGTTCAGAGGAATTACAAGACCTACTATGGTTTTAGAAAAGTTAAAGACGATTGTCGAGAGAAAGAAGTTGTTATTCTATCATAAAGACATCCCGCCTTCGTGTAGTGTTCCCTGAGTCTGAGCCTAAATCATGCCTATTACTATCGGCATTTGAAGGAGAACTTCGCACAATTGTCATGTCTATCATATCGGTTACGTGAAGAAGAATTTCAACAAATTGTCACAGCACAACACAAGAAAAAGAAAGAATGTGTACCTCAATGATCAAGAGTATTGCATAGTGCATCGAGGGGGTGGAAGACAGGATGCAAACTGTCGGTTAATGCAAACTACAACAAAGTTTAGCTAAATGGGTCAAATAGTACCATCACCCACTCCCGAGCATCGACAAATGTCCAAATTTCCCAAAGAAAGATGGACAAAATGACGAAAAACTTGTCGGTTATTTCATGGTTAAAATGAACGCTATCACTTTATATGTACCTTGATGGACCATGATTAAATCCAGCGGTCGTTATTGAATATCATGAATCTATTGGTCCCAAAATTGAAGCAAGTTTTGCTAAATATCGCCAGTGAGGGGAGGGCGAGGTCAATCCACACCAATAGTAAGTTTGGTGTTTCACCAGGTGGATTTTGGGTTGGTAATTGACTCGTGAATAGAACATGCACCGCATGGCATGGAAAATGTCACAGATTAATGAAGGTGTCATGCCATCATCCTACAATCGGGACAAAATTCAATTGATTTGGTTTACGAATGTCTTACTTTGCTAAAGGAAGAGATTATATATTGGTGACAACTTTTATGATATAGAGATGATATGCTAAACTATCAGATGACAGGTCATAAGGAGTCTTAGGTGATATTATTTTTAATTTAACCCCGCACGCATTGCTTATCACTGGGTAGACCACATAAACAAATGAATGGAGTTCAATTCCAAGAGATAAAAGGATTGTTTAACGTTTCTATATATGTGGCAGTCACAACAATTAACTTGGTAAGAATCCATTACTACAAACGAAAAATCATTATTTGTAATGCTTGATATCTTATTAATGACTATTTTGTGTTAAGTGTGGAAAATATGACTATGTTCTAATCGTGATCTTATTATCACATGTTATGCAAATCAAGCATCCTGGTAATGTTAAATTTTATTAAATATATACAATGAGGGTGTATCTTATTCCTTGACTATTTTATTGCCCCATACTTTCATGTGGAAAATGTTAGCTTTGTTCATCATGCACGCTTATACAAATGAGATTCAAGACATAAGCAAAGAATATGTTCTTATTATCTCTTATTAGTAACTGCTTTTTATGTCATGTATTTTTTATCGTCCCTGCATGTGCCTAACCATGTGCAAATATTATATTCATGTAGGTAACAATGCCTAAGTCACGATGTTCGGCAACAAAATTCATAAAGATTATCAAACAATTTTCTCGAAAATAACAACTATAATTGATCAGGTTTGTGAGGAGGCATCGAATTAGGTTGCACAGGATTACGAAGTGGACTTTGCAACCAAAAAGCCTACTTGCAAACATAAATTAGCTACCATCTGCCACATTTGGTCAACAAAGATCAAATCACAATTATGTCAAGAACATGTGCTACGGTAATAGAAATACCATGTGATGGTCTTGACATCATCATCCATAACCGTCGCTCCACACCCAATAGGACGTATAAATTGAAACAAACTTAGGAACACTACTGGTAGGATATGAGTTTTGTAAGTCCTTTTTTATTTTTGATTGTGCAACAATCCTAGTCCCTAATTCTAAGCAAGAGGGAATCTAAGATCTATGGGATTCCATTATGCTTAGCGAGTTTACTGTGAAACGAAATTGGGCAAAATTTGTGCTCTAATATCTAGAGGATGGTATTCATGAGTTCCAAATAAGCAAATCAACATACCTACGGGGATGCATCATTTTTCTTTAGCTATTTACCCGCATGTAAGAATAAACATTGGCACATGCATGTTGTAAATCTTGCCACTCAAAGAGTAGAGGGGTTATCATCTATTTCATTAACAAGCGGTAAACGACCATCGAGCAACTCAATTAGGCTACCATCAGTCATTACCAATGCATTTCACACATTTCTTCTGCATCAAAACTCGGACATTGGAGCATTCACACATGTCAATCATGGTGTTTTTGGTAAAAAAAAAAAGGGTAAGAATATTGTTCGTCCCAAAACTTATTGTTTAATAGGTAATTTCAACTGCTCATCTAGTTTATGTTTTAACCAATTTCATCAAATTTGATTATGTCTGACTGTCGAATTTTCGCAATAAAGTTTATGGAATATTGGAAAGGTTCCACATTAGTTGAAGCAATTGATGCGGTAATCAATTTGACCAAATCAATCATTTTTCAAATACATCACTTTATATTAAGTATAGATGGATACCACTAATCATTTTGTGTATGATTTTTCTTGACAGGATAAAATTTCATTGTATATACTTCAACTAACTAGCAATCAATCTTGCCTCGATGCCTACAAGAACAGTTCGTAGGAAAAGTTTACTGCTATTTTGATTGTAGCGATGAAGATTAAGTCAGAAAAATTATTTGTTAGACAAACAATTATGTTTGAAGTCAATTTGGACATTTTTGTTTATATTATGCTATATTGTAACATAACAACTTTTATTACGTTAATGCTATTTTCTATCTTGCCAAACTGCTCAAACATTTGCTCATTAAGAAATACACATTCAGTATACTATTAGTAGATCTCATTTTAATCATTAATACACACTTGAGTTGTAACTTGTCAATACATCTCATTGCTCTAGAATATAACAATCTCTGTGAGCCCAACCCATCAAGGTTCCACACTCAACCTATTGAAACGACCTCCCTGGGCCGGGCCACGAAAAGTATCACACTATTGAAACTGGTATACTTGATCGGTTGACTAAGGAGCACTCTAATTGAAACTGACAGAGAGCTATCTCAACCGGTTGAGTTTACCAATCTCAACTGATCGATTGAGGTGGCAATGTAAGTGAATATCACAGAGAGCTCATTCAACCGGTTAAGGTGTGGAACCTCAACATCTAAATCGGTTGAGGTCACAACATGCAATAGCTTTCATTGATACTTTCTTCTTCAAATAGAGTCAGTTTCTAGGTGATTTATACTACTTAGAACCATACTCCTGAACTAATTTTGATAGACTACAAAAGCATTTGTGGGGCCACATTGTCTGTTAACAATTGAAGGTATATAAAAATTCCGCAGACTCATGATAAATTCATAACTAAGTAGCGACACGATCATAGAAACATAACAATATTTTTCAAACTCTTTACCTCTATTGGTAATAAGTTATGTTAAGTCGAAAATGAAACAAAGAAGAAAAATGTATTATCACCATAAAGTAAAATGTGTGTGACATACAACTGTGAATAAAGTCCAATAAATCAAACAAGTGCGACATATCATTCATTGTTCAAAATGTCTAAAACATATAAATTCCCGCATCATAAGTCCAAAAGTAAATTAAAAAATATAGTTTGTATAATGGTATCAAGATGGTGGAGGCAAAACGGATTCAAGGAATCCCATAACCATTTCCTCAAACTAATTGACTCTTTGTTGTAGGTGCTCATACTGGGAGGTCAACCGTGTTTCGTACAACAACAAGCTCCTCTATGCGAGAAGCTAATGAATTGATCTATGCCTTAACCTAATACAAAGGTGATTCATCCACAATCGTGGCACTCGACATGAGGACATCACAGGCTCGATTCTCCGTGTATCACCAGAACGGATGTGAATGTCCAAGTTGCCAAAAGGTTGAGATCCTCCCTCCATGTCGTTATTCTCTTCATCCCCATCTGAGTCAGCCTCCACTTCATATCCCATACGTCTCCATTCACCATCCTCTGATTTCACAAACTTCATTCTACCCATAGTTGACTCAGTATAAGTGTCAAACACATAAACCTTATCACTTTCTGTTTATGTTGACAAGTCTAAACCAAACTCTTTGAAAACTTTCGTCAAAAAACGTCCATAGGGGAGTACTCGAGTCGTGCTCTCTCAACAGGCAATCATATGATTAAGCATCATATAGCCAAGGTTGACTCTATGACCCATCAATAAGGAATCAACCAAAAATGTTTCAAGATAAGACAACTCTTCTCTGTATCCTCCTCGTGGTATGATGGAGAATGTGATGATGTGATGGAGTACGCAGAATTTAATAGAAAGACTACGAGCATTGGGATTTCGAAGCCCATGACCAACCGATACTTCGCATAAGTGCTCAATGACCTCAAAGGGTACAAACCCTGGAATGTTAGGCCAAGTCTTCATGTCATCCACAAGCAAGCCTTCGCATGAGACGCCGTATTTTTATATTTTACGCTGGAGTAAGTTGTATGTCTTTCCTCTCAGCAGACAATCAATGAAAGCCCAATGCTAAGTGAAATGAGCTTGAGTAGAAGTATCGCACTAGTCAGGCATACACCAGTTCAACGAAGAAGCGATTAGAGTCCGTCCCATCCTATCAAATATTGCTTCTAACCCAAAGTTGCTTATAAATTCGAGATCAATATTTCGGCCAAGTAGTATTGTCATTTTATTGAAATACTTAATATATCTATCAAACTCTTCGTTTATGTTGAATAACCGAAGGTTATTTTGAGACTTGGTTCTTGCCTAGGTGTCAATTGGCTGGGAAGGGCGCTTATACAAATGTTTCCTCCTTGGTGTCATATTAGTCTTTACATACCTATAATAGGAGTATCGTATTAACAAATCAGAATTCAAAATAGTCTTCTTTGTTTTATTATTTATCATAGGTACATTTTATACATTTTTTTTCTTTTTATTATTCTATTTGTTATGTTATTGGTTTTAGGTGATAAAATATTGATAAGTGAAGTGGGTACTAGAATATGAAGGACTAAATGCAAACAGAAAATGAAGCCAAATGAGATAGCCAAACAAGGCCTTGTAATGATGAGAGATAAGAATTCAAAAAACTATCTTAAATGGGTATTTTTACGCTTTGAAAGTGGTAGAAATATACTATGGTCTTTTTGAAGAGCCATTGTTGGCGCATTGTCTTCCATTTGTTAAAATTCTTTAAAAGAAAAGAGAAGAAAAAATGAAGTGATTGGAAGATTTTAAGAAAAAGCAAGGTATGGATTCTCCTTTGATATATAGGGAGTCCTAAACTCATTTTCAAGTTGTTTAGGGAACCTAACTTTCCATCTTTAGGTAATTTGTTCTTGAATTGCTGTATTGCTTGGATTGTTTTTGTTTGGCTTGTGGGTCTTAAAGACCAAGCATATGTAAAAAGAGATGTATAGGTTTTAGTTAAATTGTCACAAAGTTTTTTTTTCAAAACCCATGTTTTGTTCTCGAATTACAATCTCATATCTGAACTCCAAAATTGATGATTCCAATTTGAGATGGTGCAGTATGATCAAGTGAAATGAAAATGTATAAAAGAAATAGAGACTCTAAAGCACCCAGAAGAGTGCCTATGTTGGTGTTTCCAAGATGGACCAAAATAGAGTCTAGAAATAGGAAAATTTCTTGGTTGTGTCATGTTTTTATTTTGGCCACAACTTAGCCATTAGTCATCCAAATTGAGCGATTCCAGTTGGGAAAGAACCCTAAGAGGTAAACCTACAAAAGTATAGAAGGTACCAAGAAGCAAACCTGACCCTAAGTCCCCTATTTCGACATCAAGTAAAAATACTGGTGTAAGTCAGCGCAGGTTATCCACCGCTTGTACAATTTTGGAGTTTGGCCATAAGTTAAGTTGTGTTCTGATCCAAATGCTATCATTCTAGTTTATAATCGAAAATAGACTCATAGAGCTTATTATTTTCTCAAGGAAGTTTGGGTAAAATTTGTCTCTGGCTAAAATTTTTGCAAGTGAAGGTGTATTAAGGAATTAACCCTAACCAAAACCTTAGCATGCAATTCCATCGATTTTTCTTTTGTTTGTTCTTTGATTGTGACGTATTTGGCGATGAATTAAGGGCTGGTGATGATAAAACTTGAGCAAAAATCGGGATTCAAAGAATAGGAGACAAGAATCGGCAACTCTTTTGGTTTGTTCTTCACATTTCTCTTCTTATTTCTGTGTTGTGTTTATTTGTCATCAAACCTGAAGTGTTGATATAAAATCTGCATGTGTTCTTTTGGTTTGAACCAAAAAGAAATTGGTTTGGGTGTTTGTTAATTTATCTCAAGTGGATTAACATGAAAAAGGGAAGACAATGTATGTTAATGCATGAATCATGTAGTCAATGTATTGGTGTGTATGGTCTGGTTTTAGTAAAATTACATGTATGTGTTTATATTATGTTTCCAAATCTGTTAAAGGTTTGGTGTAATTGAAATAGTGTAAAACTCATAAAAGGAGTTAAAATGAAGAAAAATGATTACATTACATAAATAAAGTAGATAGTGTTTCTATAAGATTATGTGTAATTTTTGTGTGCAAAATTATTGACTTTGAATAAATTGGTTTTTAAAATGGGTTAATTGGATAGTTAACTTAGTGGTAAAATAGGTATATTGGTTGTAAACTTGCGTTATTGTGGAATTCGTGTGAATATGATCTAACAACTTTTACTATGACTAATTTTTAATGTCTTTAAAAGAATGTTAGCCGTCATATTCGAGTTAAGGATAGATTGGTATACCAATATGATAAATGTAACAGATATTTAATGATATGTTTTATAATGATATCGATCCGTGAATCAACGGATAAGATTGAGAAGGTGACATAAATGTAATGTAAAATAACTACCCATACTAAATGAGACAAGATAAGTTATTAAAAGTGTTAAACCGAAGAAGGGTACTAAATGAACCGTGTCTGATTTTGTTATAATCTCGTGACCGAAAATTCCTTGCTAGATTCATTTTAAGGGCAAATTATTAATAAATGTGTGAATTGTGTTGTGACGAAAATACTAGTGTACATGAGCATGAAGATGTGAATTATCGTGTTTTTATATGTGAGATAAAATGAATGAATGAATGTTAAACTAGTATAAAATGTTATATATATAAATATTGCATTAATCACATGAACAATATGCTGCAATGTTGTTTGGAAAAATATGCTGAATGTAATTGTGACGAGTAACGTATGCTTGTAGCCGAATTTTATTTATATGTATATATATATATATATATATATATATATATATATATATATATATATATATATATATATATATATATATATGTTGTGTTGATTGTTTGATATGAGAATAGAAACGTGAAGAACCACTAAACATGAAAATGCTTAGTGTGTTAGTTTCTCATGCACAGGTATCATGTAGATAGTGGTAAGACTAAAGATCGCCGAGTATCGAGTCACCATCATACAGTTCAGAGTACATGAAAATGCTCCGTTTCATGCATACCACTTCATTTAATGATATCAAGTGATTATTTTTGTGGAAATAAAAGATGTTTAAGTCTTCATGGATAGCAAAATGATGAACTCCAATAATATTCAGAATATTTAAAAAGGTATGGAAATGTCATTCTTGTATCAATATAATAGCAATAATAGATATGGGTCATCTTGAAATGATATGATGTATATTTTCTATACTAATGAATGTATTGCAATGATATATATATATATATATATATATATATATATATATATATATATATATATATATATATATATATATATATATATATATATACACGCTTATATGAAATATGTTTTTATCAAATGATTTCATGCGGTCCACGTCTCCGGATTTGGTTCACTGTCGGGTCAGGCTCGAGGGCACGACAAAATCTTTTAATACATTCAATCAAAATAAACATCCATCATTTCAATATTCATCACGAATTACAAGTTTATTTACAACAATTTTCTTACAACTCATTTAGGAAATTTTACACAATAATAAATAATTGGAATAATTTCAATTAATAAATTAGTATCAATAGTTCACTCTTGAACAACATTCTCAATTTTTTTTTTTTTTTGACACTTTCCTTACTTTTTCACTTTACCCAAACCATCTAGAATATTGGTTGAATTTGATGTCAGTATACTAAACCATAATCAATTGATTTTGGGTTCTTGGTAAGAGAACATGGGAAATTCAGTTTCAATTCTTTGTAAGAATAAATTACTACTTCACAATATACAAAGTTGAACAAAATCTTAGATATATTTACAAAAATTATGTCTAATGATTTGTTTTTTAATTACTTTACATAGTTATATAATTTTAAAAATATTAAGAAATAAATGAAGACAATGCCCTTAAGACCTGACTCAAGTGGTAAAGAGGTGGGATAGGTTATGAGAGATCAATGTTTGAATCTTTATGACTTAATTTGAAACCCAAAAAAGGGAAAGAAAAAAGTATTAGGCCTACGTTTGGAATCGGAAAGTATTAGAAAGAAAATCAAATATAATCAAAATTACTCAAACTTTTACATATTTTTAAATTTCTTAGTATTTATATAATAAAGAGAAACAAATAAAACGAGTTTGAATAAACATATAGAATTAATTTATTAAGTTTAAACATATTTTTTATTTTCCTCAAAGTTTTTTTTCATTCCATTTTTCTTCTTTTTTTTTCCTTTCTATTTTATTTCCTTAGTACTTTAGCTCCAAATGAAACCTAAGGAAAATGATTTTCTCATGTTTGATTTCATCATAGAAAATATAAAAGAAAATCAAAATATAATCAAAATCCCTCAAAGTTTCACATATTTTTTAATTTCTTAATCCTTATATGATAGAGAGAAATAATTAAAATGAGTTTGAGAACATATATAATTAATTTATTAAATTTAAATATTTTTTTATTTTCTTCCAAATTTTCTCTTCTTTCAATTTTCTCTCTATTTTCCTTTCTTAATATTTTTAGGTTCCAAAGGAAGCCTAAATAGAACAGGCTACTATAACCTAACATAGAAAGTGAATTAGATATAAAAAAATGAAGATATTAAAATAATTGATTCCCATATTTTTTTTCCTATTTTTCTAAATAATAGAAAACTAATCTTGAAAATTGATATATATATATATATATATATATTTGAGAGCTCTTGGAAACAAATATGAAACAGACTCTTAATTTTGTTTTTTAATTAATTTTATTGTCTAAGGCTGCAGAAACGAATAGGTGCGAAATTAGGGCTACGATGTCTGCTCTGGCCCAACTTGTCTCTTTTTTATCTATGTTATACTGGTCCAGCCCACTACAACCTGTCAAAGTCAGTTGGGCTGTATCCAATTTTTTTTGTTTTTTTTTTGTTTTTGTTTTTAAATTAAGAAATAATTTAATTGATTTAAGCTATAAAATACATCAATATAAACATAGAATTAAAATCGCTAAAAACTATAGATAATAAAACAATATCCGTGTTAATATGATAACGACCCAACAAAGCCTACATTATCATACGTAACACCTCGAAATATACCTTACCGCTTTAATAATGCCATGCAGATTTTGTAAGATAATTGAATGTTTCCTGTGAGCAAAATGCGAAACATGGAAACGAGACCTGGAGTTACAAGAATTATACAATTTTGTAATCACCAAAAGCCGGTTTAAAAGTCATAATTGAAGAGATTTGAGGCCAAAATAAAGAAAGGAAAATTGAACTACAAATGGCCAAGAGATGGAGGACTTAAAAGCAATAAGCAAACTTAACCTAAAATGGGCTTTTGATGCACAAACAAGGCCTTAGCAAAAGATGGACTTAAAGACCCAAAATTGGTCTCATTTTGGGGAGGAGAAGAAACGTGAAGGAGAAGGGAGAATATAAGAGAAGAGGAAGAAGATATGCCCAAGATCAAGCAAGCCAAGGTATGGAACCGAATTTAAGTATGGATACTGACTTGGTATGAATTTGTGTATGGATTATGGATTGCTAGGGTTTCCATTTGGCCTTTAATTTGTCTTTTCTGTGTGGTTTTGTTAAGCAAACAATTTAACTCTAGATTTAAGGGAAGTTTGGCTGAAAAGTTCAGATGATAAGGAGATATGAATCCTTCACAATTCCAAGGCTCACTGGGTGAATTTTGGCATGAATCCTAGGATTCTTTGCAAATTCAAAAGTATTTGTGGAGTTGTCAGGAGGGGATTCCAATGTTAAGCCAATGAAGGATGCACAAAGAGTGATCTATGGACAGTGCATGAAAGGGGAGAAAATACCCATTCCGGGCATTTTCTCGAGCGGTTTACCTAAGATATTCCTGGAGCTTGTACCGGTACACTTACTCGGGCCATTCGGCCAAGTGTACCCGCAGACATTATGTGTACGGCACACCCCGCTCGGTTTTCCTATTCCACCCGCTGTATTTTAGTCATAACTCATCAGTTTCTATCCGATTTGAGGATTCAAGTGGCCAATTAAAATAAACTCAAGGAGAATCTATCCATATTGAAAGGTAGACATTGTCAAATTCCTGACTCTATGGTCCAAAATTCAATTAAAGTAGGCTATGTGCAAGCCCATTTCCTGCATTAGTTGATCATAGCGAGTCCTAATTGTTTTGAACGTGACTCGAGTTCCTGTCTGACAGAATGGATTCCAATTGGAAATGAACCCTTAGCACCTTAGCTTTAAAGGAGAACAAAGAACCAGTGTCAAATATGGAGACAAGGCACTGGAAAATAAATATTTCAAACTGTCCCTCTGTAAAATCGGTAAACCGACTAGTTGGCATGAAAATGCCATAACTTGAGTGCCTGCGGATCCGGGCTGGATTGATTCCAATTTCGGGTAAAATTAGATCCAGAAGAATAATAATACATGAATAAGGTGTGATTACATGCTCATCATACCTACCAGCATACGAAATAATGGTATCTCGTCATGAACCCATAATGTGGCTAAAATGCCCTAGTTTATAAAATAGTAAGTTACCGAACTCATATAAGTGTAAAAACTACCTAAGACCGCTTATTAACCCGACATAGCACCTGCTCTGATTAGTAATGATACTCGTTAGTGCTCCAAGACTCGACAGTACTTCTAAGACTCTTGTTAGTGCTCCGCACTCGATTAGTACTCTGCATTCCCGTTAATGCTTCTAAGACTCCCCGATTAGTACTTCAGACTCCCGTTAGTGATCCGCACCCCGATTAGTACTCTGTGACTTCGATTAGTGCTCACAGATTCTGGTCTCCGCGCTACGAAGACTCGTCTCCGTTAAGTGCTACGCACTCCCGTCCCAATAGTGCTACGACACTTCCATACCGTATAGCATCTCAGTAAGAATTTATCAAGGTCAGGTCTTACTCATTATGTACTCACTCCGGTCTAGGAAGTCAAACAGCTTATATGATAAGACTCGAATAGAGAATAAGAGTAAAGATCTCGTATGTACCTCTCAGATCTGCTCAGAGTACCTACTGCACTCGTTCGAATAAGTTCTCAGAGTACCTACGTACTCCGTCTCGCTAAGTTCCAGAGTACCTACTGCACTCCCCCAGATCCGACAAGTCCCGTAGTACTTCGTACTCCCCGCATCTATGTTCTATAGTACTCCACGGTAATCGTCAGACTGATTAAGTCCTGAAAACCGCTTCTGCACGTATTTGGGATTGCCTCAGAGTACCTACGTACTCCCGTATCCGAATAAGTCTCGTCCCGTATCCTGATAAGTCCCGTTTCCTCTGATGAATTCTCAGAAAATCTACGTACTCCCAGATTCGAACAAGTCCCGCCTCTCGATTTAGTTCAGAGTACCCACGTACCCTCAGACCGAATAACTCTGCCTCCGATGCAGCTCGTGAGTACCTACGTACTCGTGTCTCGATATTCTCGTCAGACTTACGGTAATTTCGCCTCTCGATTAAGTCCCGCCTCCGATTAAGTCCCGTCTATGATTAAGTCCTCGTATACCCCACGTACTCCCGCATCTCGAACAAGTTCGTAGTACCACGTACTCTTGTATCTGACAGTTCCGTAGCACTCCACGCGTACCTTGTATCCGACATGCCATGAAGCATTCCACGTACTCCCCAGATCCGATAGTAAGTTCCAGAAGACCTAAGGGTAATTCCTACATTTGATTAAAGTTATGTCTCAGATTCGTATAAGTTCAGAGTAATCGACGAAGTACTCCCACATCCGTAGGCCAAGTATAAGTTCAGATAAGTTCGAGGCCTGGCTGTGCACACTCAGATCCGTAAAACAAGTATACGTTCCGTATAAGTTCCGTAGCACCGACGAGCACTCTCGCATCCGCACGATAAGTATAACCAAAGGGCACCTACGTTCCTCTCGTGATAATGAATCAGAATTCCTACGTACTTTGTACCGTATCAAGCCCGTATAAGATCCGTAAGACAAGTACATGTTCCAGACATTAGTATAAGATCCGTGAAGACAATGATAAACCCGTATACTTACAAGCGCCTGTATAAGAATAAGTTCCAGATAAGACAAGAATAAGCTCCGTGAATACCGCATATCCCGCAATCTCGTGATACCTACGGGTATTCCTCCGAATAAGTAAACTCCAGTATAAGTATAACCTAATGAAGAAGAAGCTCAGAACTCCACGGAGTCCCGAATGAACATATCAATTGTTATAAAGTATAAGTTCCGGCATATAGTGAACTTAGAACTCCTAGCTGTGAGATCCCGAGGTATAAGTCTGAATATGCATAAGTCTGTATAAGCCTAAGTTCATTATGTGAATGCTTGAATATTCTGATACTTGTTAATGTTCTCTGTATTTATGTTCTGTGAAAGAAGTGTTTCCCACTAAGCGTAAAGCTTAACACGAGTTTTTAATCCGTGTAGGTACAGGAGAAGACGTCAGCAAACATCCGCATATAGCTGGGCCAACACTCTTGTAAGGGTTCACTACATGTAGGTTCCATGCTCTGATTTGTAAATGTAAAAGTTCAGTTTTGTATATGTAAATGGGACTCGGTAAATGTGTGTAGATTTTGATGGACACCACTTCGGTGGTAGTTCTTTTGATTATGTTATAAGATGTGGGCCATACCCACAAAAACATCGGCTTTTAAAAAAACAGTAAAGAGTCCTAAATTCAGAGTCTTGCACCCATTAACTCGATTCGATCCGCCTTAACGGCTCTGACCGGAATCGCGTGACATGATATTACTATTGTGACTAGAATATCTATGATTCAAGTTCTATATAAATTGACGACCAATGATTTAATTTATTATCTTTGATCAGATATACTTTGCTAAATCTAAATTGCTCAAACACAAACACCGTACCATAACGATGAATAACCAAAACGTCGTACCGAGACTATACAACCAATTATTGCACCAAGATGACGATAAACCACGCAATTCGCTGCGACCATAATCACACGTGATATCAAGATTAACAACTACATCACGAAAAAACAAATGGGTTGTAACCAACTTAACTTTTCAGTGCAGTGGCTTTCTTTCACGCAAGCTTATTTGAATATTTGATTTTTTCTTTTTTAACACACTTTAGCTTTTAGTTTTAAGATAGTAAACTATTCAATTGGGACTTGAAACGATAAACGTTCTACTATTCGAGCTAACCATGATGGGCTATTTGAATATTTAATTTAGAATCCAATTGCATCACTTAAAGTTGCATTTGGGTCAAGAAGGAATATGTCAAAAAATATTGAAAATTTTAATTTAATCATACAAAAAAAATTACTTTCATAAATTTTATTTTATTTTTAAAAATCATCGAAACATAAATTTGATAAGTTGTTATTTTTTCCCTTAAGTATCACTCCCTTACATTATGCATACATTATAGTATAATATTATTATTCAACATGAGATCTCCCTTAACCATTCTAGTATCATTTTACCACTTAAGTCGTAGTCTCAATGACAATTGAATCAATGATTCTTATTATTATTATTATCATGAAAACTTAATCAAAAATGATTAATATGTTTTTCACAACATGATACCCATAATGTCTAAGTATACACGCTTTTTTTAATAAAATATAATAATAAAGATAATAATAATAATAATAATTCATATATGACATAATATTTTTTTAAAAGCTCATATTAAAAAGTAATAATTTTAATAATTATCTATTGATGGGGTTTGAAATAATGGACGCGCAGGCTCAAGATACAAGCCCAAACATTGGAATTAAAAATGGGCCAAGTACTAGCAATAGACCCTTAATGGTATCCCTCAAAGGCAGACACAAAACGAGGGCCCAACTCGCCCCTTTAAAAGGCTGGCAGCCCTAGGAATTCGTATTAGGGGAAAACACCCAATCTCCACTAATCAGGAAAGTAAAATATTTCCCAATTATCACCCATCAATTATCCCTTATTAATTGATTTACGATAAGGAAAGAAAATCTCCTACCCAGTGGGAGATATATTATATCATCATCCAACAAGGAAACATACTATTCAGTGTCATCATCCAATTAGGAAAGTTGTTATGATCATCCATTATAAATATCAGGCCACCCCATCAAATGTAGGCAGACGCGTACTTGCTACACATAGAGTTCATTTTCTAAGGCCGATATTCTTCCCTAAAGACCGACTTAGCATCGAGATAAACGTGCGAGCCCCTGCCGATCCTTGGTTTTATTGGCAGAGAGTCCAACGCACGCCACGAGTCCAAAGACGCCAAGCCCGGCCCCGCTGAAAAGCATCACCGGGCCAAGGCGCCTAATCGGGAACGACGCCTTTACAAATAGTCGACCTCCACGATCACGGTAGTCAACCCGAACACAAGAGCAACGCCAATCCTCCAAGGATGCAAGACCAACCAGGCGACGTGGACAACCGACCTCCCGGAGGCATGCTAGAGACTGTGCGGGCCAACATGGACGAGGTGGAGGCGCTCTACACACCAACCAAATCCACGAAAGAGTGAGAACAACTCACTGTAGAAATAATGACGCCTCAGGAGACACGACAGTCTGACAGTTCCCAAACCCCTGGCACGGAGGGAGATTTGACACTCACTGGCCGAGAGCGTATAGAGAAGGGGAAACTAGCCACACCAGGGAGCATGATCCTCACCAACCCCCCGGAGAGGATCGCAACGAGGAGAGGTAGTGGGAGCAAAGGTTCAGGGACATCCAGTCTCCATGGACGCCCTGGTACAACAAAGGCTGAACTCTAGTCTTCATGGACGCCCTGGTAAAACAAACCGAATCCCCATTTCACACGCGCCGTGACTTCCCCTTCCAGAAAAGTTCGGGACCGCCGCAGATCGAGACGGACGACAAAAGACCCCATATACCACCTCAATATGTACAAAATCGATGAACTATACTGGTATCAAAGACTATACGATGCGTAGCCTCATCACTCTAAAGGGCCCAACATCGCTTGGTTTCAATGCATTAACTCGCCCTTCGTCCCATCGTCACGTAACTCTCCATCGCATTCGTCTCCCACTTTATCGGAGCAAGGATGTACAAGAAGCCGAGTTATCATCTCCTACCATAAAACAGAGCTCTCAAGAAAGCCTGAGGTCGTATGTTCAAAGGTTTAACACAAAGAGTCGGGCCAAGGTGATATCTCACGAGAGTTCACTATATTTCGCTTATCATAGGTCGGGGGAGTGCCGAAGATCTAACGTTCTCCATCTCAAAGAACCTCAGCCAAGACGGGGCCGAGGTCCTCAAAACAGAGAAGTATATCAACGGCGAAGAAGTTCCTCTCCACAAAGAAGCTCTTTACATGTGCTAGCAGAGTAGGGCTACAAAAAGCCTAAGAGACCGGTGATTGTGACATCCCCAAGGAGGAGCAGAGCGTAGAGCGGTCCCGACAAGACGAGGGAACGTCAGGATCGCAGGGACCACCCTACTTGCCGCTACAGCCAGATTCACCCCAGCGAATATACCTCTCCGATAGCCTCAGCCAGGTGTCCCACGCTGAAGCGCAATACAGCACCCCGAGAGAAGGTCCCAGATGAAGTCGACCCCACTGTAAGAGACGACATAAATAATCGTATTCCACAAGACCATGGACACCGAACATGATCAGATCGACTAAAAAGCGAGATCGAATACTGATCCGACGACATTCTGCGATACGTGGCCTTAAGGCTACGGAGCGAGCCCAGTCACCACTACCTCGTCAGCCAACCCTAGTTCAAAGATCGCCCGCCTTTAGAGAAACCAGCGACCCTTGAGGAGCCATGGAGGCTGAGAGTCCAACTCACCAGAAGGCCCACTGCGCAACATTAGACTGGGAAACTCTTAGAAGTACAAACAAGATCCAAGCTTCCTCGGCCGATACTACCATAACCTTACGACTTCTCGGCTGGAAGGGGTCGGCCAACATCCCCATGATGACCCACAGATAAAAGCTATAAGTAGCTAATAAACGATCCATGTGGTCCCCGCCGACAACTAAGCTCAACCGACATCATCTTCGCATCCGTCGACAAAATGGGCATTGGAAGTGGAGAAACCAGAGCTGGCCAACTCATCGGGAGGGATTTATTGTGGAAAGAGTGACCAGACTGGGATCGCAGAGATGCGGTGCTCACCCGGAGACCCCATGCCGTGCCACAACAATCTGGGTGAGATTCCTCATAGTAGCACGCCGTCACTTACAATATGTCACTGGCAGTTCTCTTCACGCGCATATAAGGGCCAGTTCCTTCCGCTTATCACATGGTTATCAAATTCTAACCTAAATGGAGTAGAATGGTCCAAGGAAACCAAAGACATACCGAATGTTACTCAACACGATGAAGCGAATACTACGACGACATTTACACTGATGAGCTCGACATAGATGAGGTAACCAATTCGACCGCGCCTTCAAGAATTAGAGCCCGCGGGCGTACTCGACCACAACTTTAACACTCATTGGCTCTTGGCTTATAGGAGCCAAGTAGCTCAGAGTCCAAGAAACAGTCATAGACAAATAAATTCAACAAATAGCTACTAAGCCAAGTAGCTCAGAGCCCGGAGGTTTCACCCACAGAGCGTAATCATCAAAAAGGTTAGTAATCATGAGCTAAGTAGCCTGTGGAGCTAAGTAGCTCAGAGCCCAATAAATTGGCCAGAGCTGTAATGTACCTCAAACAGCTATGTACTGGACCCAAGTAGCTTAGGAGCCTGCAGTTCAAGTCGCAAAGCCGTAACCGCCAAACAGCCACGGTACCCACGCAGCCAAGTAGCTTAGGAGCCTAGTAGCTTGGTCAGCGTGAATCCACTAAAAAGGAAAAGGCCAAGCAACGCACTGAGCCGCAGCTCAGAGCCTGGGGTGAGGCTCGCCGCATAGCGTAATAGCTCAAACAGCCATAAACACGGCCGCAGCTCGCCTTCGCAGAGTAATCGCCAAAATGCCAAGTAGCCACGAGCCAAGTAGCTCACCCGCACAAATAAACCGCTCAAAAAGGCCGTAGCCTAAGGTTGGCAGCTCAGAGCCTGAAATTTCACCTGTAGAATAATACTAACATGCCATGTACCACTGAGCTGCAGCTTAGGAGCCCGCTGGGGGTGATCTGGGCCAGCAGAGCGTAATCGCTCAAACAAGCTATGTAGCCACGGAGCCAAGTAGCTCAGAGCCCCGTAGCCTTAGTTCGGGCAGCGAGTCGTCAAAAAGGTCGGCACACGAGCTGGGCAGCTCAAGAGCCAGCTGCTCGGGGGGCCACAGAGCGAGCCAGCCAAACATGCCATGTAGCCACTCTGAGCCAAGTAGCCTGGGGGTCTCTAGCTGGGCCGCAGAGCGTACCGCTCAAAAGGCCAAGTACCATGGAGCAAGTAGCTCAGAGCCCAAAGAGAACTCAGCTCACGTAGCCGTAACTCAAAAGGCTAAGTAGCCACGGAGCCTAAAAGAGAGAGCTTGGGGAGCCTAGTAGCTCGGGTCACAGAGCGTAAGAGCTCAAACAGCTAAGTAGCCGCTGAGCCAAGTAGTCAGAGCCAAGTAGGGCCATTACAGCGTAACCGTCGCAAGTGTACCACAAAGAGCCAAGTAGCTCAGAGCCTGGGCAGCCGCTCACGAGTGTACACCAAACAGCATGGAGCCATGGAGCCAAGTAGCTCAGAACCTAGTGCCTCGGGGCCACAGAGTAACCGGCCAAAATGGGCAAACACTGCGCGAGCAAAAGAGTTTCAAGAGCCTAAGAGTTCGCCGCAGAGCGTAATAGCCAACAGCCACTATATGGGAACATCTGAGCCAAGTAGCTCAAGAGCCCAGTAGCTCAGTTCGCAGAGAGTAACAGCTCAAACAAGCCATGTAGCCGCGGAGCCAAGTAGCTCAAGAGCTCGATAGCTCAGTTCGCAGAGCGTAATAGCTCAAAAAGGCCAAGCCGCAATGGAGTCAAGAGTCAGAGCCCAGGAGGTTCGCTAGAGCGCAGAACTCCGCCAGAGAACCTCGCGGCTGAAAAACCGTACAATTAAAATCAACGAAACAAAGGGAAAGGAGCCGAAGCAAAACAATCAATGAATCGTGGTATCAACAAATAGTCAAAGTCGGCTAATACAAACCTAGCCAAGGCCAGATGCGCCTAAAAAAAAAAAGAAAGAACAAGGTGGAGAGCCTAAACGCCCGACGTCGGCCCGCCGCAAGGAGGAGTCAGCATGAGCCCCAACAGCGACTAAGAGCTAGCCCCCGAGGAACCCCGAGAATCACCAAAGTGTGAGCACGATCAGAAACACCTCAAGACTCGCATCAACCTTAGCCTCTGGCGCATTCTTCAACCCTCCTCATCGAGAGCCTGATGTTGAACTCTGTGTTCGGGAAAGCTCTGAAGCCCGACGTTGAAAGGCAAGCCACCCGAGGCCCATTATGCATGCCCGCCTGAAGCTCGCCATCACTTCGCCCCTGGCCGGCCAAAGCCTCCGCCGCAAGGTCCATCCGGGTCCGCAAGCTCTTCCGTCAAGCATCTCCACAGAGCATCACCCAGAGCCCATGCCCGCCCAAGGGTCGCCATTCCTGGCCCACAGATAACCTCGACAAACAAGTTCTCCGCCCACCAGCAGATCGTCTTCAAGAACTCGCATCCTTCGTGGCCTCCCTTTTCTTTATCTCGCCCCGCTCCCTCGTCGCCGGCTGCTTCAGTCAAACCTGCTTCACAAGTTCCTCAATACCCCTTATCCGAGTCAAGACTAGCTTCCTGAGGTCAGTGAAGCGACTCCGCCTTTAAGACTTCTGGGTAGAGTCTCTGCAAGGTCGGGCCTCCTGCCAAGCTCGTACAAGTACCACCCAAAAAAAAAAAAAAAAAAAAAAAAAAAGGCCATGTACTCCATCGAGCCATGTAGCTCAGAGCCCGTGGTCGGGTCATAGAGCTGAACAGCTCAAAAGGCCAAGTAGCCACTCGAGCCATATAGCTCAGAACCCGTGAAGTTCGGGCCACAGAGCGTAATGTTCAAAAAGGCCAAGTCGCCACGGAGCCATGTAGCTCAGGAGCCCAGAAACTTAGTTCGTAGAGCGTAACAACTCAAAAAGGCCAAGTAGCCATGGAGTCATGTAGCTCAGAGCCCAAGGAGCCCGCTCAGAGCGCAACAATTAAAAAGGCCAGCCACGAGCCATGTACTTGTTAAGGTGCCATGTAGCTGAGTTCGACAGCCTTGGCAAATTAGTTTCGCAGGAGCCAACCGCTTCAGCTGAGCCACAGAAATTTCGCTAAGGTAAAGTGCCAAGGAGCCATGTAGTCAGGAGCCATATAGCTCAATTTCAAAAGAGCCTTGGTGTACTGGCCATGGGAGCGAATAGTCACCAAAAGGAACAATGTACTCAGAGACAAGCAGCCTCAAGCCAGAGCTCTACCGCCCAAAAGCGAATAGCCCAGAGCCGCATTCTACCTAAGGCGCAACAAACTTCAAACCAAGCAGCCTTAAATTGGCAAGACAATAAAAGAGCGAGCAAAACGACCAAACCCTTCCGTAAGTAGCCACGTGATATCACGCCGATCCGAGAGCGATGACAAATTCTTGCCTGCACTCTCGCTTAGGGGTCAGCGCCTGTAGCAACCTGACGGGGTTGAAAGAATGGGTGCGCAGACCCAAGATACAAGCCCAAACATCACGGGGGTCAGCCAAGTACTAGCACAGCTCTTACCAGATCCCTCAAAGGTAGACTCCAAAACGAGGCCCAACCGCCCTTTAAAAGACCGGCACTTATTAATCCAGATAGTGAAAACACCCAATTTCCACCAATCAGGAAAGTAAAATATTCCCCAATTATCACCCATCAATTATCCCTTATTAATTGGTTTATGATAAGGAAAGAAAATCTCCTACCCAGTGGGAGATATATGATATCATCATCCAACAAGGAAACATACTATTCAGTGTCATCATCCAACAAGGAAACATACTATTCGCCATTCATCATCCAATTGTGAAATACATTATTCAAGATCATTGTCCAATTAGGAAAAATTGTCAGCTGATCATCAATTATAAATACCAGTCACCCCATCGAAGAGATTAGACTACGACGTAAAGCTTCATTCTAAAGAATCGATCTTCTCTTCCCCGAGTTAACCGACTTGTGCATCTGAAATGGGCAACAGGCGAGTCTCACGATCCTTTTGTTTCTTCTTTGCAGAGTCCAACGCACCTACCAAATAATCCAAAGATGCCAAGCCCAATTCATCAAAAGATCATCATCTATAATTTAAAAATTTTGTGTTTAGAACCTGTCAAGAGAAAATCATAATCCCCATTTATAGATTATAATATATACCTATTAGAGAAGACACATACTTATAACCCAACAATATGCAAAGAGTAGACATCATATAGTAAAGGGCACATGGCCCTCTAAAATTTTGAAAAAGTTTCACAAAGCTTTTCGAATCCTTACCCACATTCTATATAAAGATTTCACATTGTGGTGTAGTTTTATTTAAATGATAAATGCCCACTTGAATTAATTACTCAATTATTGTCCCCCTCAATCCATTTTCTGGATATATATATAGCAGTTATATATATATATATATATATATATATATATATATATATATATATATAATATGAGATATATACACGACTTTTTTTTTTAAAGTAGTGAAGAATCTTTGAACCCAAAGGTAAGTCATTAGGGGAACTTACAAAGGACGGTTTGCATGATGGTTTTTTTTAGTTACAAGACTCCATATTTATTAATAAATTTTAAAAAATAATATAAAAGAAATTGGATGAGTGCAGGCCGATATCATCATTCATGGTGTGCTTCATGCCGTAAACATGTGAATATCACTAATTTTCTTCATAACTAACCATATCTGCCAATGGAATCCATGAAACAAAATCAAACACTTCTTCTTAACAAGAAGTTACAAAGATTCTCAATTCCCAGAGGAAGTTTCGTTCCTTCATTAAATTGAATGGATAATACTTTGAAATGAAGTGTCGTGATTCATTTTTCATTTTATTAAGTCATGCGTTACATCACAATCTCTATTTTGGTTTTTAAGAAATGAACAAAAGAAGAAATGAACTTTATAAGACAATGTGGTCACTAATCACCTAATAGTCGTTTTTTAATCTTATGAAAGAAAAATAATAATTTGAAAGAATTATGTTTTAGGGTATGTTATCATCAAACTTCAAAAACAGATCGTTTGAAAATTATTTAAAAGATATTGATATTTTCAAAATTAATAGAAGCGGCCCCACCCTTGAATTGACCAGAAAAAAAGACTACACTGCCTCATTATAGTCGTCAACTCATATAATCAATAGCCATTAACTTGAAGCATCTGAGTCAGTAGGATCGAAGCATAGAGCTTGGGCTTACCCACTCCCAAGGGCTGGGAAGTCAAAACCAGCAAATATTTCCTCTTTTCGATTTCTTCTATTATTTTTGTTTTTGACAGTTAAACGTTTTAGTTATATTGAGGTAAACTATTTTCATTAGAATTTGAATTCAGGACCCCTTTTACTCATATGTTTTATCCGCCTTGACCTCGAATTGTGGCCCGCCTACACGTTCTAAAGTAGTGCACTATTGTTACATGCTACTTTAATTTCTTTATAATTGTATCACATAAGTTAAAACAGAAATAAATAAATAAATAAGTTAAACTTAGGTGATATTAAGGTTTTATTTAAATATATTTTTAAAAAGTTCTAAAATAATTTGATGTTTATATAATAAAATTTGTGCGGAATTTTGAACTTTTCTTAACTTAATATAGTTTTTACACTTTTAAAAATAATTTTATTCATAAAATTTTTATTTTTTATTTATTCTTAATTTATAACATTATTTTAAAATAAATCTAAAAACTGTAACAGTTTTAAGGATAATATCATTTAATCAATTTTTTAGTTTTATTTGTTTTTTTTTCCAAATCATTGCCTCATAAGGTTTATTTATTTATTTTTTATAAATCTCATATGGTATAATGGTAGCTTTTAACAATATAGTTGTCTCTTATAAACTTATATCTTTCATTCGAAATTTAGAGGTTTTATGGACAATATGTAAATTTTGACAACCATCTTGTTTCGGACTTGTTATGTGCGCATTCGTGACCGTAACAAGGAGCTTAATGGAGATTAAGCAAGCTGACAAGTTTGAACAGAATGGTGTGAGAGTGCTCCAGAGATGAGTGTAAGTGGATCGTGTATGATGCATTTATGCCGACCCAAGCTTGAGGAGCTTGTCGCTAGTATGAGAATTGATTATGAAGAAAGGTGTTGGCTTACTTTACACAAATTGGTTGGGAGCTGGAGCAGCTTTTTTGATAAGCCTGAGGTAGGGCGAGACCAATTAACACAGAGGCATGAAGTTATGGCATGACAAGCTGGGTCTCATAAAAGTGTCTATGTGAGACCGTCGTACGAGCTGCACCTCTGTGTGAACGAGTAGACCTTAGGCAAGTGGTATTAGAGCGGGATAGAAGTTGCGAACAATATTGTGATGCCCCAAAATCCGAGGGTTCGTTGATCATCCATCAACCCGCGGAATGCCTATGGATATCGTGTAATTCGATACCACACGATTGTGTCCTATTTACAAGATCTATAATTTAACAAAAATCGGACATAGTCTTTTTTGTACATGGAGCTCTATACAAAACCCAACTTATACAATTATACAATAACATGACCCATCCGAGGCCTAATGTTACGCAATGACTGCACTAGGTCAATTTATGAGTAAAAATTGACCACACCGGGCCCATTTATC
The DNA here is from genome assembly GCA_016808115.1 of Tetrastigma voinierianum. NCBI lineage: Eukaryota > Viridiplantae > Streptophyta > Magnoliopsida > Vitales > Vitaceae > Tetrastigma > Tetrastigma voinierianum. The sequence continues at coordinate 301,017 of JAEQBH010005789.1, read as the reverse complement.
CACTTCGTATAAAAACATGTAAGATCATATTAAAAACAGTCCATATGAGTTCAATTATAACTCTTTTACATAAAGGTACATGATAAAATTTATTTACTCAAAATAATCATAAAGCCAATGTCGACTTTCTTCACTCGCGGGTCTCACACCGGCGCATGTCTTGGCACGCAGCCATATCCTGTAGGGTGAGCCAAGCTCAATAGAGTGATTCATACATAGGCTACTTCTCACCTAAGTGACATGCAATGTTCACCTTTGACATTTTTCACATTTACATCAACAATTCCAAGTAAGAATATGCAATCCTAGGAGCTCAATTTTACATGCTGATGCCATTTAAACGGTATTTAGACTCACTTCATTGTAACGCCCCCAACCTCTAGCATGCTGTCAAGCGAGGGTGTCATTTTTTTTTTTCATGTTTACTATAAACTTATAAACTTTAAGCTTTTTCATTACTATATAATGTTAAACATTTAACTTGTATTATATTTTGTAGCAGCGGATTACAAAATATATACAAGCTCCATATCCGGAAGGCCTAACATTTACAATATTTACAATGTTTACAAAATAAATAAAATTACATATACAAAATAGATCAAAAGGTCTTCCAGTGGGCACCTAGTGATGCGTGGCCTTTGACTATTGATGTGAATTGTCCCGTTCTTTGGTTTCATCTTCTGTACCTACACGGATGAAAACACCCGTGCTAAGCTTTACGCTTAGTGGGAATTAATACATATGGATGACCTCTACTAAGGGTCACCACACTTCTATACAAATGCATATACTTATAACACATATAACATTTACATATACTTATCATTTCTCATATATATGCTTTTTCATAGCAAGTTTCATTTCTTATCATATTTCATATACTTTTCATGTCATCTTGTACTTTGCTTCTTGTTTTTGTAACTATATACTATCATCGCATATCAGTGCTATGCTTCTCATATCATGTCATATATTTTATACATTTCATTTACATACTTGTCGCCTTTTTACGTTTCATGTGCGCATAAACCTTAGAAGTGGATATATATCGGAAATAATCGTATGTACCGAAGGTACTATCACGTATTTGTGCCATCGATCTTATCTCAGAGCACTGGGAAGGTACGACATTGCACGACAATGATCTCTATCCGTATGACCCAAACGGGAAACGATCCAAACGGATCTATGTCATCGACCAACTGGCCTACATTCAGAACTGTGATCAGAAGAATTATATATCTTATAGACATGCCTATCTATCCCTCTATCGCCCTAAGTGCATAATCTATGTGTATTTTATGCTCACTACATACGCATATTTTCGAATACCATCGCTGCCCGGTAATTTTATGCGATATTTACAATCATTTATTCGATATTTGCATTTTTCTATATCTTATTATATATGCATTTAATAAATATGCATATCATATATGCTTATGAGCTATTTACTATCATTCAAGTCTCATCAAGCTATATATATATAATGGATTCTGGGACTGTAGCCGGATTTTATAATCCAAAACACCCGAAAATAGTTCTCAAAATCCTATTCCCATCATCCGAAAAAATCCCAAATTTCAACTCGAATCGTTCGAAACAAATTCCGAAATTCTAGCCGATGGTTCGAAAATAGTCCCGAAAATTCCTAAACTCACTCTAAAATTTTTGGGACTGCATTTTATGGCCTTTCACGGCCTCTAAGTAAATCTTAAGCCATTAAATGACCTTTAGGATAGAAATAACCAAAGTAGGAAAATTTCATACCTCTTGGAGTTTGACGGAACGCTAAGATTTTGGTGCCCACGTGTAGCTCTCGATGCGTGGATGAACTTTGTCTTTTGCTCCGTCGAAATCCTACTGGTCACTTTTCGTAGATTCTTGTGAAAGGTTTATAAGAAAATAAATCAAAATCTTACTCTCTCATCTTGAGCCTCCCTTTCCTTTGCTATTTTCAATTTTTTATCATTTTTATTATTATTATTCTGGATACATGGTTTATATTATTTCATTCGAGTCTGTTTCTATCCCGAAACAATTTATTTCTTTTCAGTTCACTTTATTATAAATGAACTTAGCCCAAGCCATTTCCCGACTTCCGATATTTTCGTAAAAATCTCATCCTTGAAGTCACTGAAGACTTATCACTCAGAAAATTGTAAAATATTCTGATTGTCTCAAAATTTGACGAAACTTTTCCGGGTCACTAGATTTTGCGAGACGAATTTAACGGCGTAGTCCGTTTCGTCATCCGAGATCTAGAGAATTTTCTAAGTTTTCATGAACCATTATGACAATGTATTATTATTATCCTTTAACTAATTAAACGCTTCCATGATTCTTCAGACTTCACCCCACTTTCCTTAATTGCAAAAATGCCATCATTCTTTGAAAACTTTACAATTTCCCACTTTGGCATACAATCTTCTATTCTTATGTCATTTGGGCCCTTAATTGGCAATTTACCAATTTACCCTTGACTTTTGTATTAATTCCGAGTTTTGCTTATTTTATTCCGAAAAAATATATATTTATTTTTATTATACTCTAAACATATTATAAAACTGTCATGGTATAATTTGAGGTATTACACTCATGCACCATACCTAAGTCTTTACCGACTCCCACCACACAATGTAATGCAAATGTGTGCTAAAATCCGTTATTGATGGATTACATCCAATGATCATTTTCGAAACAAAATCATTTGTTTATAAACCAAAAGCTTTTTGGATGTTAAACCTCGAATGATTATTTCACATACAAAACCAAGTGTCTTTTTCGGGCAGCGGATTTTCGGGGTCTCACCTCAGGCTCCACACGCCTTCCTACACTTTTGGACTTTCACCGTTGGAGTGTATGAACAAGTACCGGGTCTTTCACCTGAGGGAGTGTCTAGCCCCTCTTGCTATTACCCGACACAAGTTTTTTTTTCCATTTCATGCAACAGTGCGACTCTATTGGACCTTGTCCAACGGTACCGAGCCCACTCATCAATCACTAAATGCGGTGTTTAATTTTAATATGCACTCACACCTATGAAATGCGATGTCCCCGTGCTGCCGTGCATATGCTATGTGATGCAAAATGTTATGTCACATATGTGATGAATGCCATATGGATAATTTAATTCATACGTTTTATAATATATTATGGACAATTATATTACATGCATATAATCTTCAAAACAAACATTTAGTTCAATGTCAATATATAAGTACACATATATCAATATTCATCAAACAACAATTAATCAAATCATGTTATTACAAAATCAAGTAATAACAACTTTAACTCTCAAGGCTAAATGTGACATATAAAATGCTTACAAAAATAGCCCACACAACGATCCTAAATTGACCCTTAAACTAGCCATAAAACTGACTAAACAAGCCTTTAAATAGGCCACAAAATCGGCAAACATGCCCTTAGCAGTCCGAATTATTCTTTTTTTTTGATACAAACAGTCCCTAAACAATTTTTGGGACATACTATACACAACCACAAATCAATTCATCAAAACAATCACAAACGGGCAGCAAAACGGCCATTAAAGCCGTTTAAAACAGGCCAAACAACCCCTTAGTAGTCTAAATTATTCTTTTTAATCCAAACAGTTCCTAAACAATTTTTGGGACATGCTATATACAACCACAAATCAATTTACAAAACCGGCCACAAACGGGCCGCAAAATGGCGATTAAAGTCATTTAAAACAAGCCAAACAACCTCTTAGCAGTCTGGATTATTCTTTTTAATCCAAACAGCTCCTAAACAATTTTTGGGACATATTATACACAATCACAAATCAATTCACCAAATCGGCCACAAACGGGCAGCAAAATGACCATTAAAGTTGTTTAAAACAGGCAAAACAACATTTTAGGGCATCAATACAACCAAACTCCCTTAAAACAACCCTAAGGTTGGAAATAAATCAAAGTAGGAAGAACCCTTACCTCTTAAAGAGCAGTAGCAAGGTTAGGAAGTCCCAAGAGCACCTCCTAAGCAAAAAAAAAAAACTTGATTTCCCAAAATCTCTCCATTTGGATCTTCGGTGAAATCTCTCATTTTTGGTATGTGTGCGTAGCCCTCATCGAGAAGATGAACTTTATTTATTGTCTCGACGAAATCTACCGACGGAATTCCGTGGATCGGCCGAAAGAAGTCTTGGACTTCTTTTCCTCTCCTCTCTCTCACCAAAAAAACAAGAGGGCAAAAGTGAGATATTTTCTCTCCCCTCAATTTTAACTCTATTTGATGTTTAAGTAGGTCTCACGCCGCAAGCCATGTGTCCACAACTCGTTTCTGTGTCTCTTATGTCACTAAATCCATTTATTTCTGCCTAGGTTTAAGTTCAAATTATATTTAAATGAACTTTACTTAAATTATTTCTTACTTTCAAGATTTTTCATAAAAATCCAATTTTTGGGGTCCACTACACACCCGTCGCCTAGAAAAAAATTCGATTATCTCAGAATTTAACGAAATTCATGTGAGTAACTAGATTTCATGAGATGAATCTAACGGTGAGGTCCGTTTCGTCATATGAGATCTAGAAAATTTAAGGTCTACAACCTGTACTATCGCGGCTTTGCCCATTTTTGGAAAAAGTCAAATTTGCCCGGGTTTTACAAGTACGGTGTTGCCTTCTGTTAATCTTGGTGGCCTAAAGTCTATTTCTCTCCTGAAGATGCATAGTAACTTATGAAGTCGTTGTAGTTGAAGTTGCAATAATGAAGACCCATGTATGGACGTATGCCTTAAAGATTGTATGAGGTGTCGCTTTATGCCTTAATAGTGTGTAAAGGTGGGTCGCTACTAAAGTGAAAGCCAATCGATGTGTTGTTTCGGGCGCTCGGGTGCCGCCCGAGGCGACATGGGCGCCCTTCGCCAAGGGGTATCATCACGTAATTCCGCGATACGGCTCAAAGTAGTAGTCTTCAAAGACATAAATCGGAAAGGTACCTTGCACAAGGGCGTGCAAGATATCAGGTGGGGAGAATGTTATGGACTATTAAAGGCCCGTGATCGTAACGTAAGAGCTTTTTAATGAAGATCAAGCATGCCGACTGTGTTTGAACATAATCAGCGAGTGCTCCGTAGGTGCGCAAGTGGATTTCGACGGCGTTTCTTCGGAGTTAAGGCATGCTGACTTGGTTAATTCTGGGGAGCTTGTCGTTAGTCTGAGACTTAAATTTGAAGAAGGATGTTGGCCTACCCTACACAAACTGGTCGGGAACTGAAGCCGCTCTCTTAGTGAGATCGAGGTAAGGCGAAACCAATCAACATAGAGGCATGAAGTTGTGACATGGCAAACTGGGTTTCATGAAAGTGTTTATATAAGACCGTCGCAAGGACTACACCACCACATGAACGAGTAGGCCCGTGCTGGACCCCGGCTTCCTTTTAGCATAATTTTCTCAAAATTTTATTTATGCTTATTCATATCCTAATTCATTTTGTTGTAGTTTTGTCTCTAATACATTCTGAAAAAGGAAGAAACAAATGGGTGGATTGATTCATTTATACCTTCGTATATTTATCACAAATACAATCATCCACATAAAATTTGATGGACTATGACACTTATAGTTTAATAGTTTTATTTTTATTGGTTCCAAAAAATAGTTTTATTTTTATTATTGGGTAATAATATAATGCAACATACATAAATCTTTCTATAGTTATTCATCTTTAGTAGTGAGAGAGATACTTACTGAATTACTTATATGATATTTTATTACTTATTCTTATTGTAAAGCAGAAATATATGATTAGTTTGCTTTGCTTTTAGATTTATGACTATTGATGGTGAAAGTTTATGATGTTTTATTGCTTAGCTTTGTTGCGTCTGGATCTGTTTATTATGGGTAGAGATTAATGATACATACGATACGCTTGTTGCTAATAATAGTTATATAGCAATTATTAGGTATTTACAAATTGAACGGTTGAGCTCATTTATTATATAAACTCCGAGAATCTGTTTCATCTTATGGTTTTTAATTAATTTGCATATGTATTTATATTGATGTATTTGTAGTTTGAATCAATAAAATTATTTTATTAAAAAAAAGTTTTATTTTTATTTATAATAATATATAATTTTATATCTACAAAATTGAATTTAAAAAATATTTTTATTAAAAGTAAAGATTATTATAATATTATTTTTGAAAAAAACAAAACATACAAATCTCCATTGTCCATTAAAAAAAGCCTATGATTCCACCCACCAGGATTAATAATTCATGAAGGAAAGTCTCCCACACAACACCCCAGACCAAATAATTTATTATTGGAATCGAGAAAAAGCTTACAATTGAATATTTGTATTTATTTAATATTTATAATGTCGATGATTTTATTAGTTAGAATTGAGGTGACCTATGTAATTCCCATTGATTTTGGGAGAGGGGAAATTTAAAAGTTTTATGCATTTGTTTCTCAAAATTGAAAAAAATGTAAAAGATAATCAAGAATAAATTTAAAATTAATAAATTATTTTTATGAACTTATTATTTTCTTTGAAGAGAATCGTTGAACTTATTTTAAATTTTCAATATAAAGAGCCAAAAGTAATTTATGATTAATTTTAATTAAATATAAGTTTATTTAGTGAAACTAAACGTAAAAAAAACCCTACCCTCATTTTCTCTCTCAAAATTTTCATAACCTTTTTTCTTAAGTGTTAAAAGGATTTTTTTGCCTTTCTACTCCGAAATCATATCTATACACATCTTTTCATATTTTTCTTTTTCAATAGAGTTGTTATTCCACATTAAGTTTATTTGTTTTTTCGTAATTTAGTCGCTGCCTTGGTGCGCTGTGCGATTATTGGCACTGTACATACAGTTATTGACTGGTATCATGCGCTGGCCATGTTTGCCTCAAGATGACAATCTGATTCCCACCGCCGCCGCCCCACCTCATTCCACTGCAACCTGCCCACCAGAAATCCACACACCCAATCTGCATTACCGTGCCCAAACCCAACCACTCATCACACTACTACAAAATCTCTGAGTCATGATGTATTATAATCACAATAGTACTATTAATGCAGACCAACTACTGAATATAGATTTTGGAGTCGTTCCATTATAATATTACATTTAATGCTATTTTTTATCTTGTGTTTCAATGCATTCTTTGATTATATGCTTTATTAATGCATTTCTAATTTAAATTACCGAAATTATTTTCTTAAAAACTAAAAACATAATAAAACATTTAAAATATTTTTTAATACTTTTGAACTTTGATATTATTATCTTAGAATTATTTAGAACCTGTTAACAATGATTATAAGAACAATCTCTGAACTGTAGTGCTGCCTTACAGCATCCTGAAAACTGCCTGTAACAGCACCCAACATACTCATCTGCAAACACTAAACCATCTCATTCAGCATTTCAACTCAACAAACCCACTCTAACACTCCCATCTGCGTCCATCATCACACGTCCACACCCACTGTGACCCATCCTGCTCTCTCACACTCATTCCTCATTCATCGCTTCACATTCTTGCATCTTAACTTCCATTTTGCTTCTCAGCTTCATGTCAGTGCGTTTACTTATGCATACATATAAAATTCAGGTTCAAGTTTACATAATATACAGGCTATGGTTCATATAAATAATAAAAATGTAAGAGAATTCGAAAAATATGAGGTTAGTATGGGCAGTTCTAAAATTTTAGGTCTATTTTAGCGATTTATTCCACTGAAATTCATTTCTGAAACAACGTGTTCATTCGGCTCGCCCGTTTCATCGCCTTTGAAAAACTCAATGTTCTGTCCCTAAAAACAAACATGTTACGTTCAATACCTTAGCCTCTTTGACCTTTATTCTTGAAAAACATTTAATAAAATCATTAAACACAAAATTTAAAATAAGAATAGTTTTCAAAGAACAAACAAGTTCTCTATGTTTTAGATTAAATAATTTTAAATAGACCTTGGTTTTTATGTTTTGTAATAATATATTTTAATTATTTTTATTAATTTATCTATCATTGAAATTTGAAATATAGATAAAAAATAATTAAGTTATAGGTTGATATTTGTAATAAAAAAAAAAATAACCAACTGTATAATTATAAGAAGTTATCATTATAAAAAAAATATTTTTTAAAATAAATATTAGTAAAACTAATTTGATCATGTTTGGTTTAAGTGTTAAAGAGGTGGGATAAGTTTACAGGAAATCCCAAATTGAAATCCAATAAGGATGAGATAAAATTACCTAGGGGATTTAGTTATCAGTTATCACATCTAGGATTTATCATTCAAATGAAGGTTAATTTTGCATGCAATTACAAATAACTTTTAAAATTTTCCATTTTAAATCAATTTCTCTTCATAAAAGTAAAACTGTGACAGTTTCCAAATATAGCCATCTATTTTTAATTTTCTCGAGAAATTGGGAATGGGAAAACAAATAAATAAATACAAAGACGAAGATGAAGAAAACGAAAGAGAAAGACTTGCATGACTCATGCCTGGACGAAGCCCCTAATACAAAAGAGGCAAGAAGAAGAAGAAGAAGAAGAAGAAAAAGAAGAAGAAGAAGAAGAAGAAGAAGAAGATGGATAATGGAGGAAGGAGGAGATGGGGTTTTCAGGGAAACGAAGGTCTGGACATGGCAGCCTCCGTTACCATTAGAGAGTTGTGACCAAGAGTTATGTCAATCTCAATCCGAAGATCACCAGACCTGTTATTCCTCTCTCAGCCATGGCGACCCTTCCGGCTTTTCCTGCTTCCGCACCACTCCCGTCGCCGAAGACGCCGTCGGTGACGCCCTTCGCTCCCGGAAATTCAACTCCTACGCCCCCACCGTCGGCATTCTTCCTGCCCGCAGGTAGTACGGTCTTGGCATCGGCATCTCTTTCCATTCGCTTTATACACTTCCGTATTTCGGTTGGAGAAATGGAAATGATTTGCAACAACATGTTTCTAAAACATGCTGCCAAAAGCATCTTTTGCTTGTCATTTTCATTTTCAGTCCCTTTCTTTTCTTTTCCAGGAAAGTAATTGTTTGTGTGCTATATGTTTCAAGTTTTCTAACAGGCTTCACTCGAGTTTTTTTGGATAACAGAAGTAATTTAAAAATATCCCTAATTTTATTTTTCTTTGGCAAATCTTTTTTACCATAACATAAGATGAATGATTTTATCTGCTTCAAGTAAATGAATCAAAAGGGGGAAAAATTCCATCAGAAACTCCAGAAGGATTTAGTGGATAGTGTTATTCTTTTGGATCTACTGCTAATAAATTATTCATAAGTGCAGTTTTAGTAGTTAAAATTATTTTTGGATTTCTTCTGCAAAGCAGAGTAGTACCATCACTGGACATTCCCCTTCATAAAACCTATGTAAAATCGCATCCCTTGGTTAATTTGATCATATTGCAAAGATACTAGAACACCAGTGATTTTTACCTTCTCAGCATTGATTAATTTATGATCAAGTGATGACTATGGATATACAATATTAGAACAAGACAATACCGATAACCCGGAAAAGGAATTATGAAAATCAAGATGCTTGTGTATTTTCCTTCACCTGTTTACTTCTTTTGAAGACACAGCTGCATACAAAATAGTCCAACCGGACCAAGGATGAAGTTGGTTCCTCCCTGTTCATTGCCTTCTGTGGATATTGAATATTGTGGCCTTCTATTTTCTATTAAGTTCATTTTAAATTTCTCTATGCAATTAAGTTGAGATCTGCCATGGCTGAAGTAAAGAGCTTTGCTACATGGGTTGTACCTCTCATTTACATTTTATAATTTTTTTTATCAATAGGGCTATAGCAGATTACCTATCTCATGATCTTCCATACGAGCTATCCCCGGATGATATTTTTCTCACAGTTGGATGCTCACAAGCAATTGAAGTCATAATGAAGGTCCTTGCTCACCCTGGTGCCAACGTTCTGCTTCAAGACCTGGTTATGCCTTCTATGAAGCTCATGCTGCAGCTAACCATCTTGAATTCCGTCACTTTGACCTTATTCCAGAGAAGGGTTGGGAGGTTGATCTTGAGGGGATCAAGGCTCGTGCTGATGAGAATACTGTTGCTATGGTTATCATAAACCCTGGAAATCCTTGTGGCAATGTCTTTACTCATGAGCATTTACAGAAGGTGGGGGTAAAGTACTTGTCTGTTTGTCCCTAAGTTTTGATGTCAATCCAAGTAAGTAGTGATTGATGTGTTGAATTTTGCAGGTTGCTGAAACAGCAAGAATGCTTGGAATTCTTGTGATTGCTGATGAAGTATATGGCCACCTTGTGTTTGGGGGTAATCCTTTTGTGCCAATGGGAGTATTTGGGTCGATTACGCCTGTTATAACGCTTGGATCTTTATCAAAGAGATGGATTGTTCCTGGTTGGAGACTTGGTTGGCTTGTCACCAATGATCCTAATGGCATCCTCCACAAATCCGGGGTCTTCCCTCCTCTTTCTTTCTTCCCCTCAAAGTTTCACATTTCATCTTCATTTTGCCTTAACTGCAATAAAATGCATGATATTTAAAGAAGAGAACATTCTGTTTTTTGCTATTTTATTTACAACTAAAAATTTTCTGCCTGATTTCAATCCTGTAGAACTTGAACATTCACTCAATAGGATTTGCCTTGATGTTCTTGCACTATTCATAAACTGAAACTTGTATCTTTGTTGCCTTTCTTCTCAGGTTGTTGAATCCATTGTGAGCTCTCTCAATATTTCCTCACACCCTGCAACCTTCATTCAGGTTTGTGATTCAACATGCATTTTTCTGATGAAGATCTATAATTTTAGGGAATAAAAACTTTCTTAAAGTTTACAACCTTTTCTGGAATTCATGTTGCCCATCCAATATATTAAGATTTTGGGGTTTTGTTTATCAGGGCTATGCCTCAAATCACTTTAGAAAACAACAGATGATTTCTTCTCGAATATTATTAGCATACTCAGAGGAAACTTCAGACATATGTTTTGAAGAATTGAAGATATCGCTTGCATTACGTGCCCACACAAGCCAGAAGGATCCATGTTTGCAATGGTAAGGATAGAAAATACAAAATTTCCTCAAAATATAGATTAAGATTTTCTTAAATTATAAAAAATTCATTGCAGGTGAAGCTGAACCTGTCTCTGGAACATTGAGAGTAATTAATTTCTGTATGAAGCTGTCTAAAGAGGAATCAGTAATCGTTTTGCCAGGTGAGGAGTGAAAAAATTTAAGCCTTTGAAGTTATCATGCTAATGTTAACCAAACAAAACACTTGAAAAGAAATAAATAAAACACAATATTTCAACATGGTTCAATGATCAATGTGATTCTTACATCACAGATTGCACCAATAAAACTTTTTTAAGGTCGCTACCCCTTGCACTTCTATAAGTTGATCAGGCAGCTTGTTCCCTTTATGCTAATAATATTTGATTCGTGCAATAAAATTGATTCAGACTTTAATCCAACAACCTGTTGGGTTGGTTCCCTCTCAAGTGAAGGGAGCCCAAACCATGCCCATTTTTGGGTTAGCTAGGGTTTTTGGGGGCATCCGGTGGGTGTTTGAGAGAGAAGAAAAATTTTTGAGAGAAAAAAGAAGGTAGGGGAAAGGGAAAGAAAGAGGGTTCTTTTGTATTCTTTTTGGGTAGTTTTCACCATCTGCTCTAATCAAGGTGAATCCATGTTTCAATTGAGCTGAAATTTTGTCGCGAGGTTCGTAAGCTACGCTGGGAATTTTATCGAATGTCGTTGTTATGGATAGATATTTGATGGTTTAAAATCTGATTGCTCATTGTCGTGATAAGCGGTATTTAATAAAATTCGATTACCGTTGTTAAATGACGTCGGCGTTTAAGAACTTTGTATCCGGCAGCATTCTTTGAACATTAATTTGGATTAAAATCTAATTTTATAATTTTTTTTTCAATAGAACTATTTGAGTCTAAAACCTGAGTAAAAAAAACCATGGGATCTCTTAGTCCACCAATCTCAAGAAAAGTACAACAATCGTCTCGAAATCAACATGACGAATCAAACAAAGCAACTCGCTTAACTAACACAATTGGAAGGAGACTGCAACTATAGTTCTGTACCGAAATTACTACACCTTGTTGAAGTAGCAACATCCAATCTCCAACGTTCAGACTTTAGACAAAAATCTTATTTACTATATCCAACGGTGTAATTATGAGAAAATGCACAAACAAAGTGAATATTCAAATAGAACATCAACACTGTAGTTCTGTTATGAGTTGGATAACTCCTTCCTGAAGTCACAAATTACAATCTCAACGGTTTAGAATGTATATCAAGGTCTTATCTAACACGTATCCAAAATCCAGAGCAATCCAACCGGTGAATAAGGAGAAAAAAAGCTTACATGGAAAGTGCTCAAAACTGAAACCGATTCAGCAACATCCCGGTTCAACTGAGTTTAGCTTACAATTGAGACATCCAAACACTATCTCCACCATTCAAAGTCAAAATCCGTGAGTTGTGAACATGCTGACAAGATTTCAACTCAATATGACCATGGATTCAATTTGATCAGAGCATATGATGAAAACTACCCAAAAATACAAAAGAATTCATCTTTCCCTCTCTCTTCTCTTGTCTTCTTCTTCCTCTCAAAAGATTTTCTCCTACTCATTGGCTGCCCCAAAAACCACAATATCCAGAAACCCTAGCTAACCCTTAAATGGGCCAAAAAGGGGCAAAGATTGGGACTTGGTTCATTGCTTCTTTTCAGACTACCTCCCCTCGTTTTAAGTCATTTTCTGTTTGGTGATCACTGTTTCAGGTTTTGCTGTGGGGATGAGAATTGGATTAGAATAACTTTTGCCATTGATCCTCCCTCTCTGGAAGATGGACTTGGGAGGATCAAAGCCTTCTACAAGAGGCATTCCAAGAAGCAGTAAGATTTGGAATTGCAATCAAGACAACACAAAATTATTAAGCAGCCTTCATCAACTACTTCTCGTTGGATCTCAATACTCCATTTTCAAATTCTTATGTAAAACTATGTTGATGGTGTTATCATTGGTGTGATTTCCTACAGACTTCAATAATAATTTGTGGCCATTTTTGTACCATTCTTAGAGAAAATAGTTTTAACTCAGAAAAGGTATCTATCAAGCTTTTAGATGGAAAATAGGGTTTTGACAATTTGTTTAGAAAAATAAGTTGTGTTTTAGAAAAATCTTTGGGTATTTCTATTTTTGGTAGTCTGTTCTAACTTCTAACTGTCTAAGCAACAGGAAAAAGAAAACATGGCAAATGCTTTTATTAATATCAGATAAATTATAAAATCATATACATAAAAGGAAAACAAAATTTTTGTCTGTACCATTTTATTTTATCTCCATCTAACTATACCATTTTATTTTTTTCCTCCTTATGTAAGTTTTTAGGTATTATTATTATTCAGTTTTAAAAAAAGGTATTATTATTATTAAATATTAATATTACTTTGATAATAATAATAAATAGAAATAATCATAATATATGATATTTGTACTTTGAGTTATTTATATTAGTACGAATCAATATGTTATAAAAGTATTATAAGATGCAAACTAAGAAGAATATATTTCTTACTTGTATATGAGAAGAGAGAAAGAGAGAGACCAAGGGAAAGAGAGGTAGGTAGAAGAACTTGTTCTTCTCATGATGAAACTACAAATGGAGAGAGGGGGCTTTTGTAGCCTTCATGTACATGCCCTCTTTACTCATCTTACACAGGAGTAATGAAGGTTCATGTACCTTCATTCATTCATCAATTGAATGATTCTCATTATGGTCATTCACTCTCAATGAAGAGATTCTCCATTTACAACACTTTTCATTGAATGACCATCATTAAAAATATGCCAAATTAAAACCTTGTTAATAAAACTTAATGGGATAAAATCTAGCGAAGGAAAAATAGCACAATATTTCCATAATGTTGTAGATTGCCCTTAGTCTATTAGGACTATCTCATTAAAAACCTTGCTAGTAAAACACCGTGGAACAAAACCTGAACAAAAGGAAAAATAGTGCAGTACACTAACATCCTATCATAAGCACACTTCCCCTCATGTTGATATCTTTAAGTTGACGCATTCCAATCTTGTATATTAGTTTCTTGAATGTTGAGGTTGACAATAATTTCGTGAATAAGTTTTCTAGATTATCACTTGAGCGTATTCGTTGAACATCAATTTTACCACTTCTTTATTGTTCATGTGTATAAAAGAACTTTAGAGAAATGTGTTTAGTTCTATCTCCTTTGATATGTGCAATGCATGTAGCATTATTTTCAAATAACATTGTCGGACTATCTTTTTTATAGAGAGGAGTCCGAATGATTCTTGGATATGTTGAATCATCGATCTTAGCCATATATATTCACGACTTGTTTTGTGAATTGTTATAATCTCTAAATGATTCGATGATGTGACCACTATAGAGGATTTCCATGAAATAGCAGTTCCATTACAATTAAATACATACTCTGTTTGTGATCTAGCTTTATGTAGGTCTAAAAGGCATCCACATCGAAACATCGAGCAATGCTTTGCTGATTCATTTTAGTAAAATAGGCCCATATCGGTTGTTCCTTGGAGATAGCGTAATATATACTTAATACATTCCAATATCTTTGTGTTGAAGCGGAACTATACCTGACTAATAAATTGACTAAAAAAGCAATATCTGGGTGAGTACTATTAGCAAAATACATAAGTGCACAAATGGTACTAAGATATGGTACTTCAGGATCAAGTAATACTTCACCCTTTCCACAAGGACGAAATGGGTCCTTCTTCACGTCAAGTGAATGGACAATCATTGAAGAACTTAAAAGAGGTGGTGACATCCATACTCGCACTTTAAGATTTTCTTATTGTATTCCGATTGGTGAACCAAAACTTCAAAAGGGAATGCTCGATTTTCAGGTCGAGGAAATTTTTTGTTTTCTCAAGATCTTTTATCTCAAATTCCTTTTTCAAATATTTTGATGTTCTTGTGAGCTCTTCAAGAGTCTTGACAAGATTTAAATCATCAACATACACATTAATTATAACAAATCTAATTTTCAATTTCTTGACAAAGATACATTGGAATATAGGGTTGTTTGCATACCCTTCTTTTAGTAAACACTTTCGCTAAGGCAGGTGCGCATGTGTGTTTAGTTGTCAATCCCATATAAAAATCGTTGTAATTTGATTGAGCATATACTATAGGGCTTTGTATCAGGGATTTTCATATATGTTTCATTATCAATGGATCCATATAGATAAGTTGTGATGACATCCATGAGACACATATTCAGTCCTGCAAAGACTGTCAAGCTTATTGAAAAGCGAAAAGTGATTGTGTCCATGACAGGAGAATATGTTTCCTTGTAGTTAATACCATATCTCTAAGAGAAACCTTATGCTAAGTACTTTATATCTTATGATCTCATTAATTTCATTGTTCTTTAGTACAAATACCCATTTGTTCCCAACAGGCTTTACACCTTTAGGTGTTTAGACTACAGGTCCAAAAACTTCTCGTTTCATTAACGAATTTAATTCTATCTGTATAGTTTCTTTCAATTTTGGCCAATCATTTTTATGTTGACATTCTTCCACATTTTGTGGTTCGGGATCCTCATAATTTCTTATGATGTTTAAGGCCACTTGGAAAGCAAGAATATTATTGACAACAAAATCATTTCGATCCCATTTATATTCCTTATGCACATAATTAAAAGAGATCTCATAATTTTCAAGTACATGTGCCTTTTCATGGGCTATTTCTTTATCTTGCATCTCTTCAAGGGTCTCTTGTTCATTGTATGCCTCTATAAGGGTTTCTTGTTCACCACATGCCTTTGTTGAGGCCCTTTGTTTCATGTTGTCTATCTTTGGGGCCTTTTGTTTTATATTTGCCTCTTCAAGGGCACGAATTTTTTTGTTTTCTCCTCTTTCAAGGAGTTATGTCTTTTTAGCCAATAGTTATCCCATGTTTCAAGCGTATTTGAGACTCATTTGCTAATTGGCCTTTAGGGACATCAATTCGTACTGGAGCACTTGCAGTCGGGATATGTGACTTTGCCACTTTCTTTGTATCAATAAATGCATATGGTAATCGATTTGCAAGATTTTGCAAATGAATGATTCTTTGAACTTCTAATTCACATTGATTTGTATGATGATCAAAATGAGACATCACGAGATACTTCCATATAATTTATCGTTGTTCTTTTAGAATCGACTTTTCTCCCCCTAATGGTAGGAATATATTCTCATTAAAATAACAATCCATAAAACGGGGTGTAAAAACATTTCCTGTTAAGGGTTCAAGATATCTTATGATGAACGGAGAATTAAAACCTAAATAAATCCCAAATCTTTGTTGGGGACCCATTTTAATGCGTTGCGTATGTGCAATTGGTACATAGACTGCCCAACCAAAGATTCGTAAGTGAGAAATATTTGGTTGTTTGCTTGAGTCTGAGTTGTGAAGGAGTATTCATGGTAAGCCGTTGGTCGAATACTAACCAAGCGTACAACATGCATTATAGCATGACCCCATGTAGAAGCCGGCAATTTGATATTTATTAATTAGTAGTGGTCGAGTTATTAATTGAAGACGTTTGATGAGGGACTCTGCTAAACCATTTTAGGTGAGTATGAGCAACATGATGTTCAACATTTATTCCAACTGACATGCAATATTTAGTAAATGTTTGGGAGGTAAACTTACCGACGTTGTTAAGTCTGATAGTCTTAATTGGATAATCAGGAAATTGAGCTCATAATTTGATCATTTGATAGGAGCCTAGCAAATGTAACATTACATATCGAAAGAAGACAAACATGTGACCATTGCGTAGAGGCATCTATTAAGACCATGAAATAACTGAAAGGTCCACATGAGGGGTGAATAGGTCCACATATATCCCCATGTATTCTTTATAAGAGTGGTGATTCAAATGTGACCCCCATGTATTCTTTATAAGAAGAGTGGTGACTCAAATGTGACTTTGCTAAATGATGGTCTGACTATCAAATTATCTTATGAGCAAACAGCACATGGGTATTCATTGGGCAAAAGAATCTTCTAGTTCTTTAGTGGATTCTCATGTGAATTTTCTATGATTCTCCATATCATTGAGGACCCATGATGACTTAGCCTATCATGCCAAAGAATAAAGATTTTTGGGTCATTAAACTTTTGGTTCACGTCAACATATGACTCGATATACTTTATAACATTATGGTATAATCTAGAGGAGAAGACTAAGAGTTTTTCAACAATAAGTTTCTTGCCATAAATAATAGAGGTAATGTAAAGACATTCTATATTACCTTCATTCCTGGTTTCAATGTGATATCCATTTCTACAGATATCTTTAAAATTGAGAAAATTTCTTATGGATTTGTCAGAATATAATGCATAATTGATATGAAATCTAGTTCCATTTGCTAGCAATATGTTTGCTCACCAAGACCTTAGAATTAAGTTTGCGTACAAATATATTGCCCACATTGATATTGATAATGTTAAATCTAAGTATCTTTTATCATGAAGAATTGTGTGTGCGGATGCACGATCTGACCAGACATCTCTCGCCCCTCATTCATCTTGTGATCAATAATACATGGATTTCAGATAAAACTAATAAAGACCATAGATAATATAAATAGTAATGTAATAGATGTAATAAAAAATGATATTTTATTTAATTTTGACATAAGAAGCATCATCTAGTAGCAATATTTTTATCATTAATCAAATAGTCCGTTTTTTCAATAGCGCCTCCAAAGAAATCAGTATTATAGTAAGTTAAGTGTAATCCATTTCCACCAAAAATCATTTCTTTTAACTTCAAAAAATTCAAAATTTTATTTATTTTCACAAGGTAGAAATTTATTTTCTTTAATTTATAAAAAAATAGAAATCTATTTCTTTAATTTCAAATATTAAATATTATTTTTTAAATTATTTAAAAATTCAGAATCCAAAATTCATTTTCTTTAAATCTCCCCAATCAGATATTCTTTTTCAAACATAAATTTCAAACTGTTTCCAAGTGGAGTTTTTCCATTCATTATTAAAATTTATTTTAAACTTAATTTTAAAATTCCAAACGTACAATCAATTCTATAATTTCAATAAAAATACAAAACTTTATGAAATTGAGCTCATAATATAAAATGAGCTTTAGAGCTCAACATCCATATATACTTTTCCAACAAATAATTTAGTGTGAGTTATAACCGAATTTCTTAATTTGATCATGATATATCCATATTTAATATTACACTAATATTATATTATATTTAATATTGCACTAATTTGATTAAGATATATATCCTTTTATTATTGATATTGTTCTTACTATTTACTTATTTATTATACGCTTGATTTTCTAGTAATGAAATATATTTATAATACAAAGATATTTGGCTACTGTGTTTGGCAATTTGAAAGATGAATAAAAGCCAAAGAAAAAGAAAAAATAAAAAAAGAAATGGTGCCTTAGAAGAAGAGTAGGTGCAATGTAATCTTTGTTAAGTGAACAGAAAATCTTAATTTAGAGAATGTAGGTACGAAGAAAAAGAAAGATTACAGATTTATTATGTATTCAATGTGAATGTGATGAAAATAGGAAATAAATAATTGAGCGAATATTAATTTGCTCGCATGCGTGGGACTTATAAAATAATAATAATAATAATAATTAGCTCACATTCCAATGCGAGGGAATCTAGCAGTTGACATATTTAGTTTTTTTAAATATAAATGAGTTTAAAATTAAAATAACGACAAATTAGTACATGATCAATATATTATGAATTAATAGATATGATAATGGTAAAATTTTTTAAAATATTTATAATGCTGTAGTCAATAATTAAGATAACTCAACTTAAAAAATTTTAATATAAAAATAAATGACTATAATATTATTTTTTATATATTAATTTAGATATTAATAATTAAAAAAAAAAAAAACTAAATACATCTAAAGCTCGGATTTTAGCATGCGAACATGAAAGTCATAGTTGGCAAAGTTCCAAGTCGGTGTTGCACTGTTGGTGAAGTACAAGGTTGGTCAATGGTATAATGTTGTAGATAGACGGTAAGTTAATAAATAAAATAAAACTGCTTACTCATCGTGTCAATCAGCTAATGTGAAAAAGGATTCAACATTTAAATAGGAAAAGAGATAAAATTTTGAGTTTAAATTATTTAGCTCTAAAAAAAGGTTTTTATATAAATTAGAAAAATTTATGAATGCCATTCAAACAAATTATGTATTAATTAATTATCATGATATTTACGTGTATATATATATATATTTGTTAAAGGAAGTAGCAGGCAATTTAATGTTGATGGAGAAGAAAGGAAGAAACTTACACAGGGATGAAAGGGAGCTGTCAAGATTAAAATCATGAAGGCCTATTATGCTGTGAGTTGGGAAAAAAAGCTGAAAATAGACGTTATGCATGGATTTATTTTTTTTTTTTTATAGTTTTGTTCATGTCTTAAATTTGAAAATTTATCCATCCTCGATAAAGGAGTTGAGTGGAACGAAAGTTAAATGTTCAGTTTTTAATTAGAGACATGTACATTAAAAATAATGAATCAACGTAGACTATAAGCATATATATATATATATATATATATATATATATATATATATATATATATATATATATATATATATATATATATATATGTTTTTATGGTCCTAATAAGTGGATTAAAATATTTGATCTTAGTTAATTAATGAGTAATAATAGTTGAATTTATAATCCTAGTTAGCAAGTCATAATTGTTGACCTTTTCTTTTATTCACAATAAAACTAATAGATAAATTTGAGGCTAACTTTATATTTGTAAAGTTCCACTTCATTGGGACAATTCATTGTTCGATATTTAGAGGACAAATTAACTATTTTTGAATACTTTTTATTTGGATTCGAAACAAAATTATTTTAACATAAATATGAGTGTTTGGTAGAAAGTTTGAATGTTTTACTATGTATGAACTCAAAAGGATTTTATGAAAAAAAAAAAAAAATGTTATGTCTCAGTTAATGTCAAATATAAGAATGTATTGTGCTATTTTGAAATCATGGAAGGTTTGATCCATGAAATTAAAGTATGATATTCATTATCGGGCTTTGAGGTCATTTCCATTTATTGATAATTTGTCAACTATTCTCAATTCACGTGAGAAGTAATGGTTAATTCCGATGAGAGTCTAATTTAGTAAACATGTTAATGGTAAGGTTAAAATTAAGTTACTGTTACAATTATATAAAGTTGGTCAACGGTAAGGTTAAAATTAAGCTACTGTTACGATTACATTCAAATATAGAATTAATAAGCGAAACGTAGTTGAAATTTAGACATATGCTTCCCTTATATGAACTCTATTTCTTTATAGTGGACATTTTTACATATTAAAATTTAAATTTCCATTCAAAAATTTTTAGTATGGAGCTTTTAGATAATAGTATTTTGGTTGAAAAAAAATGGTATATTTTCAAGGCACAACTTCCGGTAATACTTTCGTTGTTTTGTAATTATTATTTTAAAAATAATTATATAAATATTAAAAAACAACATTCTTGTCCAAATTTTCTTTTTAAAATAAAATTTAAATTTATTGAAGAAAAAAATATTTAAATTTACAAAATATAAGTTAAAAATGTTTCAAGTTCTAAAACAAACTTTTGTTTTTTTGAAAACAAGGAAAAATTATAAAACAATGGAAAATATTATAAAATAGAAGAACAAGAGAGCGAGAGATATAGAAGAAACAGGGGAAAGATTTCTTATTCCTTCATGTGTATTGTGACTTATACAAAGGCTCCCTATTTATAGGGTTTAATACATGAATACATTAATGTGGCTATATAAATGCGTAACCTCTGGCATTCGTACTTTATGTCACATCCAATGTACTATTAATATCGAGATTAATGGAGAGTTATGGAACATCATATATTGTTAATAATACTCCCCCACCAGATATGTAATCTTGCCTCATTAAAACGCCTCCGAAGCCGATAGGACAAAACCATGGTGAAGGAAAAAGTACAATATAAAAATTACCCTCTTCTCAACATCACTTTAAATCTATGAGCTGCGCATTCTAATACGATAGACTAGCCTTTCAAATGTTGCGTAAGGTAGAGCGCGGTGAATAAATTTGCTAGATTATTAGTTAGGCAATTGATTGAACATTAATATCACCCTTCTTTTGTAGATCATGAGTGAAAAAGAATTTTGGTGATATATGTTTTGCTCTATCCCCTTTAATGTACCCATTTTTTAATTGAACAATGCATGCGACATTATCTTCCATACAAATTAAATCGGGACCTCCTTGCTAAAGACAAACCACATGACCCTCGAAGATATGATGTATTACGGATCTTAACCCAAAAAGCTTATTCCCAGACTTGCTTCATGAATTGCTACAAGATCTACGCATGATTAGAAGATGTAGGCGGTAATTGATTGTTCGTGAAACGCCATGACATGTTGTATCACCACATGTGAACAAATAGCCCGTTTGTGATCGAGCATTATGAGGGTCAGACATATATCCCGCATCTGCATAACCAATTAATTATGCTTTGGGTACATTGGGATAATATAGGCCCATATCCATCGTACCTCGAAGATACCTCAATATATGTTTAACTCCATTCAAATGTCTTCTTATTGGACAAGAACTATATCTTGCTAATAAATTTACAGAAAATGATATATCAGGTCGTGTATGACTTGCAAGACACATTAGTGCTCGCTAGCACTAAGATATGGTACTTCGAGGACGAAGTTCTTAAATCATCCATCTAGATTCGGAAAGGATCTTTATTCACATCTAATGACCTTACAACCATTAGAGTGCTCAATGGATGGGCATTATGTATAGAATCGTTTCAACACCTTTGATATATAAGCTGATTGATGAACAAAATTCCATTCTCTAAGTGTTCAATTTTTAAACCAAGGCAAGAAGTTTTGTTTTTCCCAGTTTTCATCTCGAGTGCTTTTCTTTTTTAAGTTGATACTTTGCCCACGAAAGGCTCGTTACGTAGTTCGATAATATTAGTCATCAACATAAAGCGCAATTATAACAAACTTCGGATCGAATCTTTTAATAAATACACATGGGCAAGGGATCATTCTTATACCTTTTTACCAATAAATATTCCACTTTAAAAGAGCGATTATACCACGTAACGTCAGTTGTTTTGACCCATATATAGATCTGCATAATTTTATCGAGTAAAGTTCTCGAGGACACAGTTGTGTTGCGAGCAATTTTAATCCTTAAGGATTTTTTCATGTAAATGTCACGTTGATCAAGTGGTCCATATAAATAAAAGCGTAACTACATCCATTAAACACATACCAAGTTTTCATGTATTGCCAGGACTAATTAAATATCGAAAAGTAGTTGCATCCACTACGAGAATCGTCTCTTCATAATCAATGCGGATCTTTGAGAAAATCCTTGTGCAACTAATGGCCTTACTTATGTCGACAACTATTTTATGGCGTCTGCGTTTTCGCCACGAATACCCATTTATATCCTACAGGTTTGACACCATCAGTTAGCAAGTGCAATAGGATCAAAAACTTCATGTTTTTGAAAGAAAATTCATTGCTTCAATTCGTCTTTCCATTTTTGTGATCATCTCTCTGTCTACATTCCTCGACAGACTTTGGCTCAAGGTCCTCATTGTCATTAACAATGTTGAGTGCCACATTATAGGCAAATATATCATCAACGTCGATTTTATTCCAATTCCACCTTTGGCCGGTTGCCAGCATCAATTTATCGAGATCTCTGATTGTCACGAGTTTTAGGTATCACGAACTCTTCTGGAATTACAGGCTAGGAGGACTCTTCTAGAGCCATAAATTCCTTAACTTGATCCTTTGATCATTTTCTTTTCCAAGGATTTTTATCTTTGGAACCAACTGGTCGACCACGTTGCACTTGTAACACCCTGAAATATACCCTAGTCGTTTTCGACATGTTTAGGGTATTTTGTCAGCGTAAATTTAAATGTTTCGTGAGTTAAATACGAAACCTGGAAACGAGAGACCCGGAAAGTTACAAAACTTAAGGAATGAGAATTGTAAATTGTCAAAGAGGACTTAAAAGTCATAAATTGACAAGATTTGAGGCCAAAGTATAAATAATAGGAATTGTGGTGTAATTCCTAAATTTGAGGCAAAGTACAATAAGGAAGTTGAAATTCAAATAGTTAAGAGTTGAAAGACTTAAAAGGCAATTATTGAAACTAACCCAAAAATGGGTTTTGAAGGCCAAGCGAGGCCTAAAGAGAAACATGGAATTTAAAGGCCAGAATTGATTCTCCAATTTGGGGGAGAAACTCAAAAGGATGGGAGAAGGAGATGAGAAGAGGAAGAGGAGAGAAGAAGGAGAAGAAAAGAGGAGGGATCAAGTCCCAGGTATGGAACTTTAGTTTTTTTATAAGGAAACTAACTAGATCATGGGGTGAATGGATCTATGGAAACTTTAAGGCTTTGTGTGGTTAGAGTTTATCTCGAATCTGAGGTTTTTGATAGAATTGCATTCTAACCTTAGATCTCTTGAATTTAGGGTGGTAAAACCCCATATGGAACAAGATAGGCTTGGAATCCTCCCTTTTGCGTTGGATTCATGGTTGGTCTGAAAGCAGTGAGTTAGGGTTTAGAATAGAAGCCTAACTAATCATCATGGTTGGTTTTGAGGGATGGGTCACCAACCCATGTTGGAATGATTTTGGGAGAAATTCATGGAAAGGTTTTGAAAGAAGATAAGAAATGAAAGAGAAATTGAATAGAAAAGTGATTCAATTAGATTGGAAATGGATTGAATGTGTGTTGGAAGTATAGAATTGATTTGAGTATCGAGTATGGAAAAATGTGAAAACACACGTGCGGGCACTTTCGGGCTTGTACGGTCTGATTTGAACTTGTACGGTACAATATGGCTGATACGGTCGTTTTGGCGAGGCTTGTATCGGTCTGAGTTAGACGTATCTTGGAAGTGCTGACCACAATTACGTTTTTCTTTTGTTTCGACCGGGTTTTAGTATTTTAAATGTAACTTCAACCATTTCTTATCAGGTTGGTAGTTCAGGTAGCTCTCAAATAGACTTCAAGGAGAACAAAACTTAAGAATCGTAAAATCTGATCACCAAGTGGCCAAAGAAATTAAACCAGTGGAGCCGTAATGCGAAAAAGTCGATTCGACTTTGAACATTGAGTAATTAGGGTTTGTTTCGGACGTAACTTGAGGTCGATTGCTCGGGTGGGTGATTCCAGTTGGAATAGAACCCTTCGCACCTTAGCTTTAAAGGAATACAAAGATACGGTGCCAAATATCAAGACAAGGCACTGGAAAATAAATATTTCAAATTGTCCCTCGGTAAAAACTATAAACCGACTAGTTGGCATGAAAATGCCATAACTTGAGTTTGGACAATCCGATTGGATTGATTCGATTCACAGGTAAAATAGATTCATAGAAGAATAGAATACATGAATAAGTTGTGATTACATGCTCATCATACCTTACCAGTATATGGAATACGATCTGTCAAGAACGCATAATGTGGCTAACAATGTCCTATTATAAGATAGTAAGTTACTGAACTCATATAATTGTAAAACCACCTGTTGTCTAAACCAAAACACTTCCTAGATTAAATCATTTTCAATATTGGTTTTGGCCTAATATATTGCAAGTGCACAGGTCGACAAGTAATAAATTGGTTAAGTCAGGATATCGATCCACAGAGATCTCGAATTCTAGATCAACTACCACGACTACTCTCGAAGCTCCATACTATTTGGACTATAAGGTGACATTGTGTTCGGCAGAAGGTACATAAATTATACAAGTATATAATAAAGAATGAAGCAGTCGAACAAGCGAGTCCTAAGGAATAATGAATAACGAATAGTTAAGAAAATAAATGGACCTTGAATAATTATCGTTTAGAGTGCATTAGATCAATGCTATTGTGAAGTATCAGTCTGTTGTCAATCATAGTGTTTTGTTTGTGTATTTCGGGTTTGGAAATGTCAAGGCGTTTAGTAGTACAATTTGGATCTCTCCACACTTCACATTTCATTACATCTAATCTTGCTGATCCTCTCGAATGGGGAATTAGATAACTACTTTTAACAGGACTTCTGATGCAGGTATTTTCTTTTGCAATACTTCATACCCATTTATGGTGTGACCTTAGCTCCCAGTTATCGGTCAAGTAAGGATACTCCTGACTTCAGTGCTCTTCTCGAAATTAGAATAGAATCACCCTCTCCTTGATTAGATCTCATTAACACGGGATTGACTTCGCTAATCGAATTGGGGTGAACTCTCTGCTTGTTTGAAGTGTTAACATTCCAACTCATTCTTGATTTCAAGTGAGAGAGGATTTATCAAGTAAACTCACAAAGCTCATTAGATCTACAATAGCAAGTTAATATACCTTGAAAAATGTCATAACTCGAGTTGTTATCTCTGTGTCACTCGGAGGACCTCCATGAAATCGAGCAAATGACGATTCTTAATATGGGTATAAGAAAACATTGTCGAGATCAAAACATTAAACCCATAGCTGAAATAAATTCATAAGCGAAATTAGCGATTTCTTTGGAAAAATAAGCTACCCGGGAAAGATAATTTCGACGATAGCATTCACTTAATGGAAAATTTGGGTTCCTCGATTCTTGAATTACACACTCTGATGTTCCTCGATCATAAGAATATTGTGTAAGCCCAGGAAGAAGCGTTCGAAATTTGTTAGAACTTCAAACATTCAGGTAGTAATTTGAAAAAGAATTGAATTACGCATTAAACTACGCTTTCCAGCGATAACATCGATTCCGAGTAAAGCAGCTAAAGCGATAAATCTAATCTAATCTCTAACTATCAACATTGAAGAAAAAGAAAAAGAAAAGAAAAATTAAAGAAAAATAAAGAAAATGAGCCTTATTTACGGACCTCTAGTACAGTAGTGCTATGACTACTTTTATGAAATTTGGGTAGGCGGCTAGCGTATTTATAGGGTTTTACCGGTTGGGCCTAATACCAATGCGAGTTTTGTGGATTTCAAGTGGGTTGGCGTGTTGTCTTTGGAGTCGCGACTTGACTCCTTAAGCCATTGACATCATCCATGTCGTGACATCGATCTCCATTGTGACATCGGCTTAAGTCTTCTGCGACCTTTGTTCACGATGTAAGACGCAAATCTCTTGTCAGCGACATCACTTCGTACACTGCGGGTTCCAGCGATGATTCCCGATCGTGCATGAAATCGATCTCACGTGGCTTCATTTCGAAACCTTTAGCATTTAACGTCTTCCCGGGTGCCGACATCAATCTCTTGTGGCGACATGCTTCTCGCTCGCGGCTTTTAGCGGTCGCCATTAGTGTCGCGACATGATCTCTTGTCGGGACATCGGCTTTACAGTCTCTGGAAGCTGGCCAGGGTTCTGATGTCGCGACATCAATCTCATGTCGCGACAACGATTCCGATTCTTCTGACTTTCAGAGCAGAGTCTCCATGTGCGACTCGATCTCTTGTCGCGACATGAAACTATGTCTTTGGAGGCCTCACTTGTTGCTTTGATTATCAGCGACTTGGTCCTCTGTGGCGATAGCGGCTCGATTCACAACAATTTCGTCTTTTTCACATCACATGCGGCGTCCGAGCTTTTCTTGTCGCGACCTGCGTCTCTGTCGCGACATCGCGGTGTTGTCGCGACATCATTCTTAGTTTACGCTCGATCCTGTTTGCTATCTTGTGATCCATGTCGCGACGCATCAATTTCCTTCTTTTTTTTTTCACGATGTCGCGACGCCTCATAACTCTTGTACCAAACCCAGCGCAACATCAGTTAACGGTTGCTTTCATTTACGCTTCTCTTTATTTTACGCATTTTACTCCGCCCGATTCGCTGCGTTTTCCACTGCATTTTCTTCTTTCTTTTATACTACCTGCAAATAACAGATTTGGTGAGTTTCTTCATATTTCTGCATCTTAATTATTCATTTTTACATTAAAATCAAACAGAAAAATGGACTAAAAATAGATGACTTTTAAGCTCATCACCACCTAAGACCAGTTATTAAATGACACGGCCTCACATTACGATTAATACTTGGTACTCCTATTTGGTGCTTGCATCTGTCTGACTAGTACTTCGGTACTCTGTTGGTGCTACACTCCGTGCGACTAGTACTTGGTACTCTTGATTAGTGCTCGGCCTCTGATTGAAATACTTCGGTACTCTGTTAGTGCTTACACTCTGTCTTGTTGTGCGGTACTCTGTTGAGTGCTTACGCACTCCTGCATTACGACTAGTACTTGGTACTCACGATTAGCGTACTCCGGCACTCTGATTATGCTGGTACTCTGATTGATGCTCGGCCTCCTGATTAGTGCGGTACTCTTGATTGATCTTCTGGCACTCTTGTCCTGTCAAGTGCTACGGCACTCCTGTTCTGATTAGTGCTACGACACTCCTGTCCTGTTAAGTGCTACGGCACTCCTGTTCTGATTAGTGCTACGGCACTCCTGTCCTGTTAAGTGCTACGACACTCCTGTCCTGACTAATGCTACGGCACTTAGAATGCTTGTATAGTATCTTGAGGGCCTTATTGTCTTGTGTCTACTCATTAAAATGCAGTGCAGAAGTCAAGCAGGTATATTATAAGACTCTGAATAGAGAATAAGAATAAAGATTTGAATGTACCTCTGTATTTGTTCTGTAGTACCTACGGGTACTCTTGTATATGAATAAGTTCTATAGTACCTACAGGTACTCTTGTATCTGAATAAGTCCTGTAGTACCTAAGGGTACTCTTGTATCTGATTTAGTTCTATAGTACCTATGGGTACTCCTGTATCTGAATAAGTTACGTTTGATTAAATCTGATCGATAAGTTACTGTGAGTACCTCTGGTACTCTGTATGCGAAAATGTTACTACGTAGTACCTACGGGCACTCACGTATTTAATTAAGTTCGGTATCATCTCGATTTGGATTACGTAGTACCTACTTGTTACTCCTGTCTCTGATTAACTCCTGTCTCGGATTAACTCCTATCCCTGATTAACTCCTGTCTCTGATAAACTCCTGATCTGATAAGTTTCGTAGTACCTAAGGGTACTCCTGTATTTGAATAAGTTACGCCCAGTACCTCTGGTACTCCTGTATCGAATAGGATTCAAAGTCTTTGTGTCGATTAAGTTACGTAGTACCTACAAGTGCCTCATATATCTGAATAAGTTATATCACTTCTGGCAAAGTTACGTAGTACCTAGGGGTACTCTGTCTCTGTAAGTTACGTAGTACTTCCCAGTTTACTCGTATCAGAATAAGTTAAATCACGTATCGATTAAGTTCTGAGTACTAGGGTACTCATATAATCTGAATAAGTTATGCGCCCCTGCAGCAGGATTACGTAGTACTAGGGCCTCCTGTCTTTGCTTAAGTTCGTGTACCTGCAGGTACTCTGTCGATTAAGTTACGCCAAAGAAACTCTGGGTACTCGTATCTGAATAAGTTCCGTCTCTGATTAAGTTCTGTCTCTGCTTAAGTTTTTGTAGTACCTGCGGTGCTCTTTGTATTCGATTAGGTTATGAGTCACATGGAACTCTGCGTATTCGTCGAGTTACCACGTAGTACCCCAGGGGTACTCCTTGGTGGTCGTGGTACCTCTGGTGCT
Organism: Tetrastigma voinierianum; assembly: GCA_016808115.1. Taxonomy (NCBI): domain Eukaryota; kingdom Viridiplantae; phylum Streptophyta; class Magnoliopsida; order Vitales; family Vitaceae; genus Tetrastigma; species Tetrastigma voinierianum. Next base: position 272,250 of record JAEQBH010005789.1, on the reverse strand, counting down.
CTGTAGCAGATTAAGTTACGTGGTACCTGCCAGGTACTCTGTGGCGGTCAGGATTAATGGTACTGGTACTCTGTAGCAGATTAAGTTCATGTTTCCTACGGGTACTCACATGTTGATAAGTTCTGTAGTACCTGCAGGGTACTCGGCCTTCGATAACATAAGTATAAGTTACGCCAAGGCACCGAAATTACTCTTGTCTTGTACTTGTAAGTATAAGTTATGTTGCCCCACGGGTACTCCATTAACGGTAAAATAAGTATGCTCGTAGATCAGGTATAAGTTCAGTAAGATATTGATGCCTTGCTCTATAAAATGTGATTACTAGATGAAACCACATGTCAAAGTTCGCCAAGACCGGTGTAAGTTCCATAAGACAGGTATAAGTTTTTGTAGTACTTGCCAGTACTTCAGGTATAAAGAATAGGATTACTGTGATATGGTATCGATTCAGTAATTTCGGCGATACCTACGGGTACCTCAGAGATAAGGAATTAAACTCAGTAGTATAAGGATAAGTTACATAACTCCTACAGGAGTCTGAATGAATGTAAGTTTGTTATAAGTAGAGAATCTGCATCAAGATAAGTTCTGTAACTCCTACGAGTCCCGAAAATAAGTGCATTAAGTATAAGTTACCGCCAACTCTACGGAGTCTGAATAAAAATAAGTCTGTTAAGTATAAGTTACGTACTCTGCGGGAGTCTGAATAAACATAAAATTACATTAAGTATAAGTTTTGAATAAGTATAAGTTACGTAGCTACGGGGTCAGATAAACATAGAAGTTTGTTATAAGCATAAGTTCTGCATAAGAATAAGATCTGTAACTCCTACGGGAGATACGAATAAGAGTAAGCCTGTTATAAGAAAAAGTACCCGTATAAGTTCATAATATAAATGTATAAAATTTATATTATCTGTTATGTTTTATGCACATTAAATGTGTATATGCATAAGACATGTTTTCCAGTAGCGTAAAGCTTAGCACGGGTTCTGTCAGTGTAGGTACGAAGACATCCCGAAGACTTTCGCATCTAATTTAGACGACCACCGGAAGGGTTCACTACATGTAAGGGTTCAGTGCTACGATTTGTAAAATGTAAAAGTAAAGTTTGTATTTTTAAATGGGACTCAGTTATATGTATATAATATTTTGATTCTGTTATAGGATGGGCCATACCCACAGTACAGTTGGCTTTAAAAAAAAAAATCGAATTAAGAGTCCGGTCTTGAGTCTCACACCCCAGAACTCGGTTCGGATCATGTCGGGTCGGACCAGGGATTCGAGGGCGTGGCTGTGGATTGACAATAGAGCATGGGTATCCCAGATAACCTAAGGCTTGTGAGCTAGGTTTGGGCGTTTGGATAAGTCTTAGATTGGGATGCCTGCACATAGTAATGTGTTGGCTGTGCGGATGTCTTTGTCCTCTGTATATCGAATGAATCGGTACCAATCGGCTCTCGAAGGTCAAGATAGGAGATGTAGTTCTGATGGAGCTTTGATGGCTCAAGTGAGAGTCACGCTCCAGCTTCTGTAAAGGATATGAAAAGAAAGGATCTGATATAGAACATGCACATGAAAGAGTATGAATTTCGAGGACGAAATTCATAGAGGAGGTGTAACACCCGAAATATACCCTAGTCGTTTTGACATGTTTAGGGTATTTTGTGAAGTAAATTTAAATGTTTAGTGAGTTAAATACGAAACGCACAGGCTTGAGACCGGGAAAGTTACAAAACTTAAGGACAAAATTGTAAAATTGTCCAAGAGGACTTAAAAGTCATAAATTGACAAGATTTGAGGCCAAAGTATAAATAATCGTATTGTGGTGTAATTCCTAGAAGATTTGAGGCCCAAAAAGTACAATAAAAGGAAGTTGAAATTCAAATAGTTAGAGTTGGCTTGAAAGACTTAAAGGCAATTATTGAAACTAACCCCAATGGGTTTTTATTGGCCAAACAAGGCCTAAGAGAAACATGGAATTTAAAGAGCCAAGTGGTCTCCAATTTAGAGAAATCAAAAAACGGATGGGAAGGAGATGAGAAGAGGAAGAGGAAGAAGAGAGGAGAAGAAAAGGACGATCAGTCCCAGGTATGGAACTTCAGTTTTTGTAGGCAACACAGATCTCATGGAATTGAATGGATGCATGGAGCTTTAAGGCTTTGTATGATTAAGAGTTTATCTCAATCTAGGGTTTTGATAAATTGCATTCTAACCTTAGATTTCTTGAATTTAGGGTTGGTAAAACCCCATATGGAACAAGATAAGCTTGGAATCCTCCCTTTTGGGTTGGATTCATGGTTAATTTGAAAGCAATTGAGTTAGGGTTTAGAATAAACCCTAACTAATCATCATGGTTGGTTTGAGGATGGGTCATAACCCATGTTGGAATGATTTTGGGAGAAATTCATGGAAGGTTTGAAAGAAGATAAGAAATGAAGAAATTGAATAGAAAAGTGATTCCAATTGAATTGGAAATGGATTAGATGTGTTGGAAGTATAGAATTGATTTGAGTATCACAGTATGGAAAAATGTGAAAACACACACATTAAGACACTCGGAGACTTGTCTCAGTACAATTTGAACTTGTACCGGTATAGCAATTCTGGTCGTTTTGAAATGCGACATGCTGAGTCTGAGTTAGGCGTGTACGATCTGACGCATTACCATTTCTGTTTAGGCCGGTTTCGTATTTTAGTATAACTTGCTCATTTCTTATCCGATTTGAGTGATTCAAGTGGCTACGTAAAATGAACTTCCAAGAAGAACAACACTTAAAGAAAGCATGTAAAATATGATCCTAAGTGGCCCAAATTCGCTCGAAGTGGGTAGTAATGCGAAAATTCCTGATTCCAGCTTTGAACATTGAGTAATTAGGATTTGTTTCGGACGTAGCGAGATCCGGTGCTCCGAATTGGGTGATTCAGTTGGAATAGAGACCCTTAGCACCTTAGCTTTAAAGTATACAAAGATGCGGTGCCAAATATCAAGACAAGGCACTGGAAATAAATATTTCAAATTGTCCCTCGAAAATCGATAGTCCCAATTAGTTAAAATGAAATGCCATAACTTGAGTTCGACAATCCTGATTAATTGATTCCACCCGGCAAAGTAGGATTCATAGAAGAATAACACATGAATAGTTGGGATTATACTGCTCATCATACCTTATCAGATATGGAATACGATCCGGCCAAGAACGATAATGTGGCTAACAATGTCCCATTATGTATAGTAAGTTAACGAACCCATATAATCAGAAACCACCTAAGACCAAGTATTAAATGACACAAGACTCCTGCCCCGATTAGTACTTCTATCTCATGTTTCGCACTCGGGCCCCGACTAGTACTTCATTCGTTAGTGCTTCGCACTCGTCCCGACTACACTTCGAGATTCTGACAAGGTTCTAAGACTCCCGACAGTACTTCTAAGACTTCGTTAGTGCTTCAAGACTCCGGTCCCGACTAGCACCCTAAGACTGCTAGTGCTTCTCGCACCGGTTCTCGACTAAGATTCTCTGAGATTCGATTAAGGTTCTAAGACTCCCGATTAGTACTTTGGTACCCTCGATTAGTGTCTCGACACTGGACAGGTACTTCTAAGATTGACAATGGCTTACTCAAGACTTCATGTCCTCGTCGTCGCTACTTCAAGACTTGGCTCGATAATACACGACTCCTCCTCGTCCCGTTATGCCACTAAGATCCGGCTCGATTAGTGCTACGACACCCTCGGTCCCAAGGGCGCCACGACACCCTGCTCGACTAATGCTACTAAGACTGCATCAGATAGTATCTTCTGGCAATTTATTTAGTGTCAGTCCTACTCATTCCAGACATCGGTCTAGGAAGTCAAACAATTATATGATAAGCATTCCGAATAGAGAATAAGAATAAAGATCTGAATGTACCAGATTGCTCGTAGTACCTACTGCAATTTTGTATATGAATAAGTTCTTAGTACCTACAAAGTACTTTGTATCTCGAATAAGCCCTCAGAAGACCTAAGGGTACCTTGTATCCGATGAAGTTCCTGTAGTACCTACGGGTACCCCAGATCCGAATAAGCCACGCTTCTCGACAAGTCCCGACCGATGTTCAGAAGACCTACAGTACCTCAGACCGGAATGTTCGTAGTACCCACGGCACCCCATTTAATTAAGTTCCTGTTTATGTCTCCGATTTAGTTCGTAGTACCTATGGTACTCCCTGGTTCTCCTCGATTAACCCCGTTCTGGATTAACTCCCATCTCTCGACACTCCCGTCTCTCGATAAACTCGGACTGATAAGCTCTGTGAAGTACCCATGGGTACTCATGTATTTGAATAAGTTCTCAGAGGTACCTACCTGCAATTCCCGTATCCGAATAAGTTCCTATCCCCGTATCCGATTGGGTTCAGAAAGCACCTACGTACCATGTATCCAATAAGTTCCGCCGGCCTCGGCTTAAGTTCCGTAGTACCTGGGGTGGGTACTCCTGCCTCTCGCTTAAGTTCTCAGAAGCACCTACTCGCACCCCCGTATCCAACAAGTTCACCCCATATCCGATTAAGCTCCGTAGGTACCTACTGTGGCACCATGTATCCTATCAAGTCTGGTCTCCGCCTCTACTTGTTCCTGAGTACTCCAGTGCCCTGCCTGCTTAGTCTCCGTAGGCACCCACGTACCCCCAGATTCGATTAAGTTCCGTAGTACCCACTCTGCAAATTCCCCAGACTGACAAGTTCGTGAGGTACCTACCAGTACCCAGATTCGAATAAGTTCCGCCCTGATTGTCTCGTCTCGCTTAAGTTCCGAGAGTACCTATGGCACCCCAGATCTCGATCGGGTTCGTAGTACCTACGGGCACTCGTGATTTCATCAAGCCCGTACACTGTGTAAGACCCGCATCCTGACAAATCTCGTGGTACCCGAATGGTACTCAGAATCGACAAGTCTGTGGTACCTACCTGCAATTCAGATTTGATAAGTTCAAGACTCACCGCACTCGCATCGCAATACATAAGTATAAGTTCTAGGTACCTGGGCGGGTACTCTCGCTCAAGAACATAAGTATAAGTTCAGATACCCACCTGGCACTCCTCAGAACTAAAATGTGCGATATGTCTTAAGATCGCATAAGTCTCAAGATAAGTATATGTTATTCTATGTATAAAGTATAAGATCCAAATACATGTCCAAGTTCAGAAGACCGTTGTAAGTTCCAGAAGACCGTGATAGTTTTCTAGAAGATTTACAAGTACTTCCGTATAAGAATAAGTTCTCGCAATATCGTATATCGCCTGCATTTCACATTCACGGTACTTTCCATAGTGGTAACTCCGTGAGTATAAGGATAAGTTCTGTAACTCCTACGGGAGTCCCGAATGAATGTAAATTACGTATAAGTAGAAGTCACATAAGATAAGTTCTGTGGCACTCAGGAGTCATTGAAAATGATGCATTTAAGTATAAGTTACGTATCTCCTACAGAGTCTGAATAAAAATAAGTCACATTAAGTATAAGTTCATGCTCTCACGGGAGTCTGAATAAACATAGAATGCAATTAAAAATTATAGTTTGGGAATAAGTACAAGTTCACATGGCTCCCTACGGGGAGTCTGAATAAACATAAGTTTGTTATAAGCATAAGTTACTGCATAAGAATAAGATACGCAACTCCTACGGAGATACGAATAAGAGTAAACTGTTATAAGAAAAGTCTTATCTCACATTTATATTATCTGTTATTGTTTATGCATTAAATGTGTATATGCATAAGACAATGTTTTCCCACTAAGCGTAAAACATACGAGGTTTAATCCGTGTAGGTCTGAGGAGAGAAGACATGAGACTTTCGCATACGGCTAGGCCAACACAGGAAGGGTTCACTACATGTAGGTTAGTGCTCACGGTTGTAATCTTAAAAAGTAAAGTTTTGTATTTGTAAATGAGACTTCAGTTATATGTATATAATATTTTGATTTTGTTATAGGATGTAGGCCATGCCCACAGTGCAGTTGGCTTTAAAAAAATCGAATTAAGAGTCCCGGTCTGAGTCTCACACGAACTCGGTTCGGATCATGTCAGGTCGGACCGGGATTCGGGCGTGGCAACTTGATGCTTTAGGTTCATTAACAGCAGTTGTCCTAAGGACATCAATTCTAAGCTGGGCATTAGCGGTGGTATGTAGATGTAATTTACTCTCTTGAATTAGTAAATAAATGCAGCGATTGAAATTTGCTAAATTTTGCAAATGAATAATCTTTTGAACTGCCAATTCACATTCCTTTGTGCGAGGGTCAAGACGAGACAACGACAATTGATTCCAACTAAGAACTTTTTCCAACTGTTTATTTTCTTTCTTTAAAGTTGGAAAATCGATTCATCAAAATAATGATGACAAAATGAGCCGTAAATAAATCTCAGTTGATGTCTCTAAATATTTGATTATCGATGGAGATTCCTTATCCAACATATATTCCAATCTTCACAGGGACCATCTTAGTCGTTGTGGTGGAGTGTCAGACATACACTTTTGAATCCTTAGATGGGAAATATTTGGTTCTCGACCAAAACCAATTGTAAAGGAGAGAACTCATGATAATTTGTTGGTCTATCTGAATCGATCTGTTGCATACCAAAACGCATGGCCCTGGCGAAGTTGGGAGCCGTCCTCATTAATGTGGCCTTGCAAGCAATTGAAGGCGTTTAATAAACAGTCCGCAAGGCCGTTTGTGTATGAACATATACTCTGGGATGTTGTGATTATTCGATAGACGCTCGATAATCATTAAAAGCTTGGGAAGTAAATTCTCCGGCATTGTCGAGCGAATTGACTTAATCGAGATAATGTCTGGAAAAATGTGCCATAAGCTGAGATTATTTGAGCAAGCAATCTAATAAATAGTAGTTCTGCGTTGATAACAAACGGACATGTGACAATCTCGTTGATGCATCGTCGAGTCGTAAAATATAAAGAATGGTCATGGTGGATGAATAGGCCCACATATATCCCCTTGTATACGCTGCAAAAATGCAAGGGGTTCTGTCCTTATTTTTGTTGGTGATGGCCTTATAATTAACTTCCCTTGAGAACAAGCAGCACATGAAAATTCATTGGACAGAAAAATCTTTTGATTTTTCAGTGAATCTCCCCATGAATTTTTAATGATTCTCAGCGTCATTATAGACCGGGATGTCCCGTCGATTCATCTTGAAACGATAAAATTATTTTCATCGATAAACACGGTTTACTATGGCGTAATGCCTCAATTGTGCTTATGTTTGTGTAGTACAAACCCGGAGGAAAAAACGGGTAATTTTCCAATATATTTGTCTTACCCGAGACAACGTTGGTAATATATAAATCTCGGTGTTGTCTTACGTTCGTAGTGTCTCAATATGATATCCATTTCGTCGAATATTTTTAAAACTCAATAAATTTCTTTGAGACTTTGTAGAATATAATGCATCATCAATATGAATTTTTGTTCCTCCGGGTAACAATATATTAGCTCTTCCGGAGCCTTTAATCAATTTTGCACTACCCGATATTGTATTCACATCTGATCCTTGCATTAATAAAAAGGAAAAAAAAATTTTATCCTTAAGTATAGTATGCGTTGATGCACTATCTGCGAGACACATATCATTGTCAGATTAGTCCCACGGATGAGTTTCCATATTCTTCGCGAAAACAAGATATATAAGAAAATCATAAAATAACACATAACAAGCAACTTTCATTATTGATGATACGGCGACTTACATATGATGAGCGAATACATAAATATAAAAGGGAAATATTTTATTTTTGGAGATTTTCATCACCAAACAAGTGCTCAATATTCGCTTCAGGCTGAATAAAGAAATCAGCAACATCCGGATAAGGTCTATCATTAAGGTGCGTGATCAATTTCTCATCCTTAAAACAAGAATTTGTCTCTCACGGCTTTTTTATCTTTCTTTTCGGCGATTCTTGGTAGAGATCAACCAAATGTTTTGGTGTCTGGCAGTGCGGCAATAATGGCATTTCATCTTGCGCGATAGCATATAAATTTGTCACCATTTCTTTATTTTGTACTTTGTTGTCCTTTTGATATTCTCCTTTTGATGATACGACACATTCTTGGGTTGCCCGGTCGTAATTGTAACTATTGCGACCCGTCCTCGGCGAGCTATGACCCCACGACCATGATCGCGGCCTCGACTTTGTCCATTATAAGGGTGATATGTTGCGCGTACTTCAGGAATGGGCAGACAGTTAGACTGAGCCTCATGATTTTTCATCAAAAGCTCATTCTTTGTTACAAGCCCCGCGAAGACATGAAATCAATTGAATATTTCCTAAAGCCTTTTTCGCGATATTCTTTGTTCTGAGCGCGTGGATGCATGAAAAGTGGAGAATGTTTTCTCCAACATATCCTCATCAGTAATTTTTTCTCCACATAACTGTAATTGAGAATGAATTCAAATATTCTTGAGTTATACTCACTCTGAGTTTGATCTTGTAGTCTCATATGCATCCGGAGTCATAGCGAGCTTTTGGGGAGAATTAGTTCTCGATGTTCATACCTTTCCTTGGCTTGTTCCACGAACAAAGTGGATCCTTCTGGGAGGGAGTGAGGTATTCGGCTTTCAATCCTTCATGAAGGTGTGACGAAGAAAATCATCGCTTTGGCTTTTCTTGAATGGATGTTGTATTCTTTTCTTTAATTGTATTTCCAAGACCATTTTGCATCTAGATGGTTCGGCATCTAGTATCCATATCAGAAATTCTTCCCGTGATATCAAATGCTAGAATTCCAATTTCGCAAGGTCGACATAATAATCTTATTATAGATATATGAAAAATATTAGATAAGATAATAATATTGTAAAATAAAAGAATAGTTGCGTATGAACACACCTCCCGTGTCGCTAATATATTTCTTGAAAATCAACGTAAACCGTGCGATAACGTGTAAAATAGAAAACGAAGAGCGAGAGATATAGAAAAACGGGGAGAGATTCTTATTATTCATGTGTATTGTGACTCATACAAAGGCTCCACTGTTATAGGGTTTAATCATGGAAGAATCGTTAATGTGTATATAAATGCGTGTCTATGCGTTCGTAACCTATAACCATCAATGTATATTGATGTACATATTAATATAAAGATTAATGAAGAGTTTATGGACATCCATAATATTGTTCATAATAGAAAATTTGTTTTAGAGTTAGTTTTGACAACACTTATCAACCAGAACTTGCAGATTTTGCATTATGTTTATTTTTTTTAAATTAAGGGAAATGTGTGAATCTTGAAAGAAAAAAGAAAAAAATTTAAAATCAATAAATTATTTCTACATGTTACTTTAATTTATTTTGATTTTTTATGCATGATTTGAAAGTATATAAGTTTTTTTTTATTAATTTTACTTATATTTAATGATTTCTTTATCTTATAGTAAATAAATGTTTTAATTATATTTCAACTTTTTAATGCATGAAGACACATAAAGGGGTGGGATGGACTTAATGCGATTTAATATGCAAAAATAAATAGAAGTAAAAAAAAATTGCATGAAAACGACCACGAACAAGTTGTTTTATTATCCTAAAGTAAAAATAAAATTTTAATAATTTATTTTGTAAAAAATATTTTAATAAGACGACCAGGAACAAGTTGTTTTATTTTTGTCCCCACTTGAATGTGGACAAAAGCCTCCACAGTATAAAAGAGGCCATTCAGCCAAACCCGTTTCCCACAAGAAAATCTCTCATTCACTTTGAATAATCAGAAGAAGATGACGAAGATGGGGAATGGAGGAATGAAGAGATGGAGCTTCCATGGAAACGAAGAACTGGACGCGGCAGCCTCCATCACCATTAGAGGAGTTCTGGCAAAAGTTATGTCCAACCTCAATCCAGAAGATCACAGAACTGTTATTCCTCTCGGCCACGGCGACCCTTCCGCCTTCTCCTGCTTCCGCACCGCCGCCGTCGCCGAAGACGCCGTCTTTGACGCCCTTCGCTCCCGGAAATTCAACTCCTACGCCCCCACTGTCGGCATTCTTCCCGCCAGGAGGTACTACTGGGTCTTGGCCTCGGCCTCGGCCTCGTTTATTTTGTTGCAGAAATGGAAAAAATGAATTTTTTTTTTTTTAAGAAAAAAAGACTAATAAACAAAGATGTTATAATCGGGATTGGAAAAAAGAACTGTAATAATCTTCAAAACTAAAACTAATATATGAGACATTTTTTAGCTAGACAATTAACAATTTTATTTGCTTCTTTATGGACATATCAAGGAATTTAAATATTTAGATCTTGAGATAGTTTCCCAATGGACATTTTATTTGCTTTTCCAAATATCCTCCATTAATAATAACAAAATATAAATATTTAGATCTTGATATAACTTCCAAATTAAAAAACATGATATGCAACATGTTTTTGAAAACATGCAACCAAAAAAATCTTTTTGCATGTCATTGTCATTGTCGACGTTTCCATTTCCATTCTCATTTCTTTCCTTTTCCAGGAAAATCTTTGTTTTTGGGTGCTGCATGCTTCCAAGTTCTCAAGTGATTTTTTTGATATTCGTTTACTTTACATTGCAATGTTATATGTATTTTATTTTTATAAAACTTGATCTTGGACCTTTTTACCGCTTGAATTAGGCCTCAAAGGTGGCTTTGCTCAAATAATTTAATTATCTAATTAACAAGGCCTACGGGTGGTTCTGCTCAAGTAATTTAATTATCTAACAAGAATAAAATATAACGAGTTAAGAAGGTTTGGAGTGTCCTTAGATTTTGTTAGATCCAACCTTAATTTGGATTGAGATCTAGTCAAGGTTCCGACAACCTAAGCTCGATAGGGAATGATTTAATATTTTTATAGTACTTTTCCTTTTTTATGTTTTCAAGGAAAAAGATCGAAATATTGTTTTATATTTTTTCTATTTATTATTTAAGTTTCATCTAAATATAATAATTATTTAAAAATATTATAAATAAAATTTATACTATGTAATCCGATTATTTGAATTTAATTCGATCAACTTGACTTAACCCATTAATGGTAAGTCATGCAATTCAAACAATCTAAACTCAAACTCAACCCACCCAACTTGCAGCCCTAAATCACCATCATTGACCATTTCCCTAGCCATTTCATCATAAAATATATGTATTTATTCATGAGGTTTAGGGATAACCGTTTGAAAAGGCCAAGTTAAAAGCTATTTAAAAACCTAATCTTTTTTTTTTTAAAACACAAAAAAGATACAAAAAGACTCCATTTGGAACAAAAATGGCAATAGGGATATAGTTATAACGTGGAGAATGATATTTTCAAAGGTTACTTTTTGTAAGCTGTCATTCTTATAAATATTTTTGAGATTTGTCTTTTTTAATGCAAATTTTTTTTTTTGTAATTAATTTATAGTGTAATTTTGTTGACAGGGCTATAGCAAAGTACGTATCTCATGGGCTTCCATACAAGGTATCCCCGGATGATGTTTTTCTCACAATTGGGTGCGAACAAGCAATTGAAATCATAATAAAAGTCCTTGCAGTTCCTGGTGCCAACATTCTTCTTCCAAGACCTGGTTATACCTACTATGAAGCTCAAGCTGCAGCTAACCATCTTGAATTCCGTCACTTTGACCTTCTTCCAGATAAGGGTTGGGAGGTTGATTTGGAGGGGGTGAAAGCTCTTGCAGATGAGAATACTGTTGCTATAGTTATCATAAACCCTGGAAATCCTTGTGGCAGTGTCTTTACTCATGACCGTTTAAGGAAGGTGGGGTAAAGCTAGCACTACATTGTCGGATTTTTCTCTAACCCTCTATTTAATAATAATTGGTTTCTGTTTTTTAAAACTATTTTTTGTTTTGAAAAACATGGAAAACATTAAAATTTTGTTTAATTCCTATTTTTTATGTTCTAAATACACGAAGAACGTACACTAAATTAACATAGGTAACACCAAATATAAAGAACACCAAGTTTTGTGTGTTTAATTTAAAAAAATATTTTCTAAAAGCAGGTTTTGAAAATTGAAGCAAAATAGTACTAGGTTATGTTTGGTTATGAAAAGTACTAAGTAAATAAAAATAATAATAAGAAAATTAATTTTCTTATATTTGATTGTTTGATCATGAACAAACTCAAAGCAAAATCAAATACAAATAAAATTACTTTAAAATTTATATATTCTCAAGTTATTTAAGCTTTGTATTGATGAGTTAATGTGCATCATTGGTTTGAAGTAAAAATAAAATAATATGTCGGATTTAAGCTATTTTTATTTTTCTTCATTTTCATTTATTTCCACTTTTTGTCTTTGTTTTCTTTTCCTTGCAATATTTTCTCTCAAATTTTTGAGAACCAACCTATCTTAAGTTTTGATGTCTATGCCAAGTGATGATTGATGTATTGAAAATTTCAGGTTGCTGAAACAGCAAAAATGCTAGGGATTCTTGTGATTTCTGATGAAGTGTATGGCCACCTTGCTTTTGGGAGTAATCCTTTTGTGCCAATGGGAGTATTTGGGTGGACTACGCCAGTTATAACACTTGGGTCTTTATCAAAGAGATGGATTGTTCCTGGTTGGAGACTTGGTTGGCTTGTCTGTAGTCCTTATGACATCCTCACGAATCAGGGTACTCCTCCTCTTTCTTTCACCCTCAAATTCCATTGCTTCAGTTTGCTCCTCAATGGTCACTAATATTAATCGACTGAATCTTATATCGATCTTTGTTGTCTTTCTTCTCAGGTTGTTGAATCCATTGTGAGCTCCCTCAATATTTCATCTGACCCTGCAACCTTCATTCAGGTTTGCATTTCAACAGGCATTTGTCAGATGAAAATACACATATATATATATATATATATATATATATATATATAAACTTTTTTCAAGTAAATTTATAACACCCGTACACATTCATGCATGCATGTTGCCAATTATCAAGTATATTAGGATAAATGGGGTTTGTTTTTCAGGGGGCTGTTCCTCAAATCATTGAGAAAACGACAGATGATTTCTTCTCGAATATTATCGGCATCCTCAGAGAAACTGCAGACTTATGTTTTGAAAGAATTGAAGATATTCCTTGCCTTACTTGCCCACACAAGCCAGAAGGGTCCATGTTTGCCATGGTAAGGATAGAAACCAGGAAACTTGTGTTTTAGTGAATTGATTTGAGAATAATTGCAAAGAAGACATAAATAATGTTAAATATATGATTCAAAACCATTTTATAGAAAATAATTATGTTTTAGATATGATAGTTTTTACATATTACCTTAATAGATTGTAGGTCTTCGGCATTTGTTTATTGGGTATCGACATAGTTTATTTAGATAGTATCACAGATGTTCTTTCATGACGCGATTCTTTTTATAAATTGTGTTGAGCGTTATGTATTTTGCGTTTTTATATTTTTCTGATTATTACTGTCGATAGGGTGAAACACAAGTTTCCCTAAAATGTTAAACATGAGCTAGGTTGTTTGAAAAGATAGAGTCGTCCCTGATTTTCTTTATTACAAAAATGCAATTGCATGCAGGTGAAACTAAACCTGTCTCTACTGGAAGACATTGAGGATGACATGGATTTCTGTATGAAGCTGTGTAAGAGAATCCAGTAATTGTTTTGCCTGGTCAGTGTATTGTAATTAGACCTTAATTTAAGTTAACATGTATGTATGTTAGTGTCAACCAAACCATGCACACTCAAGAGGAATGAAAAAGAAGAGAATAATTATTAATTAAACCCTACAAGTACTTGATATATGGTAGCTCGACCCCAACAACTACTCCTGGTTTTAAGTCACTATATATATATATTTGGCTCCTGCAAAATAGTAGAATTAGAAAATTGAAAAGAAAAAATGAAATTAAGGAATGAAAAAGATAAGCAAAGGAATATAAAAATTTACTTTTGTTAGGTTATCCATAAAAATTTTAAGGAAAAATACTTTTTCCTTTACACGCCAACTTTGATAAATATTTTTGTTTCTTGTTTTATATTTTATAAGGATATAAAAATATAAAAAAAAAAGCATGTACATGACTTGAAACCAAATATTATATATATAGTACGTACAAAGCACCTTTTCCTTCCCATTTCCCTTTTGTTTTCTCCATTAAGGAAAGTAAACAGGAAAATATTACTCGATTTTCCATATCATTTTCTTTTAATAAATTTTGTTATTTGTTTGGTGATTGTTTCAGGTTTTGCTGTGGGAAAGAAGAATTGGGTCAGAATAACTTTCGCCATTGAGCAACCCTCTCTGGAAGATGGTTTAGGGAGGATCAAAGATTTCTATCAGAGGCATGCAAAATAGCAATAAGACTTGAAATTGGCATCAAAACAGATAATTAGCAGCCATGAATCATGATCACCAATTGCTAGCTCGTTGGATCTCAGCTGCCTAGCTCCACTGAAGTTCTTATAATGTAAAACTTTGTTGTTGTTGGGATGATTTCTTAAACCTTGATTAATAATTGGAATAATACGTTTTTATTTTATTTTATCTTTACCCATTATACTTTCAAATGTTAAGATTAACCCCGCCTGTATTTTTATTTATTTTTATACTTTTACCCCTTTAATTTTGTTTTAAATAATTATTTTAGACTTATTTTATTTTAATAAAATAAAATAATTTATTATCATTTAAAATAAATTACCCCAAAATAATTTAAAATAAAATTATATATAAAGCTAAAAAATAAACAATTATCTGCCATATTATATAAAATTATTAAATTAATAAAATTAAGTCATACAATTCATGTCGGTTGAGGTTCCTACTTATCATCTCGATTTGATGTTTGCGGTGTGTTTGTATGTCAAAAGTTAATGTTTTAAATAAACACTTATTTCGATTCAAATAAATAAAAAATAAACATTTATTTAAAATAAAATAAGTTTAAAATAAATCATTTAAAATAAAAATTAAAGGGGTAAATATAAGAAAAAATTAAAGTGTAAAAGTTAATTTTAATATTTTAAAATGTCAGGTGTAAATGTCAAACAAAATTAAAGTGCAAGGCTTGAAAATGTATTATTAGTTTCTGTCGTTGAAAATGTATATTTATTCCTTAATGATTCGCCAAATTAGTTCGTGTCATTGGAAATGTTAGAAACTCTAAGAGCATGTTTGACGAGGTTTAGATAAAAAAAAAAGGAATTTTGAGAATTAGTTCTGAAAATTAGTTATTTTAATTTAGGGTGTCTTAAGAATTGTCGATAAAAAAGGAGAATTCTGTTCGCATTACATGATTTTTATACATCCTATTAGAGAGATGGGGTGTAAATATAGGATGTGTGTGATATGGGGTGTATAGAGAAAACCATGGAATGTAAATAGAATTTCTCTAAAAAAAGTCTTTTAAGAATTGTTTCGAAAGCTTCTAGAAAATACAGACTGATCGTAAAATGACACCCTAAGAACTTATATATATTTAATTTCAATTTTTTTCCCAAAGAACTTGATAATTTTTGAATTCTTATAGTTAAAAGTAAAATAATTAACGCTAATAAGTGGAAAATCTAACTGAATGATTAAAAAAAAGATTCATAAATATTTTTAACACAATTAATTTTTCCAACAAATTTAATTTCATATCATATTTTATAAAATTAAATGTATTTATTATATTTATTAAAAAAATAAATAATTTTTCTCTTTTTTTGAAAAATTATATTCAATATTTAATTATATAAAATTACAACTGACAATCTTTATTTATTTTTTAATAAGCAACTTGACAATCTTAGACTCTAAGAGTTTGCTTCTAGAATAAGGTCGTTGAGATGGAGAGGGGATTAGCTAAATAATAAATTAATAAGAGGGAAATGTTAGGTGACTGTTAATCTTAAATACTTTACTATTTATAAACTAATGATTTAAGGTCACATGATCAAATTTCTTCATTGATATGCGTATCTAACCCTGTCTTGTCCCTTCTCGTTTTGTGCTTTTTATTTATTATATTTTAAGTGAAATGACTTGTTCTATTTCGATGCTGGAGTGATCTTCAAAATGAGTTTAATATTGGAAGATGTTAGTTTATTTTTATGAAAATATTAATTCATTTATATTTTATCCTTAGATTCGAAGTTCGGTTGATTTCAATTAATTTGTGTTGAAATCATATTAAAGTTTGAATAACTTAAAATTTATAAATATATATATGGTTTTTAAATAATTTATAGATGAATTTTAATTAATTAACTCAAGTTAACTTGAGCTTCTTGAATCAGAAAATTGAGTTTAGGTGGTAAAGTCCTAGTTAAGGATGGAGTTTGGTTAATCTTGAATAGATTATTTCTTGGTTTAGATCGATTAGCAACCAACTCGAAAAACCTTCTCAAGCCATAGCCTAGTGAGATTGTTGATATATAGACCTATAAACAAGTTCTTAATAAATATTGTGGAATATATAAGGAGATGTCGAGATGGTATCATTACCAAGAAAAAATGTTTTTTAAACTTAAAGATTGAAGATGACTAAAAAATGAAAATAAGTTGTTATGGTACAAGGATCAATGTCCTTTGTTTTATTATTGGCTCAAGATTTAAATATTTATAATTCTGATTATGTTTATAAGTAAGCATCTCCAAAGGATTAGAGCGGGTCAGACTTCACTTCTTTTTGAAGCCCACATGCTAGTGTACATACAAGCTAGGTTGGCCTAGGATGGATCGGGTCGACGGGCCAAAGACTTTTAAATAAAATAGTATTATTTATGTAGGAGGAATATATATATATATATATATATATATATAGGATTATATTATTTAAAAATAAAATAGTATTGGGCTAGGGGCTAGGCTACAAGCGGGCTTGAGGGCTCATAGGTCGAGTTGTGCTTAAAATAAAACTTGTGGCTCAAGCTTTACCCCCATCGGGTCGGGTTGGTTAGAAGTGGGCCAAAGGCCACAGGCTTTTAAAAGATGCTTACTTATAGGAAAGTAAATAAAATTATTGATTGTTCTTAAGATTAGATTTAAGTGGTAAAAGGGTGGATTGAGAATGAAAGGTTCCATAGCATAATCATTGTAAAAATAGAATATTCTAACTTAATAGACAAAGTGAAATAGTTGTTAAAAAAGAAAGAAACTGTTGATTATTTCGCTAAAAGAAGTATGGTAATATGGATAGATTCTAGCATTTAGAATATATAAATTCTATCTTTTATCCATGCTCTTCAGTGTAAACACCCTAGGGAGACCAAACACATCAGATAATCATGTGATTTGCTTATCAGGGAGCTATTCCTCAAATCATTGAGAAAACACCAGATGATTTCTTCTCGAGAATTATTGGCTTACTGCGAATAACTAGAGACATATGTTTTGATGGAGTTGCAGATATCCCCTGCATTACTTGCCCCCACAAGCCAGAAGGAGCCATGTCTATAATGGCAAGGAAGGACAATATGGGATATCGTGAGCTCCTTCAAGTTAAAATATGGAGTCCAGAAGTGATTTTTAACTGTAGAATCATTACAGGTTAATCTAAATGTGTCTCCACTAGAAGACATTGATGATGATATGGATTTCTGTATGAAGCTGTCTAAAGAGGAATCTGTACTTATTTTACCTGGTAAGATCGATACAAAGAATTTGAGTCTTTTTGAAGTTAGGTGAACAAAGGGAATAAATATTAAATAGTATGCAAAGTATGATTACTTTTGAGTCTTTGAATTTATGGTCTTTTTTGCAGGTTTCGCTGTGGGAATGAAGAATTGGCTTCGCATAACTTTTGCCACAGAGCCTCTATCCCTTGAAGATGGGCTGGGCAGGATCAAAGCCTTCTGCCAGAGGCATGCCAAGAACCAGTAATACGACTTTAAAATTGTCAGCAAGACCCAAAAAAAGATGAGAAAAAAAGGGGTTATGATGCTATGGCGATGATTTCCTTAAGTCTTTGATAGTAATTTTATGGGGTTTGAAGTTGGGAAAAACTACATCTCTTGCTGATTCTTCTTCACGGCAATGACTCATTTTCGAGATTTTTAAGATTATTTATTGCTTGTTTTAAAAATCATCTTTGAGAAATAGTTTTATAAAGCCATTTAGGCGCATGTTACAGAAATAAAGAGAACAAAAGCATATTTGATTCGCTTTTTTATGTTAAAAAACGCAGCAATTAAGTCAAATACGCAACTGATTTTAAACCAACATGAGAATTATATTATGTGTTTTCGAACTGTTATTAAGAATAAGTTTTCAAAATCAGTAACCAAACATGTTGAATATGCTTTTGTCTTTATTGATAGACAGCAAAATCCGAAAAGGTGCGAAGATATTGAAAGTCTCTTTGAATAAGAAAGGAATACTTATACACAAGTCAATTCTTTCTTTTTTTTTCTTTTTTAAATGATTAAGATCTATTAGACAATAAATTTTATCATTAAATAATTTTTATTTTAGAATAAAAAATAGATACGTTAGAATTATGGGGTTTTAAATCATATCTTTAATTTGTTTTTATTTATTCAATATCTTTTAAAAAATAACTATACAAAAATATAAAATAACTACAAATAAAACTCTAGATATATAAATTATTTTAAAACTTTTTGAAAGATTTTAAAACATATTAAAAATATTCAGTATACTAAAATATTTTAAATTTTTAAATAAATTTTGTTTTATAACATGTCATAAAACAATTTTAAAGTATTATCAAACGACAAGCATAGTTTCAGAATGTTATAGAAAATAGTTACCAAATGGGTGCCATTCTACAAAAAAGGTGGAAAATTAAGGATCAAATCCTAAACCATACTTAAAAACAAGTTTTGCTTTTAAAAGAACAAAAAACAATTTTTTGAAGTCAAAATCATGTTTAAAAACCAATATGATAGGAATCATTTTTTTAAGAAATTATTCTAACAACATGTAAGGAAGTTCAAGTGTTATCAGTTATTTTTGTATAATAATTAAAAGCTGTGAATAACATTTTGAAAAACACTTGAAATAAATGAATAAATAAAAGCAAATACGTCGCCAGTTAATATATTCTCCATGGCTATACAATGATTTAACCCAAGAGCGTTTGATGGACCTTGCCAGACCCTAACGACAAATATATAAATTAATTTTTCTCCATGCTTATCATTTTCTTTTATTGACATCTATTCACTGTGAATAGATTAAAAAGCTGTAGTATCTCTATTCTCACGGAGACTAAAACCCGGTCCTCTTTCCTATGCCCCGCCCAACCCTAAACCATTGAACCAAGCTTCAATGATCCTTCATGTTAGCATTATTTCTTTCTTTTTCACTAATTACATGGAATCTATAATGAAAGGGGATCAGAGCTCGTACCTCAGGGTAGTTTCCACATGCCACATAAAATTAAGAATGTCCAGACCTCCATGCCTAAAACCAATGCTGTTAGAACTTCCAGCAAGATGCTCTACCGCATGAAATTAAAAAATAAAAATAAACAAATAAATCATTGATTACTTGTGGTTTTTTCTCAAAATGAAATAATCATGGTAATACAACTACAAAGAGGGAAGGATAGAAAAGAATTTTCTTGACATATGGAATTGCAGTTCAATCACCGGAGGACACAAGAAGAGACTTTTATATACCTGGCTCCGTAAGAAAAGAAATTAGCAGTCATAATATTTCTAAGGTGTGTTAGATACAATCCTCTCCATGATGGCTTGCTTAATGAGGCTCTTTTAGGCCTTCCACTTCTGGTTCTCTTGCAAATCCATAAACGTCAATTTCATCTATTATGAAGCTCCCAAAGGCTGATTCTGATGGATCCGTGGAGTAGCCGCTCAAAATCCAGTAATTAAGGCACAAAAGGAGTATGACCACTCGCAAACTTCAAACCACATTGGGGCTGGTACGATTTATCCTCTGAGCTTCTTCAAGGTCCTTCAGAAACCTGCACTTACCATCATCATATTGTTTTGAAACCATTAAGTTAATTTACACTTCTTCAATTGGCTGAACTACTACTTCTACTCAATACCTGTAGTTGGTGGAGTAGCTTTTTTGTGCAAAGTATGAAGGGAAACTTGTGTTTCCCCATATTGATTTGAGGATAATTATAAAGATGAAATACATTGTTCAAAGTATGGTTTTATAGAAAATAATTGTGTTTCGAAATATGATAGTACCTAGGTACTACTTTAATAAACTGTAGGTACTTTATGATACTACTCATTATGACATTCCCTAAGTTCTACCATACTTGATATACAATTATTTACTATAAAACTGTACTAAACCATGTATTTTGCATTCTTTATACCATCTTTACAATTATTCCCAAATCAACGTGGGGAAACACAAGTTTCCCAAGCATGAATCTTAGAATGCAATGGCGGACAACCACTCCTTCAATTGCCTAAACTACCCTTTTAACTATTTAAATCCTTTAAAACATACAAACACAAGACTGAGGAAACAATTTGAGCACTTTTATATGAGGCAATATTGTGTCAAAAGATTAACTTAACATTAGAAAATAGAATGAATAACACTTTTTGTTTTTGGAAATGTTCAGGAATTCAAAGAGGAAATGTTGTGTGAGCGCAACAAAAAAGCAACGGGTTAGAATTCTCAAGCATAAAATAGTTCTGCAAGCGCCAACCTAACGCACTGCAAGCCCAACTTAGAATAGATTTTCTCACCCATCATGTAACCATTGCAATGAAGATGAGAACTTTATTGAGTTAGCAATGACGTGGTGTTCGATGCAAGAGAGAAGAGATGCATGCAGCCTCTATACAGCACAAATCACATTGTAAATCATGAAAATAACTATCAATATACCTCTTGGAATTGAACCACAGAATCCACCAAGTATAAAAGCGAATCCCAAGATTGCTGTGGCATTTTCAGCAGAAGCGACTTTGTGCCTCTTCATATGTTGTCCCACCAACAATGAAAATCACCACATCTTGCGGCCTGTTCAAAAAGGAAGAGCACTTTAAAAAGTGTGACCCCATATCCTTGTAAAAACTCTGTTCCTGTACATGTTTATATAAGGACGGATTCTCACAAAATCAATCTGAAGGTTCTTAAATGCAAGTAACCTCAGACCCAGCAACACATCTTCATTTAAGGTCTTCTATTTATTATTTATTTATTATTACTCTTATTACAATTATAATGTGGAACCTCACTAACCCTGCTTCACAGGATTAGGGGATATATGACCCTGGTTAAGTCCAGGCTTGAACCTGAGACCTTTCATAAGGGAGTGAGAGCATCTACCAGTTCAGCAGCAGCAGTCCGTTCAAAATAGGATGTGAACCCATCAAAGCAAACAGCGGATGAGAAGCAAAAATGGAGCAAATGTGCAACTTTCATAGACAGTAGGAGGTAAAGAAAGCAGTTAGTAATGGGCATGGGCCCAAAATAAATACATCTGACCCTGAAGTGCTTGTCGGAGACGTTATGTAAACAATCTGGCATCTATGAGGTCGTACAGGAAGGTGTCTAGGCGCTAATCCAATCTACAAGTACAAAAATATTGCCGCCCTGCCTGGGCCTGCTGACAGTTGGTATCAATTATCTTTATAGATGGCAGAGGACTCTCCTTCCTGTCAAGGAAGGCCAAGAGGGGAGAAAGTAAATGCTGCCTTCAGTGGCTTGGGAGTAGCCAGTTGCATCAATGAGCCTCTATTTCGCCCACCAAACAAAGATCCACAACCCACTGAGGAATGGATGGAGGGACAGAAAAACTGCAAACAAGTTCTATTTTTGGGTAATGCAGTCCAGCTACTGCTCTAAGCACCATGACCCAAGGTCCAGCTACAGCTACTCTATTTCTCTCGTTGGTCAAAATAGGGGGCACCTGAAAGGTGTATGTTATCAACGAGAATACTCTGGAGGACTAAACAAGAATGGACAAGACAATTCAGGACTAGAGAGTACTAGGACTTGGAGGAGGACTGCGGAGGACAGAATACTCAGAGATGGCTCATAGAAACTCCAGAGAGCATGGCAGCCGGAAATAGAGGAAAAAGCATCAAGCATCTTAGCTGATGAAGCACCTAAAGGTTCAACTCCTGAAAACTTCTCGGTATTGTGCCAATGGCAGTGGCTATCGAGGAATGGACATTATATGCAGAATTTCATGTAGCCTTTCCTCCAGCATAAAAAAAGACGGGGACTGACATCAGTTTTGTGCTATAGTTATCATAAAACTTGGGATGCAGTCAAATTGAAACAAAGAAGTTGTTTCTTCATAAACTATTCTACTTCCTCAAACAACAAAATTCACTTTTACTTCCATTATATCGATGACTACCTTAGATGCCTCCAAATCTTGTGCATTCAGGAAGAAACAAACTGATCCCGAAACAGCAATTAAAGGGATAAGCGGCCAAACCACTTCAAACCAAATAAAAGTAAAAGTAACGAACCTGCCCTGCTGAAAGTGATTTCCAATGAAGGGGTAGTCCACATCTCTTAACCGCCCCTTGTTGATGCTTTCCATAGTTTGGAATAGAAGAGGCTGGTGTTGGGTGTACACATTCTCAACACCCTACAATAAGCATTGGAAAACCCAACCTTAGTCATCTAGACCTGTGTTTCAAGTAGAAAAATATTGTATCATGACAGCGCTGTAAGCCCACAGAATATGTTACGAGCAATATTTGAGATCTCGATTACCATATAGATCCCCAATCCGCTTATCAACACCTGCTTGCTTCAAGAGGAATTGGACAAGCTGCCAGTCCATGACGACCAACATAACCAAAAATAGTTAGATTCCTTACACAGCCTAGAGGAAAACAGCAGTCAACAACATATCTTCTGGTCAGCTTGAATCAAACAGAGAAAGCTAAAACTTGACACATTCTATGCCTGTGTGCATGTGTGTATGGAAGTTTCTTTACTTCTATCAAAATAAGGAAAGCTCTAGCATCTTGAAAGTGTTTGTTTGGATACACTTTCTATTTCTTGTTTTTAAAATGAGAAAATGATAATAACTTTTATATAAGATACAAAAATTCTTAAAGGTTTACATCGACAAAGTGTTAAAATTTGTCTAAAAATTTTCTGAGGTATCAAAAAATTTTACTGCAGCAAGTACAAAAGTTCTGAAACTAAATTAAAAGATTGTGATTTAAATTTATACATTTTGTACAAGATGTTATTTTATAAAAAAATAATTTTGAAACCAATAATCAGGAAATATACCCAAACTAAAACTGAGTTTCAAACTTTCAATCACGTATGTTGATAATAAACACTGACACTTTTGACAGAGTTAGAGGAGAAAAAACCAGGTTAACGTAATCAAAGGTAATTTCATATCATCATTACTGAAAACTGACTTTTTTTTTTTTTTTTTTTGATAGGTAAAGAGTAGTATATAGATTAAAAAACGAGCACAAAGCTCCCAAAGAGTACACAAGAGGAGTACAAAAAGGGAGAACACAAACACACTCTCATTAATACCCCAGCCAGGTTAGAAACTCCACCAAAGAATTTAAGTTATCAACACTATACAACTTAGCCCACGACCACAAGATAAACAAAAAGGTAGATTTCATCCTGTGACAGTAGTTTTCATACTATTGACTTATAGAGGGACAACCCCCTCAAACACAAAACTCACAGTTACTGCAGGCATGTGCAGGCAAAGACAGCAGGAAAATAAAATACAAAAAGCCAACAAGGCACACCTAAGTACACAAGAAGTATACATTAAACACCTAAACATGCCCCCAAAGAAAAAGGAGGGTGGCAACAGAGAACAATGCCCCCTCAACTAAGCCCAACTGCAAAACAAAAAACTAATTTGGTTATATTACCCCAGGCTTGTATTTTGCAGACCGAGATGCCAACTTGTTGAAAAGCTGCATCAGTTGAACAGGGCTTTCCTTCTCATAGCGCAAAGCATACAACATCACTAGGCGTAAGCGGTCTATATCAGAAACACTTTCATCGTTTAAGAGATTTGTCACAGCCTGCAAAGCAGAATAGTACAATAAAGGAGCACTCAGCATCCATGAATTAATTTAGGTTGTCATAGGTTCCATTTGGATTCTTAGAATGTACAAGGGGAAAGAAAAGATAATCTTGAAAATAGCTTGAGAAAGAAATTCATTTCTAAGTAGTTTCATAATCTTTCCCCCTTTTCCTCAATTTTTTATGAAGACCGAAAGAATCCTTACAGTTTTAATTTCAACTAAAACCTGGAAAATAAAATAGTTATCAATTACTAATTTGATGGAGGAATTTACAATCATACTTATACTAGTAAATGAAGATCATATAACACGGTTAATTCTTGAAGCAAAACCTGGATATTGTTTCTTGGTCCACCGTATGGGTAGGAGTGTATCTTTAGCATTTCGAGGACCACATATGTTAATTTCAATTGACAAGCAAAAGCTGGCAGTTATTGTGGAGCCATTGAGGTTGAACCGCATGGGTCTTCAGATGGAAAGCTGTATCAACTGATCAGGATGTTAATGGGCTGGACAATTGAGGGACCACTTGACTTAGTGGACACTTCCCCTATGAGAGTCTTCCCAGGGGTTGATGTTGCATGGGGTTGTCTTGTTTCTCCTGTTTTCTTTTGAAAAATATGGCACCACTTTGGTGCACTCGCATTTTTCAATCTTAATAATTGCAAAAAAATAATAAAAAAATTGATTGTATCCTAAGGTGAAATGTTGATCATCCTGGATCGACTTTAATAACCAATCAAGATATCGGATTTTATTTTTGTTCAGGAATTCATCATCTTAAGTTTCCTCACATGTTACAGTAATAATAAACAAAGACCTCAATCATACTTAATGCAGGGATTTTTAAGTTGCGATTCCTTTCCTACCAACCTCTTTTTTTTCTTTTTCTTTTTTTGATAGGTAAATATTTATAACCTTAGTTTCAATTTTTTTATTGCAAAAGTTTTCTTGTGTTAGATTTCCAGCTTAATTTTTAATGTCAGACGTTCATTATGACTCTTACTGTTTTGCTGAATTCTCTACCATGTTATGCTTTATGTTCCCGCATCTAAGGGTAGGGCAATAAAATGCTTGATCTCTATCTCATACCTCAAATGCAGCCACCTGCCCACCATTGCAAGCCAACTCTTGTTCTGTTTGTGAAACTAACATAAGCTTTCGCTCTTCAACTATCTTGCTCATTTCTGTGACCATAGTAACATGCTTTGAAACATTGCCATGCATTTTTCTGTACTCAGGATAATTGTCAACAAATTTAGCCATATCTTCTGCAGAAAATCAAAGCAATCAAGGATTTACTGGTCAGTCATCTATTCAAAATATTATCCACCAAGTGATAATAGTAACTACAATAAACATCTCATCAAAAGGAGTTCACAATTTTGCCTCTCACGAACCTACTGTCAGAATATTCTGGTTACTTTTTGAAATTTGCTGAAACTCATCCACCATTCTTTTGATATTCATTCCAATATCTCCAAAGTTCTCATACATGTTAGCTTTAAAAAAGGCATCTTGTTCAGACGACAGGACAACCTCCTGGAAGCATGGATAACACAGTTACTAATAACTCTATTTCAAAAAAGTTTAAAAAAGACTATGCAAGGGAAAAAAGCAACCAACCTGCTGATCCTTAGGAATCTTCCCAATGTTTTTTAGGTCTACTTTATTATCTTGGATACCTATTAACTCATGAACCATTGCCTACAGAAATTAGTGTAATGAGTGAGCTTCATTTAACCCATTATGCACCAACAACACAGCATAGGCATTCCCTGTTATATGGAAACTACAGCAAGTACCTGATAGGTCCATTGATTGAGAAGTGGAGTGACGGGGTCATCCCTCCTATCAACCACCAATAATAATGGAGATACTTCTGTCCGTCTGAAGTCAAAAAGACCACTTTCCTGCTGGTACATCAGTTTCTGTTACACCCCAAAAAAATAAATGAATTAATTAAGTTAGAGAGAGAGAACAATGGGCTCCTCAAAACAGTAAAGAGAAGCAAAGTCAACCACCCAGGATCCAGAACTAAAGTCCCTATTGATAAGTTAAACATGATATACATGAATATCATAAATTGAAACCATGGGAAGTTAATACAGGAAAAGAAAAAGAAAGAAATATGTGGACCTGAAAAGCAAATAAAGCAAAACAGAACTTGAAAATCCATATCAGCAACAAACAAGAATCTTTGATAACCGAAATAAAATATCTTGATTGTATTCAATTTCAATTTGACACAAAATTATTTTGACATATATATTAGAAAATAGGTTTGGAAATATTTTTAATGTATTAGCATATTTGAACTCAAAAAATACTGCTGCAGAAAATGATTATATGTTATATCTCCTATATAAAATCATAACTGAAAATGTTGTACCCGTGAAACTGTATTAATATAATCCTCTGTTAACAATTCTTCAGGTACTTCTAGAGATTTTCAGATGGGATTTTGGCATTATCATGACTTTTTGTTAAGTTCGAAGTTATTTAGACATTCAGTTGACATTTTAGTTTTAAAGTTGAAATTTGAAGGTAATGGAATTTTGTTCTACTCCCTATGAACAAAGAATTTGGTGATTGTTAATTTCTAGCAACAAGATAATTGCTTAGGTGAAGTCACACTTAAACATTTGATCTTAAGGTGTGAAATGATCGTCACACCATGAGAGTCTGGGTCTTGAGGCATAATGTTTTAGGCTCATCATCATTCCTTCCCCCAGTAAAATTGACCACAAAAAACCTAATATGTTAAGTAAATGTTTTTTCCATATCTAGGTAAATTTTTTTCCCCATTAGAACTTGAACCTAGAACTTCCCACAAATCCTCCCCCTCCCATTGTCACTTAAGTCAAGCCTCAAGGGTTATATTTTAAGTGAACTTCTTTACTTGCTAGTGACCATTGTTAAACAAAGTTCCATCTTTTCAAGTGCAGCATCATTCCTTCGTCACCAAAAGCAGGAAATTAAAATAAATGGAAATAAATAAATAAACCACTAATCTACATGTAAAACTTTTATATACTAATCACCATCACTTTCAATAGAAACATTTAAATCATTTAAATGAAAATTCTCCAATATCTATTGTAAAAATAAACTTGCTTTGAATTATAATACAGCATTTCACAACAAGAATGTAGTTTTTTTTGTTATAAGATCATTTAACCTGTTTCTCTTTTATATGATCAAATTTTAATCTTCTAGTACCTTCTAAATAATTAACATTATAAATTCTTTTAAAGAATAAAAAAATGATTTGATTTTTCTTAAAAATTATGGAAAATAGTGAAAGATGTACATATAATTATATCGTTATATCATATTGTATATCTTATGTTTTTAACCACTATGTTTTTTAGTGGTAAGAACAAGAAATTATTAATCTACAAGCAATATCCATGCAAGTTTTTAAGTTCAAATTTTGCTCACCGAGGTTTCATGTGCAATTCTTTTTGCAATATCAGAGGTTCGTTGATATCGAATAACAGGCCGTCGTTTTAAAGCCAAAAAAATTGCCCCAATACCATCAACAACTCTATCACAGTAGTGCTGCAAACCTGAAGGATCTACAACTGCTGGGAGCATATAAATGTGATTTGATGACATGTTCAAAGTAAAATGGAAAGGATCTATTGTAACAAAGTCTGCATAGAACTCCTGTAAAACCAAGACCAAAATCATACTTCTGCTCAATAAGAAAGAAACAAACATATCTACTGCCTGATTTAAACCCTTGATTTATATCAAAAGGTTAAATTTTCATAACCATGTTAGTTGCAGTTTATTCAACAAGCAGGACAGGACTTACATTTGTAAACCTTAATAAGTTGGACAAAGATCATGTTTCGTGACTCTAACACACCCAACTATCAAAGAGCCTCTTTATATTTGTTAATAAAATTTAGCATTTTGTTTTCTATTGGAAATCCTTTTTACTTAATCTTGGAAATACCAACTTTAAACCAATAAATAATAAGTAAGATTCTTTAGCTATTCTCTTGTTTATACAAAATAACAATTAATTGGATGCAAAGCATTTTTCACATCTAATCAGTTTCAACATGCTAACTTTACACATTTTAGGCTCCTTGGCCTCCACTTTTTTTTTTTTTTGATAGTGAACATAGATGAAACAAAGCTGCAAATGTAACTCCAACAAAAGACAAAGAATAAAACGAACAAAACTCCACCACCCTCGCTTAAAGTCAATACATCTAAAACTCTAATATTAAGAAACCTCTTCACCTAAGTACCAATCTATTCCAACTCCACAAATTATAAACAAAAGTAAGCTTTAATCTTTGTACAACTAAGGACCCATCCCTAAAAGTTATGTGCTTTCTCTCCTTCCAAACTGTCCAAAAAAATGCATATAGGAACTGACTTCCAAATCTTTTTCCACTTCTTGCCCACAAAGAATCCCCTCTAGCTAAGTAAAGTCTCCTTGACCATATCGGGAAAAATCCAATAAACACCTACTAGGGAGAAGATGATTTCCCATAAAGAGCTAACCACTGAACAATGCAGCCAAATGTGGTGAACTGACTTTACACATCCACAGAGATAATATCTGTTGGGAAGCTGTCATCCCTTTCTTTGTAACTCGTCGAAAGTTAGGACCTTCCCCCAGGCTGCTTCCCATGCATAGAAGGCTGATTTAGTTGGAACGCAGGGCACCCAAATGCCCTTGACAAAGATTAGGAAGTTGTCTTCGGTTGGCACACCCTATAAGCTTCACGAACTGAAAAGCTGTCAACCCCCGCCTCTTTCCAAGAGATTTTGTCTAGCTTTGAGGATACCCTTTCTTTCTGCATGGCATTTAGAAGATTCCTAACCAGGTCTAACTCCCGATCATCAAAAGCTCTCAAAAAATTAAGCTTCCAACTCCCATTACCAACTGATTGATCCCACTCCTCACTACTGTTTCAAGTTTGTTGATTGCCGCCAAAGAGAGCTGGAAAGGATATTCATTCAACCTTTCGATGATCATCCAGAATCTTTTATGTTACCATTGCCAATCCTAAATTTCCAATTTCCACATACCCGGCTCAATTCTTCTAAAATTTGCTTCCAAAACTTCCTAAGACCTCCATCTAAGGTCCTCTTTCCCATATTTAGGAAACCCAAATCAACCGTTTCCAAAGTACTGTCAGATTCCAATGCAAATCTCCAAATCCATTTTCCAAGAAGGGCTTTGTTCATAAGAGTCAGTTTTCTCAATCCTAAGCCACCCTGTTCTTTTTCAATATAAGATTGGCCTCCACTTTAATTAGTTAATGCTCTTTCACACACTTGTATGCTAATGTCTTAACTGTTAACCAAAAAGTACCTTTCTCTCCAAACATGTTCCCAGCAATTATCTCCCCTACAACATCCTTCTAAAAATATTTGTTCAAAGAGTCCAAGAACAATCTTCATCCCACATAAAGCAGATCAAAGCCTTTGAGAGTACCATAAAAACCAATTCAAATTGCTTGATGGTTGGCTGCTTCCACGATCACTCCAAGCATCCAGTTGGATGCCTTCACCAGAAAGAACAAAGAAGCAACGAAACAACCCTGACAATAATCTTCACCTATTCACATCAGACACAAATCCATAGAAATTTGTAGAGTCCCACTGTTGAGATTCATATAAGACCACAAGTTGGAAAACAGAAAGAGGGAATTTAATAAAAAAAAAAGAAAGGTAAATTTGATGGATTTATAAACCAATTTCAAAGTGCACAATCCATTTTAATCTGCCGTTAAAAAAGGTAATTTAATGGTTGTAAAACCGTGGTGTCTCTCTTTCCCCTAAATACTCCAGGATTTTTAGTATTGTATCTGTCGTGAAACATGAAAGATCCAAGAGGCATATTTGGAAGTACCAGGAGGATTTGCCATTCAATTTGACAAGGGAAGAAGAAAAATATTATAAAGTGATTAACTCAAAAGTATCTAATATCATGGAAATTCTCTGCAGAAACATACCACTGAAATTTAAAATGTCAAAGCCAGGGGATTGCTAAATAAATCCTATATATTGATGATGGTTCCATTTTCTTCAATGGCAACCCATCCAATTTCATGTATGTCAAAACTTTCTATAATCAACTGATAGAAGGCATGATGTTATAAATTCTTAATAAATTTCTTCAATTAATAATTCTAAAAATGTACCTAAGCAAATATCCATAAAATTTTAACTACTCCTAGAAACATAATTTGGCGTTGAAATAACAATAGATCACCAAAATAAAACATAGGAAGCAAAGGAAATATTCTATTAAACAATACAAAATTAGTGAATGCAAGTCACCTGAACTTGCTGGACAACCTCCTGCTCGTCTGAATCGGCTAAGATATGAATCTGAGTATCCTTTAGAATGTTGGAAAAAACTGTAAAGGAATATCGAGCAAAAAAAGGCTTAAAATCAAAGTTCCAGATGATTCTACAAAGTTTGGAACAAATTACATGTTCTCTCAAAAACCATTTGTACAACTTACATAAGTGATATTCTCCAAATCTAGGACTAGCAAATTTACCGTCACAAATGCTGAATATTCTCTAGAAAATTAACAAGAATAGACAGCTTTGAGATGCGACATGGATTCCTTGGACATTGAAATGGAATCCACCAATTCTACGAGAAACACTTCTTTCTGAAGAAGCTCTGACTGAGAATACACAACACTCACAATGCTAACCGTGTCTCAACAAAAAAAACAACACAAGGATGGTTAAACTCAACTGGAGCTTCTCTGTAGCAAAGCATTATCCTCCTCTTCCCTCAAGGAAGACTAAACATATCTTTCTTCTAGGTAAATAAGAGAGCAAAGAGAATGAACTTTTCCCTAACCTCATCAGTGCATCACTTCAAACTAAATTCCCTTTTGCCCATATTTCTGACAAAATTTCCACTCCTCTTCCTCTCTGCAACAAGCTTCCACCCTTCCAGCAAGAAACTCATCCTGGCCTCACCCGAATCAATCCTAGAGAGCTCCTTTTCAAAATGATTCCTTGTAGAAGTTACCCTAACCTCTTCAACTTTCGAAGGATTTCAAATCACCTCATAGGCAAAAAACTTCCTCACTCATGGTGTAGATTTTTCTTATATAATTTATTTTCCCAAGCCTAATATAAAGCCCATCACACTCAGAAACAAAATCTTTCCTCTCCTCTTTTCTTTTCCTATGTTTTCTCAACATCGAAGTGGAGAATAACTAAAAACAAAATTCGCCTAGTTCATAAAATGAATCACAAACTGAAACATGATGATTGTAATAAAATTTTGAAGAGTGATGAGTGTACCGTATGAGAATCGAGGATAAGGACCTTCATGCCGGAGATGTCCTGCAACATTCGGGAGATATAATCACGTACGGCCGATATCTGGCACCATTTTTATCCACAAAATTAGTCGTTCAGATGTACCTCGATCAACCTCCGTTGTTTTTCGTCTTCTACTCTTCTCTCTAAGTTTGATGGAATGAACAAGAAAAAACAAAACCGCCAATCAACAAAGCCAGACTCTACTCCTACTAATGAAAAAATTGACAATCCAAGACATTCATTTTCTCATAATTTGTATCTAAACTAGAATCTGATTGACTGAGCTGAAAATGAGTTGTAAAGCTCGAAGTCGACGAGAACACTTGGGGCTTGGGAAAGATGATCAGGTGATTCTGTGAGAAGACCGAATGCAGAAACGCAGCGTTTTGCTGGGCTCAGTTGCTAATGGGCTGGACACAAGCAGGCCCAAAATTTTAACTGTACGGTATTTTGGGCCCGTCCTATACCTAACTTGTCATATTAATAAAAGGATTAATTATACGAATAGTGTCTCAATTTTTTAAGCTTTTCTATTTTGGTGTTAGAACTTTTTTTTTTTTTCAATTAAGTGTGAACTTTTTTTTTTTTTTTTTCCTAATGTAGTGTTTTTGACCCATTTAAGCTTATTGGGATGCTGACTCAGCAAAATTCGGATCCATGTTTGATGACATGGCAAGACATCATATAAATGTTAATTGCTTAAACTCTAGATCCGTTGTACAAATTACCAATATACCCTTATTTTTATATGAATTTACCCACAATAGCCCCTCATATCTATACACACCATTTTTTCCCCTTTGAGAGATTCTCAGTGGAATTTCACTTCTCAAACAGAGATGCCTATGAAAATATGGTAGTCGCTGGTCCACGCTAGTTATCGCTCTTGAACTGAGAGGTGAGTTTGATCCGGCAAAATATTTTTTCTTCTTTGTAAATTATAGATTCTCTTCTCTGTTTCATTTGTTTTTGTTCTATAAATAACTTTATTTACCGTGGATAACATTGTTTGATTTTTCAGTGATTCCTTCGCCCACAGACTTCCCTTGCCGCTTTGCCTTGCATTGCCATTGTGGGGTTTCAGGTGCTTAGTTATTAATAGGTTTCGATTTGGAGTACTCTTTTCTTGATGTGTATCAGTGTTCAGAAAGCAGGTTTTAGTCTTCCAATTACTTTATTTGAATTTAGAATTTTGATTTGAGCCATCTAGCTTTATGTATGGGTATGTATCTAAAGTTTTTTTTAACTTATACGAATGTAATTTGCTTTAGAAATTAGATTGTTTGTTTTTTTCATTTGGTGATGAATTATTTCTGAACTTTTTTAAAAAACTTATGAATCAAAAAAGCCAAAATATTTGACTTTTTCTAAAAAAGAAAACAACCATCTTCAGAAGAGCTACAGACCTCGACTTATGACTCCTCACTTCTGTGCCGATTGGGAGTGAGGTCATCTGGCTTTGAGTTTGGTGCTTACTAGGTCCACTTCGGATTTGAGGCTGTTTTTGGATTGTAATTTTTTTTTCTTGATTCTTGACATTATTCAATATTGTCTGCATGAGCTGTACGCAATATTAGATTGATTCGGTAATTAATCCTAGAAATTATGATAGTTGACCAATCTTGTATATAGATATAGAAACAATTTGTTTTTCCCTTTTTAGGACCTAATTTTTAGGATGTAATTGTATCTATATATTGCCTCTGTTTTAGAGAAGAATATATCTCTTTGAAATCTTTCTGCAGAAACTCTATTGTTTGACATGGTATCAAAGCAGGTTTGATCCCAAAGAAGTCTGCAAGAAACAATCGTATACGTATTTTTCCTCGAGACTCATGACCCTCGTAAAACTGCTGTGAGTTTGATGGCTACCACTACAGGTGCATCAACCGAACTTATCCCAACACAGTAGATTATCGTACACCAAGACAATTCTCGCTTCTTGGAATCATCTCGTGAGACCAATTACCATTATGGTCTCAACTCATGGAATCTTGCGATATTAGCTCGCAACAAAGGCTGGATATATCCATGGGAGAAGCCAAAAACGAATATGGAGATCCCGATCTTGGAGCATGGATTACGAAAATCGGTGGTTGGCTCGTTAACCAGTAGTGTCAAGCTAATCTTGACGATTTATTCGCCTCTCCCTTTGCCCGAGGAGATATGGGAGGCCGTATCAAAAACATTCTATGATGGATCAGACGAAACCTGTATTTTTGAGTTGAATCAGAGATCTTTTTCTACCAAGCAAAATGGTCGACCATTATCAACATACTATAATGAACTTGTTGCTATTTTCCAGGAAATTGATCATAAAACTACCTCTCGA
Source organism: Tetrastigma voinierianum (assembly GCA_016808115.1). Classification (NCBI taxonomy): domain Eukaryota; kingdom Viridiplantae; phylum Streptophyta; class Magnoliopsida; order Vitales; family Vitaceae; genus Tetrastigma; species Tetrastigma voinierianum. The sequence continues at coordinate 238,632 of JAEQBH010005789.1, read as the reverse complement.
GAACGATGAAGGTAATCAGTTGCGCATCCGCGTGTGAAAGCGGTTCATATTTTCGTGGACTGACTTTGAGTTTGATCGGGTTTGGCCGGAGAAGTCTTTGAAAACGGCAATCACGGAAACACACCGTACGCCGAGGAAAGAATATAACAAAAGCGAGACAATGGGAGCTATACGTCCGATCTGCGAGCGCACTGTTTATGTTGGCTAACCAAACCCTGACAAGGATGGTCGTCATCGACCCGATAAACGATCGTCATGGGAAGCGGCAGCGGTATGCACTCTTTGTGGGAAAAGGTCATTATGGCGTACTACGAGATTATTGGCTATAGGAGTGGTGGGACTTCTCAAAAGCCTCGTAAAAGATTCTTGGGAAGATGATGACATCGTCGGAAGAAAATCCTTAGCGCCTAATGCAAATGTTGCCCATCTAGGTATAATTGGTAAAACATACATTATTTTCTTCAACTTGTAGAATAGAACTTGGATGTTGTCACAGTGCATCCGATCACATGAGGGACTCCAGGTCGGTTAAAATATGTTCTCCTTCTTCTCAATCGATTATTTCCACCGTGATGGTAGCACCTCCCACAATATTACGGGGAAGGATATGTTATCTTGTCTAATACTCTCACATTGAATCTTGTCCTTGTTGTTTCCATCTCTTGAATCTGACACTTTTGTGCGTTAGCCAGGTAACTGACTACCGTTAATGCATAACTTTTTGGCCCTCATTTTGTGTGTCTTCGGGACATTCTAACCGGGAAGTTCTTGGTTATGGTCTAGGCGGAACAAGCACTACTTAGAGTTGACAGAGAATAGAGGGATGTCGTGACGAATCGGACTGAAGTAAGTAAAACAGGCCGAAACAACTATATGGTTATAGCATAGTGGGTCAGGACACCTTCTTTTTGATTATCTTAAATTACAGCCACGGCTTTTCGGGTTGAATGAGGAGTACAATTGTGGCCTTGTGGGCGCTGAAACGCAGTATTTCTTATTCACCAGTGCGAATAAGTTGAACCTTTTAGGATTATTCACTCTCGATGTTTGGGGTCTGTGAGTTCCCTCCTCCTCACGGGCTCGTTCTTTCCTTCGACGTTATTAATGAATGCGCTAGAATGACTTGGGTGTCCTACTTGACAAAAAAGTGATACTTATCTAATTGGTACACAAAATGACTCCACACCGGTATCAAAAGCGGTCGTGTTTAAATCGACAGTAGTGCTTGGTATAGATATACCTTTCTCGGGAATTTTTGAGAAACCATGGGATCGTCATCGGACCTCATGCACCTACCTCCCACAAATATAGAGTGGTTGTGGAGAGAAAAGAATAAACTGACTTTTGGAGGTATTGTGCCTCCCTCTTAGGCATGAACACGCACCTCGATTTTATTGGGGTGGTATGAAATCTGCCTGCCTCATCTCAATAACAGGAACACTTCTGGTAATAGACTTCGAACTCACCGACAAAAATTGCAATCTTTACTTTCAATTCCCCATCTTAGAGATCTTGAACCTCGAGTTTTGGATATGCAGTATATGTTCACATCCCAAATCTTGAGAAATAAACGATCCATGCAAAAGCGATCACGTTTTTGTTGGCTACTCTACGAACAAAAAGGATATAGGTCTTGCATGATCCCACGGGCAAGAAAGCGCCTTCTACTTAGATGCCTCTTTCGAGGAGTGGGAAGGCCTTGTGCTCAGGGGTCTAAAAATTCTTCTTTGGGAGGAGAGCTAAGTGAAGAGAATGGAGGAGGTCTTGAGGTTATCATGAAGTTAGAAGAGAGATGCAGAGAGAGATATTCAACGAGAGAGTGGTGGAGGTGATGAGTTTATTGAGGAAGGTGAATGAACATTTAAGCATGTTGTTGCAACAAGGTTGTGTTGATCACGATCATGGGCGAAGTCACCACAGATACCTCGGGTTGCCCCACTACACCACTAGTGAATCCCAGCCCAGGGAATGTTCCTCCTCCACACCTCGAGTTGCCCCATCACACCATTAGCGGAAAATCAACCAGAATGTTCTCACCAGTGAGATCACTGTTGTTTGGAGAGTCTGACGAAACATATGTTCTGCTTGAGAGAAGAATCTTGGCTGCTGGTCATCCCTGATTGAATGAGGGTTCAACGACAGACTGATCCACGAAGCCAAGACCAAATGCCAATTAACAACTATGTGTCATCTCATAGGTTATTGAATGGTATGCATTCTTGTTCAATAAATTATTACAGTTTCTATTCCTGCGTAATGTCAGGATTACATTAGTGATCAGAAGCTGGAGAGGCAATGAGCTGTGACTCTCTGAAAAGAATGCCGCGGTGTTCCAGCACTATAAACGGTGGATCTGCAGATGGGTGTTCATGGTGGCTTTCATCAGATAGAAGTATTGATGAATATAAAAAGCCCGACTAATTCTGCGAAGGATATCACCTTGGCGGTTCAGGGGAAGTTGTTTCATGGTATAATTGACAAGTTGGGCATAATAGACATCTATGCATCAACAGAGGGTATGCGCATGAAGTATCACCTTGATATTGAGTGATAATTGTCACCAGAAATTATGATAGTTGACCAATCTTGTATACGAGATATAGAAACAATTTGTGTAATTAATCCTACTAAATTATGATAGTTGACCAATCTTATTATAGATATAGAAAGCAAATTTGTTTTCGGCACAGGACTGGTACGGGACCTTATTATCATATATTGCCTGTTTTGAGAATATATCTCTTTGAAATCTTTGACTCTATTGTTTGGCAAATATTCTTTGTCATGAGGCTTGATCATTATCTTGGTTTTGATGTTGATTGTTTCTTCGGGATTATGGGTCTATTTCATTCAAGCATTGCATTTCAGTTGGCACCATCTATCTTGTCTTGCTCAATGGCCAATTCTAGAAGATTTATCATCCGGAGAAAGTATCTAATGCATCCATAATTGCTACTTTGTTCACTCACTATGTCCCTCATATGAGATTAATTAAAGGCAATAGTTGTTTGCAACACCTATATATCTAGTGAGATTAATCTTCCTAGTTCATTTATGTTCTCTATGATCTATTGCATGAAACTATTTTGCTGACTTCTAACATCTATTGTTGGAGTTGAGAGAAAAAGAACGAGGCCATTTTTGATCTTGGTTTATTTGATTTCTGGATCGCAGTGGTGTTAAATATTTTTTAATTGGGTTTTGGGTTTTGTCAATTTAATCTTGTGATTTAGTAGTTTGATTTGATTTTGAGCTTTGATTATTAATTCAGGCCTTATTGACATGGGTTTGGGTTTGTCTTTTTTAATATGGTATTTGTGCATATCCTCTTGGTTTAAGTTTTAATGTTTGCTTTTGGTTTGACAATAAATTAATTTAGGGTAAAGTTTGTGTACTTGAACAAGATTAAGTAGTTACTTAGTGAATAAACAGTAATTTAAAATAACTTAATAACTTGATTTAACTTTAAAATAAATTTTATAAAAATAACTTAATAGTATAACTTAAAGTTAAAACCAATTTTAAGTAATAAGTAAATCAATGATTATGTGCTTTTTAGATGATTAGGACGGGAGCAAAGTTCAATGTCTCTTAATGATTTGGTCTTTTTGAAATATCTTGTGAATGGAATAAGTCACTTTCTTAAGCCATTGGGAGTTTTCTCCTTTCGTTATTCCCACTATTTGAGGTCATTGTCTTAAGAAATTAAAAGAGTTTCCTTCATTTTTTCTATTATTTGCAATGACCTAATGGAGGGTAAAAGATCTTTTTGAAAAATTTAAAACCGTTAAGGTTAAATTTCTAACACCACAAAAAGCTCGAATCTTTGATTGAAAAACATTGTTTAGATATGCTATTAGCTTAGATTATGTTGACAGATATATTTTACATTATGATAGTGAAGAATCTTACCACCACTTCAATTAACTTAGGGGAAAAAGTGTTTAATGTCTTCCTACAAACAATATATGTTTTTGTTAGATAATGCACAATTAGAACATAACAAAAATGCTAGATTTGGGAGTTAATTGCATGTCCACCACTTGTGTCAATCTTGACCAAACCCGAAACTTTTGAGTTGAGGCCAACACAATCTTACCTGATATAGGATTTTACTATCTTTTATAGAAAAGAAATTGCAAAATTATATACAATTATTTTGTTTCAATCTCCGTTGTAAAGATTTTTCTATGGTCATTTAAAAATTTTAAAGATTGAACTTGAAGATCGCTACATCGTATTGCATGAAATAGGTGGAACACTTTTGTTTTGTTCGATGTGTGTTGTACTTTTTTAGTCGCGATCATTACATTTATATATATTATTGTTGTTGTTTATTGTTTGATGAAGTGCATATTGTTGAATAATAATATGTGCAATAACATAATTTTGTGAATGCATTTGCAAAGTCTGGCAAAAAATAGTGTTTATTTATTTTTGCAGTATGGAGAAGATGAAAAACATGTGCTAGAGATTTGTCATGGTGGCGACATTTTCGTCATTGGTGCGGTCAAATAAGTTATGTGGGGGTACATAAGTTCAATATGGAAGTATTGGTATCAACACGTTCGTACCTAGTAGTTTAAAGCATCTACAGATATAATGATATCCTAATTGAAAAGGTCCACTTTGGAGCTTCAAGATTTAGCATGGGTTGATGTTGTTTTGTGAGGAGACCTGTGATGACATAAAAATATAAATGAAAATAATTGAAATATGTTTAGAGACATAATGTTGGAAGAAGCATAATATTGCAATATTATCACTATCCAAGATAGTGAGCAAGAAAAATGTGAAACTGGAAAATGATGAGAATGAAGATTTTATAGTTGATTGTAAATTGGAATCTGATGAGGATGATGAGGAATTATAGTTAGCAAGACAAGCTATAAGGAGTTCTAGATCTTTTGATGTGAATAATTATGAATCTGTTAAAGAATGTGAAGCTAAAAATCAAATTGTGGTCGAGTAGATTTGCTTTAAAATTATACATTCATTTGTCAAAAAGAAGATGAAGGTGGAAACTTGACAATTTAAATGAATATGTGAAAGTGATTCTTATTGGAGTAATGCAAGTATAGATATGGATCTGATGATATGCTATAAGGAGAAAAGTAAAATCCTGCTTATGATCCAACCAACAAAAAAGTTGCATTTTGTTTGGGTATGACATTAAGAGGACAAATGAGTTTAAAAGAAAAGTTGTAATATATTCAATACAAGAACAAAAGAGCTATCAAATTTGTAAGAAATACAAATAGAGAAACTCGAGTTCATTGTGCAAGGAAGAATTATCCATAGACAATTTATGTATCAAAGAAACAATGCTACCAAAGCATTTCAGTAGAGCTATTAATGAATAGGCATAACACTGATTCCTTGCAAAACAAAAGGGTAACAACTAAATGGTTGGCTGCTAACTATTTGCACAAGTATAAGTGCATTTGTGCAATGATATTACCAAATTTAAAGAGTTTAGTAAAGACTGATTTAAAGGTCGACATGACTTTAACACAAATTAGAAGGTCAAAGTTAATAATTGTTGAGATTGCGAAAAGAGACGAGAAATAAATGGAACTTGGGACTACTTAGATGAAATTTGATAGATTCGAATCTAAGAACAACCTGTTAAAAGAAAGTTAATAAGCCAATTCCAAAATCCTACCTATTTTTGAAAGATTATTCATTTATTTTTGATTGTTTAAGAAAAAGGTTTTTAGGACGATGTAGAAAAATCATTGTAGATGGTTGTTTCTTGAAAGGAACAGTAAAGATGGATACTAATATTTATTGGAAGGGATGGGAACACTTGAGAATCATTCCTATGAACAATGAATTAAGTGTCACTTATTAGGAACAAAGCAACATAAGAATTGGTTCATTCAATTGTTAGCAAAAGTTTGGACTTGAAAGATGGCTTTGGATGACAATAATCACGGACCAACTAAGGTAATAGTATTGTGACTAACTGATTGTGAATTTTTCGAGGACTAATGGATGTTGTTGACAATGTTGCTAGAGCCAAACATGAAATAATGATATGACATTTATATTGCTAATTGAGGAAGAAGCACAAGAATAGAAATTACAAAAGCAATTTTATGACTATTTGCAGGGTCAAACAACATGCGACTTTGGAAGCAAACATGGAAGAAATTAAAAGTCAGTGGATTAGGACATGCTTAAGTATCATCTAGGCAGCGGTGCATGGCATATTTCAATACGGTTAAATAGTGTTGTTGATAATAATCTGATTGGGCTTTTAATAGCATGATTGTTAGTGTATGACAAAAATATTTATTCAATGTTGAAGTATCAAAAAATATGTGATGAATAGGTTAAGGATGCAGAGGGACAACTATGATAAATGGATATGTGATTTGGTCCTGGTAAGAACTTTATATTGATAATGAATCAAACAGCTTTTATCTATATCATTATGGAATTGGTTTGAATTAGAATATAAAGTTGATATTATGTGGTTGACACGAAGAAAATGACTTGCCTTAATCGAAGTTGGGACTTGTGAGTTATTGTCATGCTATAAGTGTTAGCATACAGAAAATCTGTGGGTTTATAACGTGTTAAATGATTGTAAAATAAATTTTTGGAAACATTGTGACTAAGCGAAAAATGTTATAAGCATGAAAATTTTACAAGGTGGGAGTAAATTTTGGTAAAAGCTGTAAAGAATGAGGGACCCTAAGGATTAATAAATAAGGAATTAATAAATGTTAAAAAGGAAAATGATGAAATGAAGTGAATGAAAATAAATAAGTTAAAATGAGAAAAAATGGGAAATGAGAGGTTGTAGTACTTAGCCAAGCAAGGCACTATGGCTTAGGCTTAGGCTTAAGTTTGGTGAAAGTGAGTATGTTCTCTGCATTGGCAAGAGAGAGAAAAGAGCTAGGGCCCAGTTTGAGAAGAAAAGAGGAGTTTTTGTTACTCCATGTAAATCAAGTAACAAGTTGATCCAAGAAGAAGGAGGAGGAGGAAGAAAGAAAGGAAGAAAATCAAATTTAAGGTGAAAAACAAACCGCATTACATTTTTACTCTTGTTTGAACAAAACCCCAAATGTGGTCTTAAAAGTGTTTTACGAAAGGTTGCCTTAGGTTTTGGGGTTCAGGTAGAATTTCGTGATTTGGTTTTTGGTTTGGAAGGAAAATTTCCGATGGAAGAAGAGAATAAAAAAAAATGGCCAATTTCTACATTAACCACGACATCACTAGCGTGAGGTGCATAAACTGAAAGTCGCCTAGAAATGGTTCCTTTCCTTTATTAAATGATTCATACATTTCTAGTCACTTGCAAAGATAAAGATTGCTTATTGGCATTACCTACAAGTCAGGTTTTGATTCTTCTTTTTCGCTAAATCTAACCATCATCCATTGGACTAATGAGGATCCTAATAAGTAAATGAAAGGGTTCTTATAAGTATACAAGTTATATGAAAAATGTTCCGCAGAAGGGAGTCGGGTAGAAACTAAACCTTGTACCGGAAGTTGGGCAAACATTGTTTCTTGCCCTCATTAGCTAATAGAATGATAAGAATGTCTAAGGATGAGGAAATGGGAAAAAACGAAAAGAACAATGTACCGAAAGGGAGTCGGGTAGAAAGTAAACCTAAATAGAACTCCTAGAATACCCAACTAATAGTATGATTATTAATTGTATGGAAATAGGGGCGACGAGGGAGGAGGCGGGTGATCGAGGTTCGAGGATTGGAATCAAAAGTACAGCAACAAGCTTTTGGTTGGGTTCAGTGACTCTATCTCTCTTGTTTCATTTTGGGTTGCTCTCCACTTCTCTTCCCCAATTCCAAAGTGTTTGAATGATTTTAAAACATAGATTGACAACTGAAATGATTTATAAGAAAGCATATTGATTTGCTTTAATTGATTGTGTGAAAAATGAATTGCATAGAAAAAGTGTAAGAATTGAAAAAAATGATTCTTTGTATATGAAGTATATGCTATATTGTCTTTAATCTTTATGGACGTTTGATCTTATGATAGAATATTGCCACATTAGTCAGGTCAGAATGAATTGGTATGTGAGGTCAAATGAGCAATCTTGCGCGACGTGTGTGTCCTCCAGATCCTAGCCTATGACGAGACGGAGTGTAGTGGTGATTCTCAGTGTTTGCTCTGTGTGGAGTCGTGATGTGATGTCTTATGTTATAAAACTTTATACGGCCTGCAACCCGATTGGGACCATCTTGGGTGAATGATTATCTGTCTGTAAAGCATAGGTTAAATTCTCTTAAGGGCAAAATGATAAAAAAATTTTGGAAATGCGTGAATTGTGTCTTGATTGAATTTATTGCATATGAAAGTGCATATTTGGAATGATTAATAAATTGTATATGAATGTATATGAAATGAATATATGTATTGTATTGCATTGATCATTCAAAAAGGTTAAAAAACATTATTTAGAAAAGAATTGCATGATTTGAATTAAATTGAAATGGAAGAGAGAACTATAGAACAACTAAGCATGAAAATGCTTAAGTGCGTTGTTAATAACCAGCCCGCAGTCACGGTGACAGAGTGAAGGAAAAAACCTCGATGGTTCGGTGGCGATCAAGGCCTCCGCGGTTGAAGTAAAAATCAGAGCCATGCATTCGCGAAATAGTGACTTTTGTACAAACTCGATTTTGTTTTGTAAATATTTGACATTAAAGCGACATAATGCAGAATGTTTTAAAGGTGGTAAATGAACCAGTAGATATGACCACCATATTGTGGAAAATGTGTATTGAAAACAAAATGATAGGTCCCTTTAAGTTGAATTAGTATATATGTATATATTTTCATTGGAAGTATATGAAATCATGTTTTAAGCGAAATTACAATTGATTTGAATGATATCTAAAACATTAGCATCATTTACAGGTATTAGAAAACGTATTTTTATTCGCATTGGTAGTGATTTATATCTTGATAGCATACAGACTGGCACCTTCCCGAGGGTGCCACAAGTGTGATACACCATATAGACAAAACCATGCAAATTATGTTCATAGTTTCTATAGGAAAGAGAAATACAAGCAGACATATGGTCACATGATGGGAAGGTTAAATAGTAAAAAAATTTGGAGTAAAAAAGAGGTTAATCCACCACAACCACCTCTTGATAGAAGGTTGCTCGGAAGGCCTACAAAAAATAGAAGGAAGGAGGAAGCTGAAGAGAACAACATGCATAAGATGTCAAGAAAATGGAGAAAAATGACTTGTCAATTGTGTTACCAAATAGGACATAATAAGAAAACTTATCCAGTAGGTAAAAAGGCATCACAAAATTCAAGTCAATAGGAAGATGTTATACTAGAGAATAATCCACAACCTACTTCAATGCCAAACGCCCAGTCAAAGTCTAATCTGCTAGTAAGGTGGCTCAATTATTTTATCAAATTTTATTACTTTCTATTTAACTTGTTTTGTTATTTAATTCAATTTCTTTTGTAGGTCGAAATAAAAAGACAATATTGATATTTCCCTAGTTTGCAAAATGTAATTACTTGAAAACTTTTGGTTTACATTTTTATTATTCAAATCTTATATAAATGAATTTTATTTGTATTTATTTTTGGTGACAATAAAAACTGAAAGATGACTTGTTGGTGGAAACAAGTGATCTCCACACAAAGAAAGATTATTGTAACAACAATAACTATTTTTTCTATTTCATATCAAGAAAAGAGCATACCTACATATAATGAAGCTAAATTGGAAGAAGCAGCATATATTTGACTATAAATCAGCATGCATCAACTTCTAAAATGGCCATGAAGCCATTTGCTACGAAGTCACTTAGCAATGGCTATCAGTTTACAGATTCATCTGAAATACCATGATTCTCAATATAAGATTTTCCTCTTTATGTTCATATCATGTGAAAGCAATTTTTATAACTATTCATTAATGACATCTGTAGCCTAAAATAAGAGCTAAGAGGGTGATAAGTCAAGGTGGCAAGCTGAGGTGTGGAAATGAGCATGAACCAAGCTTTATGGTAGAGAAGAGACAAGGATTCATGAAAGGTGGAAACAAATTTGTTACCTTATCCACACTTGAAGTTCATTGAAGAGAGAAGCTTAATAAAATCCTGAAGATCGCGAGGAAAAACAATGGAAGTCATGGACAAAAAAGAAAAGACAAAAGGAAGAGGAAAAAAACCCAACACAAACACGGGACAAAAATGATACTTGTGTTTTTGTTTTGCTCGTTGCCGATCTTACTTTTTTATTGCTTTGCTGTGCCTCCACCTGAGTGTCCTCTGTGATAAGTTTTAGTACAGTTAGCACTTGTGTACTTCGGAGTTACGAACCTTTTTCCATTACCAATTGCGTAAGCTGATCTTTTTGATTCATGGGATATATATTCAAGAGAGTTTATCACATTGTATTTGACTGTTAGTGATACTTAAATCTCTAACATTCTCCTTACATTTATTTTTGATCATCAGTCAGCTGAATAAACATGGGGTATTTATTATACGGGTGTGATCTCAAATGTAACATAGGTTATTGGTGGGTCGCTCATCTATTTTAATCCATTTCTGACCATTGTTTCTAGGTAATTGCAGAATTTTATGCAGAAATAGCAAACCTTACCAATTATGTTTTGCGGTTTTACAGCATAATTAGCAAAAATAGCAAGGGCAAAAATATGACCAGGCAGCTAGGTCGTGACAAGAAGCTTTAGTCGCGACAAAGGACTCTTATGATAACATTTTTAAGTCCACGACCTAAGTGAAATGTTGTTGCAAGATCGACAAAATAAAAACTAAAATCATTAACAGCTCTACGTTTGTCATATGTGTTGAGAAAATAGTACAGAAGATTTAACAAAAGCTGGATTTGGCAGAAAAATCAAGGTAAGCGACAAGAGAAATCTTGGGGCTTAGGGAAGGATGTTGCGACAAGAGACAAGATGCGGAGAGAGAGAAAAAGCTTCAAAGAAATATCTTATTGCGACACCGTTCTGTATGTCGTGACATTGAAAGAAGACAACTCTTGTCGCGACAGAAAAATGATGTCGCGATAAGGAATGATAGCTTCATAAATTGACAAAGTTTCAACAAAGGATTTTCAAGTTGCGACATGATGACAAGATGGAGATATCATTCTAGGTCGGGACAAGAAAGGATTCTATGTGAAAACGAATCTTTGTTCACACGACAAGAGAAAAACTGTTGAACATGAAGAACAAAGAAAAGATCTCATTGGCTGACCTTTGTTGCGTATGTCGTGACGCAGAAAGAAGACAACTCACGTTGCCTTGATTAATTGATGTCACTGACGGGAATGGTGCAAAATGAGCGACAAGGTCTCCACAGATTTGCTATTGCCTGACCGAAGCCTGGCGAAGACACGGTTGGTGTGACAACGGATTTCATCGCGACGCAAAATAGGCTGGTAAAAAAAGCATCATTGCGACTATGTTTTGACAATCTGACCGAGAGCCAGGTGAAGGAGTAACAAGCTGGTGTGTGACATACTTTTGGTTGGCAGTGAAACAGAGATTGAGGTCGTAAAGCTATTGCGGGGTGGTTGTTACAGGTGGGAATTAAACGTATGATCATTGCGACCTACCTTTTAGGTTGCGACAGTCTGACAAAGGAAAGAAATGACCTAGTCGACTAATTTGAGGCAATTAAAACGGGGAACTCAACGGATCATAGTTTTGAGTTGCAACGAATGAAAAGCGAAACTTAACCAAATGATGTACAACATAAAAGAGGAAGCTGCAGGCGGGGATCCCAAAGTGGTTGACAAAAAAATAGTGTAGCGATAAAAACTTGAATTATGACGTAGAACTCCAATAAAGTAAAGAAACGGTCAGTCGCGACCTTAGGTGTGGTGTGACGCAGTGCTTGAGTCAAGAAAATGTTTTAAGCAACAAGAGTCATAATTCTTGTGGCCCGAATTTCAGTCCTGGCCAGCGTTAATCAGAGTGTGACTAAAAATGATTGTCGAAAAATTCTAAGTAAAGAAAGACAACAAAGGATTCGATTCGCGACACACCTTTGCCAAAATAAAAGGATTGGAATCAAAGGTTGGGTCGCGTTAAAAATAAGTGTGTGACAGCGAGCTAAGAAAGGCTGAGAACAATGTTGCAACAAACAAAATTAGGTGTGATGAACCTTGGAAGCTCAGTTATTGAAGTGTGCTGAAACTCAGGGGTTGAGCTGATGGTAGACATTGGCCCAGGGAGAGGCATGACCTTGGAGATCGGCCCGATTTTTGAATGTATATAGGCGTGTGCACACAGCAAGAGGCGGCTCTTCGAGACCCGAGATCCTTGGGGATTGAAGAAAGCATATTTTAGAATAGATTAGTTGAAGTGTTTTGAGATTTTTTGGATCTGAACTAACAATCTGTTTTTGGTGTGAGCTTCAATTAAATAGTTCATCTCTTTACCAACTGCCTGGAATTAATGAAGTCTAGACAATTTCTAGAATTCAGTTCTTTTAGTTAATTACAGTTACAGTGGACGTTCTTAATCAATACTCCATTCTCGATTGTGATTTAGTTTTTGAGAAGCGCAACTTCCACTGGAATGGATTTGTTAAAAGTTATAGTCTTTTCTGCATAAATTAGAGGAAATTTCCTAGATTTGGATTTATTTGGTTGATGTTGTTTATAAATTGAAGTGTTCCCAATATTAGTATTGAATACCACTTTCAGGTGTATCTGCTGCGATTTCGAGAGACCCTGCACGAGTAACACCAAAGATGGAATTTGCGGAAGCTTGGAACATTCGAATTTATTGGGTATGTTGGACCTCTTATTGAAAAAACCAGAGCTCTGAGACTTCACTTGATAATTTAATTGCTCATAGTTGAAGTTAGAGGTTATCGAATTAAATAATCAAATATTTCTTAATTTGATGGAAATGTCTTGATTTTGTGTTAGGGTGAGTCAAATCAGGAAAGGGAAAAATCCATCGAGATCTAAAGGAAGGTCATCAACCATTTTGTAAAAGGTTTGCAATGCTGTCTTGGGAGCGAAATCTGCCGAGTCTTACAAATGGGTATGAAGTATTGAAGAAAATTTCTCAGATCTTATAAAGAGTGTTCTGAATACAAATGTGATTAGATAAGAAGCTTTGAAAAGTAAGGACCTCTAACTACTAGTGAATTAATGGAAATCTAAAACTGCTGTTGAACATCTTTAACAAATCCGGATTAGTCGGGAGAGAGTCATAATAAATTATGATGTAGAAATTTGCATTTTCATGCAGTTCCTTGTGGGTGTTCTAGCGGAGAATGATTCGGAGTCCAGTTTATTTAATTTGTTTCATTTCAAATTTGTTTAAATTGGGAAAACATAATAGTTGATCTTGTCTTTCCAACTCTAGTTTTCAAAAAAAAAAAAAAAAATGTCGTTACAGGAGTTGCAATAGTGTGGATCCTCTTGAGTAGTTAGGGTCAGGTTGTTCAGAATTCTTGTCAATCTACGAGAATGATATTTGGACTTGTAATTTTACTACTTGTATGACATGTGCACTTGCGGTGTCTTGAACTAGCTATTTTATATTCAGAACATGAGACAATTTTTCTATTTTTGCCAAACAACCCCAGCTCATATTTTTGGTACCATTGTGGGGAATTGTAGGCTCGATAGAAGAATAAAAATTGAGGGTTTAAAGTCTATATGTTCATGAATAGAACAGTTTATGTTATTATTAGAGGATTAAGAGAAGGTTGGAATAAATCAATAGACAAAAGAAATGTTAATTTGAACATTTTCTTTCATTTTTATAAAGTACAAAAAACCGTTTTGACAACAGTGGCTGCATAAGCTACTGATCTTGCAGAGAACTTAAGAGATATGTGGATTTTAATACCACTATTTCATCTCAATATATTTCCATTGGGGATTATTTGTGCGGAAGGCGAGAATGAGTCTGTTTCGCCAAATCTTTGATGGAAATAACATTAAGGAACAGGTCATCAGAAGTGCAGAAACATTAATTATAAATGAAAGAATAGATCGAAACAGTTTAACAGCTTGTGTGAAAGGCCTTAAGTACGAAGATATGTAGAGGATTTTGGAGACTAGTTATCTAAGAAGAATATTCAACAGTTAGACAACCTTCTATAGAGGCTAACAAGTTTGAGCTGAAACCAGCACTAATCACCAAGGTGCAACATAATTCATCTACAGGCCATCTACTAAGGTCCTAGCATGAGCACATGGCGGAGATTCCCTCGGGATGGCTAACCTGTTAAACTAAGCGGTGTGAGACTAGAGGTGATCAAGCTGCATCTCTTCCCTTTCAGCAGAGATATTGCAACCCTGAGTATGAATCATTGCCATATGGCTCAGTTAATACATGGGAAGAGCTGGTGGAAGCTGCCTTAATTACCCATCCTGCGTGGAAGGAGATCATTGTGTTCCGGCAGGGGAGGATGGCTATATCTTTGCTTGGGAGACGTACAAAAGATTGTTGAAGAGATGTCCTATGCATGGCATAGAACTGAAGACTCAAATGGACGTCTGCCGCTCCATAAGATATGCCTCCTGGACCTTAATAGACTTGAAAGCTTCTTTGTGAAGCATTTAGCGAAAAGGTCTGAGAGGAAGCAAGCGCTAATAGAGAAAGACGGCGAATGCAACATAAAAATATACAGAATCTTCAGGAGACAGTATGAGCAAGGAGTGGGCTCATTAAGCTCAATAAAATGACTGTTATGGAAGCAAAACTTTATGCAATCATGCACAAGTTGGGGAATCAAGAGAAAAGAATGCACTCTGCTCATGAAATTGGAGCGGTGGAAAGAGATGGAATCCGAAGAAGTGCTAAGGAACCAATTTATGAGGATCCCAATCAAGTTGAGGAGGCCAATTATTTGAATGAAGTGGAAGGCTTCTACACAGTTCAGCTAGCCTAACACTACCTATTTACGTGCTTGGCAGGCGGCCGTGAAAGACTTCTCATATAGGTGGGAGGAGGAGCATCATAGGGCCCAGCGCATGACGAGTTTGACAGAATATAATCCACCAAGGTTCAGCGGCAGCAACGGGAGGCCGTGATATCAAAGGTCAAAGGACGATCCTTTGAGGAGTAAATCTTTGCGATTCATGGGGGACAACAAAAATTTTGCTAAACCTCCATGAACAAAAATTTCTTTGAGTTGAAACTTTAAATCCGACCACCTGAAATTTTCGAGAGGCAACACTAATGCTTCATTTAAGAACTTGAAGCAGGATTACAGGCGGGTGGCCTCAACCTTGCAGAACATAAGACCAAGGATGCTTTCTAGTGACACCTAGAAGAATCGAGGGGACTATCAGCAGCAGTCCAGGTGAGGGTGGCAGAGAATTGGAGGCAACGGCGTGAAAGAAGGAAGGTCGACGAAGAAGTGAAAGAAACTTGAAAAGAAGATAGAAATAACAATTCATAGTGGGTTGCAGAAACTGAGAATAAGATGCATACTGAACAACAAGGGAAAAACTGTGAACAAAAGCATAAAGAGAAGGTTCAAGCCTACACACTGGGTTCCATTTACAAAGGAAACTGACAAAGAAAAGAGGAACAATTTTCTAAATTTTTGGAGATGTTCAAGAAGATAGAATTTAATATTCCCTTCTTGAAGGCTATAACAAATAAGCTATACCAAGGTACAAAATACTGTGAGCAAAAAGAGAAGAATTGTTGAGGAAGGAGTGGTGGCGAGCCTAAACACTTTGACATCGGTGCAGTTATTTAGAAGAGCCTACTAGCTAAGTTGAAAGACCCTAGCAGTTTAACCATTCCCTGCACTATTGGGAAATATGAATTCAAGAAAGCTTTGTGTGACTCAAGTGCAAGCATCAACTTGATGCCCTTATCAATGAATTACAAAGCGGGGGAACTTATATGACAATACCTGATGATAGCGTGAAGGTAAATCAGCTTTGACAGGAAAGTCATGAGGATATCTGATAGTGAGGAAGGTCATCTTCCCTATGGATTTTGTAGTCAGAAAATGGAAGAGGACACAGGTTCCTCTGTTGGAAAGACCCTTCTTGATTAGGCGCAGATCCAGAAATACGGAAAGGGTGAGGCGACCTTGAGAGTAGGAAATGAAAGCGGTGCACTTCAACCTCGACAAAGCTTAACACGGTCGATGTTGATGAAAGAAAATTGTATGGTTGTAGCCTTGAACATTAGTCCCATCAATTTTGAAGCGAACTCTAATTGGCATTCAACATTCTATCAATGAAAATGAGATGAATTTCCGATCTTAAGAATGTTGATTATGAATTCTTGCATTCCAATTTCTGATATCTGGCTTGATCTTGAGTTTGCAGAATGAAAGCGAAAAGGGAATTCATCGGCAAGGAAAAGAAAGCCACTAAAGAAACTAGTACGAAGGGTTAATATTGAAAGAATTGCCTAGTCTGTCCGATATGTGCTTTCCTTAGAACCAGAAAGGCAAAACTGATAATTACATATCATTTGCATTGGTGAGAATGAAGAACATAAGGCGGTAAAGATTCTAAAGGAAATCTGAGAGGCGGTGTTGGTGATTGAAGAATATAAGGTATGATCAGCTGTTGCATGCATAAAATTATGCTAGAAGATAGCACAAAGACTTTAATTGAACACCAAAGAAGAAATTTAGGAATCAGTAATGAAGGATGTTGTAAGGGAAGGAAGTCTTTGAAATGGTTAAATGCGAGTTTATTTATCGATATCAGAGCTGACCCTTGGGTGAGTGAGTTCATGGTTGAAAGGGTGGATTCACGATCAGAATGAAGGAACGAACTAATTCCTACAAGAGCGTGACGGGATGGAGGGTGTGAATATAATTTTTATAAGTGTGTAGTTATGTGGTTATTAGAATTTTTAACTTCACAGGGACAATTGATCTTCTTTTCATCCAACTGTTTTTATATAAAGTATATTGGATTTGATGCTGGCTTGGCTCAGGTGCATTCTGGTCAAATAGTGGGTTAAACTTGTTTTATGCAAAAAAAAATGATAAATAAATAAATTTGCTCTGAATTTTCTATTTTAAGTTATACAGGAGAGTTGAAATTGCACTTGACCTGTTGAACGAGAATCTATGTACGAGTTGTCATGACTCAAAGTTTGGAGCATGAGAGAGAATAGGCTCCCACCTCCCATGCCATATTTAAACCAATAAATTATCATATAATTGTCTTTTTCAACCCAAGACAACGCCTCACTGCCTTAGCATGAAAGGAAGTAGTGCATTCTATTAGTAACTTGAACAGCAAAACCTGTAGATAAAGTGATTATGCATTGAGACCATTTTTTTTTTTCTTTTGATGGAGAAGTTTGAACAGACTAAAGAGAGTAGAAGTAGTAAATAAAATTTAGGAGTCAAAATGGCTAGTGTACACAAAGTAGAAATATACACTCGTAGAAATGAAAATTAGTCCGTACTAAAAATATACAACATGCAATAAGAGAGCCACCTCATTCATATGAATGGTAAGAGTATAATACATTGTCAATTGGTATCCATATTCCACATTCAAAACATAATCTAATTATGAATTATTATTGCATCTATTAGTTAAATATTGACTTGTATATGACAATTATCTTGAACATATTACTTGTTTTCAAATTTACAACTATAATGTGGAGAGACATGGATTACAACTCATCAATTAAAATTGAGGTTCATGATCATAGAGAATTTTGCCCCAAACTGGTTTGAGAATTTCATCAACTTTAGTGTTATTAATATGTCAACGTGAAAAAATGTTGGGTCACTTGGGGTTCATCTCAACCATTGATGACTTGTTGGATGAAAACTGACAACACCAGTTGTATTACACTGACGAGTTCGCAATATGTTGCATTAAAAGACAGCAGGAGTAATTGGTAGCAATAGCCCCACAGAAAAACCTAGAATAATATACTGAACTCAATTATAACCTCAGACTCATAACTTTGATATTGCTAATCAGCATGCCTGATAATATCATAAGGCTAACAATAATATTCTCAATTTCTTTTATAAAAATACAGAACAACTATGGCTATTGAGGATGCATGCAACAGCATGCAACATTTGTAAAACCAAACTTCAAAAAGTTGGGCATATAAGATTATTGAACCAAACTTCAAAATGTTGAGCAATCTTGAATTATTAAACCCTTCAAAAGAATTAAGACTGTGGTATTTAGAATATATATAAGGAGGTAAGACTACCAACTAAAATGTTGCTGTGGTCAAACAAACATGCCTAGAATCACAATTGGACTCAATTTCACTACTAGAAAATAAGGTATAAACAAGAATGGGTAAGAGAAAACGGTAACAAAATAAAAATAAAAAAATAAAACATTGCCAGTAAAAAACAAGTCTTCATGCATTCCTTCCACTTTAGAATGATATGTTTTGTCTTTATAATATCTGGATGCAACAAAATTAAACAGATATGAAATTAACAAATAAATATGATCATTATCCATATAAATATTTAATTTGTTTCAGTTTATCTAAATATTAGAACACACCATTGAGACCTTCTAAACTGAGTCCCTATGGAAAAAAAAATTGGAAATTCAATAGATCCCACAGTTAGGTGGCGTTTGTTTTTTTCACTTAATGCTAAATATAACTTTTTTTAACGTAATGCTAAAATGTTGCAATAAAGATAGGTATTAAATCATTGTTTTTAACATTTTATTTCTAGTAAATATCGTTTGTTTTTCTTTATCTTAATCTATTAAAAAATTATTCTACTATTTATTTTGTATAATTAAATAAAATGTATATTTTTTAATAATTCTAAAAAACAGTGATGATAAAACCTAAATTTGATAATAAAACATACTAATTCAATTACACCTTCTATAGAAAAAAACATGAAAATGTATATATATATATATAGAGAGAGAGAGAGAGGGGAAAAGGAAGGAGCGAGAGGATTCAAATGTCCAAAGACATCACATTTGATGACAATACTACTCGCATGATAACTCCATGGAATTTGTGTCTTCTAATGTATAGAAAGCCAGAAAAGGATAATGTAGAGCGGAAGAGAAAAATAAGTGGTGCGATTTCATGCTAATGTGCAGTCTAACAAACAGTTTGAAAGCAAAAGTTCTACCTAGCAATTCCTTTAGATTTCAACAAACAAAACAATCACATAATCTTAAACCCAACAAATCACAATCAACATGGACCAAAAAGTGCTTTATTTATTTATTTTTAACACAATCACATACTGATCAAGGAAGGTTATAGAGTTCGAGGACCTAAATAAAGAGAACATAAAGAGGAAATGCCTAGAAAAATATGGTTGTTCATGGTACCCATAGATTCAATGACGAGATACAGAGGAGGAAGAAAGATGAGAATGAAAAGGACCGCCTTGAGATGTAAAACTGCATATTTGAATTTTTTCTTAAAAATGATAAACTGTGAAATTATCGCTACAATATAAGTTGCAAACCTCGTAATTTTTCTAAATCTTGGCGACTAAACACCTCATCGTTGATTCGCCGCAAATCTGGGGCTACTCAAACAAATTTCGTTAAATTCGAGACAATGGAATTAAGATTTTCGGCGTCACGTCATTAACTCAAAATCGATTTTTGAGAAAATCTCAAAAGTTTAAAATCGACAAAGTAAAGTTCATTTAAAAATAATCGAACTTAAACCTGACGAGTCAAATTGCTTCGTGATGTAACCACCGTATAAGTCAAGGACACGTGACGCGATGCAGCTATGATCCTTATGACAAATACAAAAAAATACTTTATAAAATGAGCCAGATTTTCTCATTAAAACCCATGTAGAAAGGAGTAAGAGAGAGTAGAGAGGCTTCCAACTTCTCTCTACGATCTACTCTGAGTCAAGGTCGTCGGCCATCGTACCAAGAACTATAGTCCATCTACTCGCGGCATCAAAAACAAAAGAGCTTCACAAGATTCATGTGAAGAGTTCAGAGATCGGGTTTCGGTCTTCTGACTTTCGAAAAAGCTTTGTCTTCGCTCCAAGAGGTAGTGATTCTTCATACTTTAATTTATTTTCCATTATAGGGATTGTTTGGTTGAGTTTTAATGCCCTAAGGGGCTGTTTGGCCTTTTTGCCCTAAGGCGTTTGGAAAAATAATCTGCTATGGGAATAGTGCCCCTGCTTTTTGAATCCAATATGATGTCCAATTTTGGGGGCTGATTGCCAGAAAAATAGAGAATTTAGACTAGTATCCATCAAGGAAATCAGCTCTATTTGAGAACTCGACTGTTAGTTAATCACCCAAATTGGACCCTATAACCCAAGTTATGGTCCGTTTCGGATCGCTGGGCAGCCGCCCTCGCTTTTGATTGAACCTACTATCTAGATTTTTGGAACTGATTTTCGGTGGGGAAAAAGTGAGAATTTAGGCTATCTTCCTTCAAGGAAATTGTAGATCTATCTGAGAATTCATGTTAGGCTTTTGAATCACCCAAATTTGAGCTCTATAACCTAAGTTATGGTCCGTTTTCCGGGACTACCACAGTCTGCCCTGTTTTGGCCTAACCTATTGTCCAGATTTTTGGGACTAATTTTCGGTTAGAAAAAGTGAGAATTTTGACTAGCATCCTTCAAGGAAATTGTAGCTCTATATGAAAAATTGATGTTAGGTTTTTTAATCACCCAAATTGAACCTCTATAACTCAAGTTATGTCCGCTTCGAGACTCCTAGCTTAGCTATTTAATGGCTCAGGTTCAGATTTTGAGACTATTAAAGCTAGTTTTCTAAACCGAGTTCAAAACTATCCCGCGGGTATGTTGTGGCTTGTTGTCCTGAATGTTTGTGGGCATCTCTATACCACAATTGGTCTCAGGATGAGGTTGTCATTGCTTGAGCTCAATGTGACATGCTTAGTAGTAATTGATCGATGTCAATACGTGTGTCCTAATGTATTGACATGTGATGAATGGTGTGTAGACAGGCCATTACATGGCATGTTTTAGTTATTTTGTGGACATGTTATGTCAATATAATTTAGTCTAGAGGATAAAGTGTGTCGCTGTTTGACTGGCAATGATTTGATTGTGATATTGATATATGCGCGTATGATATATCGACACGAACGAATTTTACTAAATTATACGCATGCCGATATAATCGTCTACGATTTACGCGATACGTGACGAAGAGAATCATTCATATAATATTCATCATATGTGACATGGTATAGGTATGAAATGGCACATCGCATTGCATATGCATGCGACATCACATAAACGAGCTGAGCGCATGGTTATAATCAACACTAAGCCGCTTGATCGTGGCTCACGTGGACAATGTCCAATAGGGTCGCACGATTAAAATGGAAACAAAAAAAATGAAAATATGTGTCAGGTATTAGCAAGCAGGGATAGACACCCCCTCAGGTGAAAGTCCCGTTAGTTTTGATTATACATATACGCCCAACGCGAAAGTTCTCGCAAGATAGTGAAGGCTTCATGGGTTCGTGGGTGAGACCCCGGAAATTCGCTACCCACAAAAATACACATGATTTTGAATATAAATGATCATTGAGGTGTAACATCAAAAAAGCTTTTGGTTTGAAAATAAATTAAATTTGTTTTGTAAAATGATCATCGGATGTAATCTAAGAATGATGGATTTTATCACGCATGGGTTTCGGCATTGTGTGATAGGAGTCGGTTGAGACTCGAGTTTGATGGAGTTTCTGAGGACTGACATACATGGACATGGTGAATGTGATTATCATGGTATAATTCCATTATAGGTTTGCATAATCTTGATTGAACAAAAGCAACATACAACATCGATGATTGTTTCGAAAGAAGAAATTTCCGTGAGTTTACTCTATTTCAAGATTGCCATCCGCCTAGACCTCTTCGTGCAATAGGAGGTGTAAATAGATGGCGATCACTTGAGGCCGCCATTGTGAAGAAAGCCAGGTTGTGGCTTTGGTTCTTATTTTTATAAAATATATTAAAACAAAATGTTTTGATATATGTTTTTGTGTAAAGAGTATTATAATTAAACTCTTAAGGACTATGGTATTATAGCCTTGTGTATTATGTTTGAGTATGGATAAATGAACTCAGGCATTATTTTTACTCATGTATTTAATCTCTAAAGGTCATGATATGATAATTGGCCTTGACGGGCCATGCTACTATCTCGTTGTACATGTTGTATTTTGGGCGGAGTTCAGACAAATGAGTTCTGTCCGATTAAATTATGGCCCCAGAAAGGGACAATAGCTACAGATCGGTTACCCGACATCCACAAGTTTTTACGGTCGACGGCTATCAATGGTGAACCCCTACTTTCAGGGACGCCATAGAGATCACCAGTTACCATGGAGCAGAGGAGTCACAAGTCGTGGTCCGTACTCGGGCGACGACTTTTTTCTTTTCTAGAAAAAACCAAATATTTTGACTTTTTTGATTCAGAAGTTTTTTAAAAAAAGTTCAGAAATAAGTTATCACCAAATGAAAAAACAAACAGCCTCTTTAGACACATACCCATACCCAAAGCTAGATGACTCCAATCAAAATTTAAATTCAAATCAAGTAAATTGGAAGACTAAAACCCAAGCCTATGAACACTTCTGATACACATCAAGAAACAGAGTACTCCAAATCGAAACCCTAGATTAATAACTAAGCACCTGTAAATCCTTAAGACAATGGCAAATGGGGGCGGCGAAAGCGACGAGGGAAGTCTGTAGGTGAAGGAATCACTGAAAAATCAAACAATGTAATCCGATGAGAATCATACAAGAAAGAACACATAAAATTATTTATAATCACTGTAAATAAAGTTGTTTATAGAACAAAAAACAAATGAAACAGAGAAGAGAATCTATAATTTACGAAGGAGAGAAAAAATATTTTGCCCGATCAAACCACCTCTCAATTCAAGGGCAATAACAGAATAGCGTGGATCACGGTAGTCTTTTCTTCAAGCATCTTCTTCATTTGAGAAGAAATATCCATTGAGAATCTCTCATAGGGGAAAAAATGGTGTATAGATATGAGGGCTATTATAGGTAAATTCAAATAAAAATAAGGGTATATTGGTAATTTGAACAAGGGATCTAGGTTATTTAAGTAATTATACCATTTATATATGACATGTCTTACTATGTCATCAAACATGGATCCGAATTTTGCTGAGTCAGCATCCCAATAAGCTTAAATAGGTCAAAAACACTACATTATAAAAAATAAAATAAAAGCTCAAACACCAAAATAAAAACTTAAAAGTCGGCACACTAATTATGTAATTAATCCTTAATAAAATAAAAATATTATGAAAATTAGAATTCTTCACTTATTAGCATTTTGGAATACCCATATGTCAAAACAAACAAAATAAAAAAGCATTTTGGAATACCCGCAGGATAATACATTTGTATATATTCCAAAATAATTGTAAGTTATGGTGGTGGAGAACTCTCTGGATCGCACCCATGCAAGATCAGAAGAGGAGGAAGACCTCCTCGCCAGAAGTAACAAAAAAGTCAAGATCGGAGAACCAAGCCAGCACAATACTACGTCAGAGGTCGAGATGGAGGTGGAAGAGTAGAGAAGTGCATCCTTCAGGGAGATGCTATTACGGCGGTCGGTCCATCCAGACATTATGAGACGGAAGATTGGATTTCGGACCATGAAGGATCCTATTCGGAGGATGACCATGATCCAGACTGCCCAATGATATTGATAACTCTCTCCAAGGAGGAAAATATCACGATAAGAAAGCAATTTAAACCAGACACTGATTATTAAACTCTAGGACGAAGCATAGGCTTCAACTTGTTCCATAAGAAGGTGATGGAGATCTGGAAACCAAAGGCAACAGTGGACATAGTAACAATAGATAATGGATTCAATCTGGCAAAATTTTACTCAATAGATGAGTACGAGTTCGTCAAGTTCTTAGGGCCTTGGATGGTTTTCAATCACTACCTCATCGTCCGACCCTGGCAACCGAATATTTTGATGCTACATAAGACACCCTCCACAGTCTCCTAGAGTGGGCACATATTCCTTATTTACCAATTGAATACTATTACTATAACTTCTTGATGAAACTAGGATTGAAGATAGACAAACCCATCAAGGTGGAAGATGCAACTAACACCATATCCGAGGGGCACTATGCCCGCATCTGTAAGGAAGTTGATCTCTCCAAACCACTTATCTCAAAGTTTTACTCAAACGGGGAATTAGAAGATTGGAATATGAGATGAAACATCTGGTTTTGTTTCGGATGTTGATTGTATGGACACAGGAAGGAAGCATGCCCATCAGAAATCCAAGAACAACCGGCGGTGTCGAAAACCAGGGAGGGAAAAGCCATCGAAGGAAATGCAATGAAAGAGGAGAGTTCCACAGATAAGGTGGCAAGTCAAATAATCAACCCAAAGATCACGAAGAATTATGGGCTATGGATATTGGTTGTAGGGATTTTTCCGAAGCTGCATCTCATGCAAAGCACATCAAAATACAAAAAATTACAGAAAAATCTCATCCATGGATCGTCTTGAATCATCAAAGTCGAATACCAAACCATTGGATGTTTAGAAACCGTTACCTTTATAGTTTCCGACGTACTTTGATGTAGATGATGCTTTCTTTGGAGAAGATGTGCAGCAAACCACTAGTACTCCAAGTGCAACACCTCTAATGGTGATCCACACGAAAGTTGGAGAAGAAAACCTCAAAGGAGATAGCTAAGGCTTGATCTATGTTGCTAACCAAGATCAAGCCTTTTGAGAGAAGGCTAAGAGGAGAGGAGAGAAACGTTTTTCTCTCTTCTTCCAAGTGTGAATTACAGCTCTTTGATTAGGGTCCGAATGTTTGGCTTAAATATAAGCCAAACATATGGAGGAAAGGACCATAGTGCCACTCATTAAAGAGGGGGATTGCATACATGCATCCCTATGCATGTAGTGTGCATCCTCATAGACTTTAGGCCCAAGAATGAGCCCAATGACTCATATGGTCATCCAAATGACTTCGAGATTCTCCTAATCCCTCAATGGTCCAATCCTTAAGCATTATTCTTCAATTTTGATCTCATCCAAATTACTATATCTCAGCTTAGAACCCATCCAAGACCATTTTTTTTCCTTCTTCAGACCTTCTAAGTGTGTGACCCATTACGTTTCCGATTATGTTGGCCACTTGAATCAACCCTTTGATTCAAGAAAGTTAGGAGCGATATTCAGCAACACATCATGATCCCTAATTGATAGGAAGAGTCAAGGGTTTGACTGCGAACCTTTCCATATGCAATATATTGTGCAATGTTAACGTTTCACTCCATACTATACCCAACTTGGTTCAGAGCATAGACTATGCATCTTCTCCCACTAGATGAACTAGCCCAAGTGTATTTATCTTGTCTCCGAGATCCATTACTCACAAAGCATGCCACTAAAGACTCTTATTCAAGGCATTATTACTCTGGCTAGAGATTCCGAGTAATGATCTCTACAATATTGCCTAGGGTATACCCTCCTTCTATTAGGAGTGGTGAATCTTTTATTGGCTATTCAATTATCTTCAAATACCTCAAGGTATACCCAATCATTACCCTACTAGTAACCTCTCTTGAGGCAACAAGGATTGAAGTCAAAGTATAGAATTACTATCCAAGATACCATTGAGCACCTCAAGTCTAAGGATAATGGCGACATTACTATGATGAGACTATTATTGATGTTTGAATAGATAATCCATATGATTGTTTCATAACGGGTCTCCGATATGAACTTAGCTGCTCTTAGCAAGCATCCACATGTCTACTTTAATCATCATCATGATCACAGTTTATGAGATCATCTGCTTAATCAAATCAACGAGTACAACATGTTCTATTATGTTCGAATCAACAATGTCCAATTTTGTTGATCCTATGACTAGGGATAGTTTAGATATTACATAATTACACATAATAGGAATCTCATTATCATGATCACAATCATGATTTCCTTTATGTTATGTAAGGTATCAAGGACATCATTAATTTGATTTAAGATCGCTATCAATTTATATAAATGAACATCAAACAAATGAAGATGCGTTTATTATAAATGAATATAAGACGTACAATAAGTGCTAAAGGTGATGGATTTTAGAGAACTTCTCTAACAATCTCCCACTTGATCATCTAAAGCTAATCGCCTTTATATCTAATACCATAGGCGACATGAGAATCAAACTTCTTTTGAGAAAGTGGCTTAGTCAAAGGATCAGCAATGTTCTTATTAGTGGGCACTTTCTCTATGATTACATCATGCCTACCAATGATTTATCTAATCAAGTGGTACCATCTGAGTACGTGTTTGGATCTTTGATGAGACCTTTGCTTGCGGAATGGCTCAATTGTTATCACAATACAGAGGTATTGGATAAACGCGTTGGGAACCACCGCTCCCGAGATGAATTTATCCAAACCGCTCTAATCGCTTCTAAACCGCAATGTACTCGCCGGCTGTAATCGCCAGCCATCTTTGCTTGGAACTTTTCCAACTGACTGCCCCACCATTCAATGTGAACACATAACCTGATTGAGATTTGGAGTCATCTCTATCATATTAGAAGCTGGCCCTTCACATGAATATCACTATCTCCATCTCCATCTCCATATATTAAGAATATATCCCACTCTTTCAAGTACTTAGAATATTCTCGATAACCAATCTTACGACCTCACTAGGGTCCGACTGGTATCTACTCGTGACACTTAGAGCATATGATACATCAGGTCTATTTCATAGAATACATGATTGATCCTATAGCCAAAGCATAAGGGATCAAACTCATGTGTGTCCTTTCATCTTGTGTCCGAGGACATAAGGACTTCGAGAGTGTAATCCCATGGATCATGGGAATGAACCCTCTCTTAGACTGATCCATGCTAAATCTCTTTAACATATTTTCTATGTATGTTGACTATGTAACGCCCTGAAAATACCTTAACAATTTTATAACATGTTCAGGATGTAAAATAAATTAAATTATATTTTTCCTGCAATGCTAAAAACAAAAAATGATAAAAACCCTGAAATTTTACTGTAAGGCTTTCAAATAAATTTGGTAAAAATGTCAAATGAGGACCTAAGGATCATAGCTGAGGAGTGTAAATGTTAAAAGGAGAATGAAATGAAATGAAGTGAAAATGAAAGTGAAATGAAGGGTTAAAATGAGAAAAAATGAGATAAGGCCCATTTAATGAGCTAGCCAAACAAGGCCTTATGAAGACTTAAGGTATAAGACCAAATTTGGTCTTAAAATGGGGCATTTCATACTTTTAGAGAGAGAGAGAGAGAGCTAGGCTTGGCTGAGAGTAAGGAAGAGTAGTGGAATTGTGATTTTATTCTCCATGTAATCAAGGGATAAGTTGATCAAGAAGAAGGAGGAAGAAGAAAGAAAGAGAATCAAGGTTTTAAGCAAAAACTAAACTCCTAACCCTCTTTCTACTTGTAATAGCTTAATAAAACCCCAAATGTGGAATAAAAGTGTTTTGAAAGGTCAGAGCCTGTTTGTGGTTGTGACAAGATTCCTGAGAAATTGGCCAAAATGGTCAATAATTTCTACATCACTGATGACCTCACGCCTAGGCTGCAGGAGTTCACGCCAGGCGAGAGTCGCCAGCTAAATCTCGAGGCTGAATTTCCAATTGTTTTGATCCGCCTAGGTCACTGGGCAAAACATTGTTTCTGCCCTCATTAGGTTAATAGAATGATAAGAATGTTCTACACAGGAAATGGGAAAAAAACGAAAGGAATAATAAAATCTAAGAGAGCCGAGTAAAAGTAAACCCTAAATAGAGCTCCTAGAATTTCGACTAATAATATATTGTTAATTGTATTGGAATAGGGGCCGACGCAGGAGGTGAAGGCAATTTAATTGATCGAGATTCCGAGGATTGGAATCAAAGTGCAACAAACTTTTTGGTTTGTTCTTCGACTCTCTCTTTTGCTTCCATTTTAGAGTTTGTTCTCCATTCAATATCTTCTTATTTCAAGTCTTACGATCATTGTTCTATTATTGAAATGATTTTCAATAAATTGCATATTGATTTGAGGCAAATAATTTTGAAATGATTTGCATACGAAAAATTGCATGAGTATTGGAAAATGAATTATTTGTATAAAGATGTATATACTACATTGTATTTTGCTATGAATGATTCGAATGCCCTTAAAAGAACGTTAACTGCTAAAATTGAGCTTAAGGATATATTTGTATACCAATAAGGGTCAAATGAGCAAGATCGCTACGAATGCACGATGTGTCACTCCGATCCGTAGAAATTTCAATGACAAGATCGGGAGCAAGGTTCACAAATTGCTTTTTAATAACTACCGCCAACCCAATGGAACCATCGTTATAAAACCTTTTATATACCAGCCTACACCCTAGCAAGACCGCACTGCGATTCTGCTATCCCCGCGGGCACCGAAGCATAGGGTTAAATTCACTTAAGGGCAAATGATAAGAAAATTTTTGGAAATGTACACTGTAAGCTGACCAAGCCATTGAATATAAAAGTGCATATTTGGAATGATCAATAAACTGTATATGAATGTATATGAAATGAATATATGTATTGCTATGACGCCCTAAAACCGGGGTGTCCGTTGACAACCCGTCAACCCGCGGAAAATCTATACGTCTCGGATCGCGAGACCCATACCTGAGTAAAAATGGCCACTTGGGCCCATACACCAATGCTCATCAAAATATCCAACCAACTATCTTCCAATAGTTCAAGAGTTTTTACATTACTCTTAATACAAATACATATTAAAATTTAAAATTCTAATACATATTATCCAAACACCAAATTAATAACCCGGCTTTCTTCAAAATCGCCTAAGATGAGCCGTCTTCTCTCAAACGCCTTGTACTGGAAATAATATTCCCGGACAGGTGAGCTTATTTCCCAAGAGGGAATTACCCTAAACGGGTTACTCCACACCTAAGTGCATATGCAATGCTCCAATGTAAACACACACTCAAGTAAATATGTGATCCTACTTGAATGTCTACATGCCCATTCCCATGTCTCGAGTCCTCACCGACTCCCTCACACTTGCTTAAGTCATGTATGAGAAAAATAATCAGTTTTCAAAACAAAACTTGTTGTTCTCGAAAACATAAACTACCGAATTTCGGTAAAAGTATAGGACTACCCTCCTAGGCGAATGTGTTGGAGAACTTTCCTAAACAGTCATGGTCCTCATCCGAGATGATCTGTTGGACTATCTCCCAACACCATTCTTCGGAAAATCATCCATTGAAATTCCTTTCACAAACATTTCCGTTTTTCTTTCAATTTCATGTCATGCACTCACACCTAATTTCTAGGTTACCCCGGTGCATATGAAATGCATTATGCCATTTCAACACATTCATGCTAATATATTCACATGCATATATATTAACATATTTAAATCACATACAACATGTTATGCAAATTCAATGCAATTTACACCAATATATCAATTATGCATATATTCTCAAATTTGCACTCACACCACATGTTATTCAATTTTGGTCAACCGTCACCCAAATTAGCTCACTTGAAAGCTAACTACAATTCCATTTCTACTTACTTCACACATAATTATGTTTTATATAATTACGGCTTATTAACACACATTGGGCTTTATGCATTAACCTATTAATTTCCACACAACACAAGCCATTAAATTCAAACAATTTCATGCACACCACACATGGACGTTTTTGGTCCAAATCATACAAAAAAACAGTCCCAAAACATAACAGTGGGTTGTTCGTGGGCAACCCACTCATCAAACATTTGTTTCACTTTTTGAAACTGATTTCCATGGCCATTTCCGGCCTCATACACACCAACACATAATTTATTGCATAAATTATGAAACAATCACCCAAAACAGTCCCTAAAATAGTTCAAACGGGTTCAACATTTTCCCATAATTCGGTCCCAAGTTTTGGGACCGACCAAACGGCCACTCACGGCCTCAAATCAACTCAACCATTAACAAAACACTTAAACAAGGTTTAAAGCAAGTAGGGTAAAACCCCTACCTCACGGAGTTTGTCGAAAACTCCCGAAACCGATGCCCACGCGTAGCCCTTGTCGTGGGGAGCAACTTTGCTTCTTGGCTTGAAGCGATTCGACGGTCCGAACACCCGAATCCTAGAGAGAAGTTGCACCTTCTCTCTCTAAAAATCCACCATTTTTGAAATCTGTATTTTCTTCTCCTCCTACTGCACATTCAGGCCAAATTGGAGAAGAAACTCCTCTTTTTGTCTCTCACATTGCCACATGTCCACACCTCATTGGTTGAGAGGATTTCTTATCCACTCAACCCAACCACTTTGACTTTTCCACCCAATGGCATCATGCCATGTGTCCACATGGGCCCCACCTTGAGCCTGCTGACTAAATCGCTGACACGTGGCACCTCAGGTGCTACTCAATTGCGCCAAGTGTCCTACACGACGCCAAGCCTCGAAAAGACGCGGTAAATTCGACCGGGCTCCCTGACCGACAAAATCGACGTGGTGCTAGATTTCGCGAGACGATTCCAACGGTAAAGTCCTTTTCATCATCTGAGATCTAGAAAAATTCAGGATTTTTACCGAAATTACGATTTTGCCATTTTTCATAAAATTGGAATTTTCTCGGGTCTTACATATTGTATTGCATTGATCATTCAAAAAGGTTAAAAAACATTGTTTGGAAAAATTGCATGATTTGAATTAAACTGAAATGGATGAGAGAACATAAAACCACTAAGCATGAAAATGTTTATCGCGTTATTTTTACCATCGCGCAGGTACCGAGAGAATAGGTACGAAGACAAGGGCCGCTGAGATTCAGAGTCGTCATCAAAGCCACACGGAGGAAAAGTAAAGCTCTGTCACATGCATACATGAATTTGATTTGACTTTTTTTTTTTTAAACTATAATTCAAAAAAGTGAACTCTGATTTTGTTTTGTAAATTTTGGTATTGAAACGGCTTATAATGTCATAATATATAAAGGTGACAAATGGACCAAATGAGCATGTACGCCATATTTACTGAAAATGTGTATTGAAACAAATGACGGGCCCCCTTGTTGAATTAGTATATATGTATAGATTTTCATTGAATATGTGAAATGCGTCTTAAAAGAGAAATTATAATTTGATTTGAATGGTATCTAAAAACAAGTAGCATAGAGCTACAGTATTGGAAACGTATTTGTATTTGCATTGGTAATTGATTACATTGTAAAAGTAAAGTTATCAGGGCGCAGCGACGCCACACAAAAGATGAAAGACTAAGCAACCTTTTAGATCTATCACTATAGATCTTAATCCCCAAGATGTAGGTTGCTTCTCCAAGGTCTTTCATGGAGAAATTCTTGGATAACTAAATTTTGACAGATTGTAAAACTGAGACATCGTTTCCTATAAATAGTATGTCATCTACATACAACACAAGGAACACGACAACACTTGAACTAACCTTCTTATACACACAAGCCTTATCCTGATTTTGTGAGAAACCAAACTCTTTAACTATCTCATCATATTGAATGTTCCAACTCCTAGATGCTTGCTTCAATCCATGAATGGATTTTTGAAGCTTGCATATTTTATTGCCATCTTTAGATGTAAAGCCTTCCGGTTGTGTCATAGACACATCCTCATATAGGTTTCCATTAAGGAAAATCGTCTTCACGTCCATTTGTCATATCTCATAATTGTAATGAGCAGCAATGTCCATGAGTATCCTTATAGATTTAAGCATGGCTATAGGACTAAAAGTCACGTCATAATCAACTCCTTGTTTTTTATTATAGCCTTTAGCCACAAGCCTAGCTTTGTAGGTAACAACCTTACCTTCCATGTCTGTCTTATTCTTGAAGACCCACTTACACCCTTATGGATTTTATTCCTTCGGGTAGGTCAACCAAAGTCCATACTTGGTTTTAATACATGGAATCCATTTTTAATTTCATGGCTATAAGCCACTTGTCAGATTCTAAACTCTTCAGATATTCTTCATAAATATCAGGCTCATCATCCTTTATGTGCAAAACGTCATTATGTTCACTGATGAGAAATTCATATCTCTCTGGAATAGTATGTATCCTACTTGACCTACGAAGTGCTTATGCTCTAGAAGGATTAGCTGCTATTTCATCTCTATGAATGTCAGCGTCAGGTTCAAGCAATTTATTTGCGTCTGCTTAAGCATCTTAAACTTCTTCAGGCTCAACTTTGCTCCCATTGTCTTTTAGAAGAAACTCTTTCTCTAAGAAAACAGTATGCTTTGAAACAAACACCTTTTGTTCCAAAGAGTTGTAGAATTGATATCCATTTGTTTCTTTAGGATATCCTACAAACAGACACTTGTCAGATTTAACTTCTAGCTTGTCTAACAATATTCGCTTCACATAAGCTGGACAACCTCATACTTTCATGTGAAAAAGATAAAGTTTCTTGTTAATCCATATCTCATATAGAGTAATATCAACTGACTTTGATGGGACTCTGTTTAGGATATAAACAGCAGTCTTGAGTGCATAATCCCAAAAGGACTTGGGAAGATCTACATTGTCCATCATTGACCTTACTATGTTTAACAAGGTTCGGTTTCTTCTTTCAACCACACCATTGTTGTGGCGCGTATGGTGTAGTCCATTGGGATTGTATTTCATGTTCTACAAGATAATCTAGAAACTCTTAGCTTAAGTATTCGCCACCTCGATAAGATATAAGTGTTTTAATACTTTTCCCAATTTGTTTCTCCATTTCATTTCTGAATTCCTTGAACTTTTCAAAGGCTTTTGACTAATACTTCATAAGATACAAGTGCTCATACCGTGAAAAGTCATTAGTGAAGCTAATGAAGTAGATGAAACCACCTCTGGCATGTGTGGACATCGGACCACATGCATCTGTATGTATTAGGTCTAAAGGCCCACTTGCACATTCATCTTTCCCTTAAAGGATAACTTAGTCATCTTGCCTAATAAACAAGATTCGCATGTGTCATGTGATTCATAATCAAATGACCTTAAGTTTCCACTCTTGTGTAACTTAGCCATGTGTCTCTCATTTATATGGCCAAGACGACAATGCCATAAATATGAAACCCTAAAAGTGATTAGGATGTATATAGCCAAGAAACTTGATTAGGGTTTGATGTTTGATGTAGTTGAGCAAATTCTCATTATTGGAAACTTAGATTTTAAAATCTAAGATTACCTATACTTTCAAGTATGAAACCCTAGGAATGTAGGAAAGACATAATATTGAGAAATTTGTTTGGGAATTAGTATTTGATGTATTTTGATAGTTCTTGGACTAGCAAACTTTGGATTTGAAACCCAGAGGATTCCCTACAAGCCAAGCAAAGAACCACTTTGTTCATAAAAGATTTGAGAATTTCAACCAAAACCATAAGTTTATGAAAAAAATCCCTAATTTTGGGGATTTAAGGAATTAATAGAGTTGGAAAATGGGTAATGTTGAGGCTCTTGTGAAAAATAACCTAATTTATTTGAAATTCTCAAGCTAAAAAGCCTTTGAGATTTTAGATTTAAATATTTTGGTTCCTAGAAAAGAAAAATAGAAAATTATTTTTTGTCTAATAAGATGTTATTTATATTATTCAAGTGATTTGTGACTCATTTAATTTTTGGTTTTTAAGGCACCTTGTGAATACCGGTAAGGAAGATTAATGCAGTTTTTCCTATCAAACAAAATATTTTGCTACTATATGTGAATATAAGTTTTAGAATTTTCTAGTTATTTAAATCACATGCATTTATCAAATACGTGTTTTATATGGAAAATGGATTTGAGAATGTTTACGGTAAAGATTGGAAGTTATGGACATATACCTTTGTATTTTTGGGAAATTGGAAACATGAAGAAATATTTGACTTTGGTTTATATGGTCCCTGTCAATGGGTATAAACGTGACAAATATGGTCCCTACCAATGGGTATAAACTTAACAATTATGGGTCATGTCAATGAGTATAAACTTGACAAATATGGCCCATGTCAGTGAGTATAAACTTGACTAATATGACCCTTATCAATTGGTATAAACTTGATAAATACGGCCCCAATCAATGGGTTATAGTAGTTAATAACATGGTCCTCGTCAACAGGTTAGAATAGTTGACATTTTATTTGAAATAAATACTTATGAGAATCATGAGTACATGTTTTTTTTTTTTTGAGAATCATGACAAATATGAAATTGTTTGAGAAATAGAAGATATGATGAACATTAGTTTGAAATATATTTATCTCTTATTTTCTTATATTCAAGGATTTTATGGGATTTTTGAGGAAAGGAAAAATATGTTATATCTCCAATTTTGAGAATTTTAAGGTACTTAGATCCATAAAACTGTATTTAAATTCTGTATTGGGCTTTTAGTTCACTCCTTATTATATATCATTTTCAGGTACCTTAGAACTTAGCAAGGAGTGATGCTAGGGTAGGCAGGGATGAGAATTGAGAAATATTTTGAATTAGTATCTTGTTGGAAGACATAAAATTATTGGACTACTTTGTTGTTTTGGAATTGAATGTTTGTAAACTTCCATTTGGAGGATTTATGTTGTTAGAATGTTATGTTTTGGGATTAATAGCTTTGGAGAATTTATCTTGTTGGAAAATGTTAGCTAAATTATATATATTGTTATATTTTAAAGAAGAGTTCATGTCATTGGAAATTATAATTCTTATGAAGTGGTTAAAATTTTGTGAGTATATTTCGAATAAACAAGATTCATAAGCAAGAATTTTGAAGGTCTCATTTACAAGTGTGGTTTTAGAGCAATATATGTGAATTGACAATAACACCCTTAATTTGGAGTCGGGGTGTTACACGCATGCTTATCAAATAGCTTCTTAAGATGGATGACTATGTCATATGCTTCCATAGTTTCATGCTGCAACTGAAGCTTAGTGGTCATATATAGATGCAAGCATGATACAACTCACTACCTCACTATCAACTATATACTTCTGATACGCATTCTGATCACTATTAGATGCATCAGTACGTAGATGGGGATTTGGGAAGTGGCCGATTGAGTACATAGGCTATTTTTCAGCCTTGAGAACAATTTTTAGGTTTCTGAATTAATTTAAGAATTTCGGGTTTGTCAATTTGTTGTTATCCAGAATGGATCATAGGTTCATGTTTGAAGACATGATGTTGATTCTAGTAACCTGGATGTAATAAGAGATATTTGTACATAAAATACATATTATTACGGCTTTAATAATCGTATTATGGCTCTCACTATTTTATTGCAGACTCATAAGCCTCACTATAAACCCAAGAGAACCTATATGGAAGTTCTCCTAGTTGGTCAATATCCAATCTTACCTTAATAACCTTGGGTTTACTCAACAAGTCACCTTGGGTCAAAAGGTAGGTATAATATGTACCAATTGCATCTAGTTGCAATTCTTGAATCCAGTGCTATCAACTGATTAATGATGTATGCACCATCATCAGGTTATCAACTCTTTAACATGTGTACATCTCTTATATACACTACCCAACTTGCCTCCAAGCCCATTGACCTTGGGTTTACCCAACAAACCAATGAACTCGGTTAAACCCAACCCATTAATCCAGAAAATGTGTTTCCATGGTTTGAACTTATTCATGTAGAGAGATTGGGTTTACCCAATAACCAAAACTTTAAAAGAACTCCGGTTCTAGCCATATTAATGGAAGACTTTTAGTTTAATGTAGTTTAATGAGAGATTTATTATTTAAGTCTCATCTTTTATTAATAAGCATGCATTTATAACCATTCATCACTTGAATCATATACAAGGATAGTTCCCTAACTATATGGCATGGTTATGGACTTTTCTAATGTCAATTCCTCGAGCCATAAAAGAATTGACTTGGTCATACCTAAGACATGCATGAATTACAACCCTTTCAAAATTAAATCAAATTTACAACAAGGATCTTCTTCTTCATGGTGCCTCCTTCTACTCCTTGCTCCTTTGCATCTTCAATCTAACCTAATCCCATGCAATCTAATTACATTCAAAAGAGAAGACCTCAAGTTACATTTGAGGGGGATTGAGATGAGAAGAGAAGACAATAAAGATAGAAAGAAAAAGACATGGACATGCAAGCCCTATTTATCATTAAAAGAAAACATGTATATGCCCAATCACCATTCGGCTCAGTTCATAACCAACCATCATGCTTGTTCCATACACCCTTAGCATACATCTAATGTATCCTTATTAGATAACAACATTCTAAGTTATAATTTTTCAAAACCAAAATAACTAATGTATCCTTTTAGATAACAACATCCTAAGTTAAAATTTTTCAAAACAAATACACCTCGGTCCAACTCTTTGTCACAAAGGCCCAATTCTTGAACCTAGATTGCTTAAATGTGTGGTACAATTCATTTGGGTTTCATATGAAATTTTAAAGGAATATTTTTAATTTAAACAAATTAAATTAAAGCCTTAAGTTCCAATATTAATTCATAATTAATCTACCCTTTTATAGCATGTCAACTTCATGCCCTTTGAACATTTCAAAGTTAAAAGCTTGTTATTAACTTTTCTAGACATATCAGAATGCATGATCAATTTGTAAAATTCAAAACAATTATTTTAAAATTTAGAAAATTATTTCGTAACCTTCTAGAATTTAATTAGCATCCTAAAGTTTCTGAAAAAC
Source organism: Tetrastigma voinierianum (assembly GCA_016808115.1). Taxonomy (NCBI): domain Eukaryota; kingdom Viridiplantae; phylum Streptophyta; class Magnoliopsida; order Vitales; family Vitaceae; genus Tetrastigma; species Tetrastigma voinierianum. The sequence goes on along the minus strand of JAEQBH010005789.1, from coordinate 201,921 downwards.
TAAGTTTCAAGGGCTAGAATAAAAAATTTCATGCCCAAATGATTTTTACAAAATCGGGCTGGATGAGCGGACACAACAGCCCAGTCCATGTAGCCAACTTGTTTTATTTTTAAAATTTTTAATTTAAATCCGATTCGGATAATTCAGAAGCCTAAAATTAAATTTGGAAAGTCTAAAATTTAATTCCAAGATCAAATCTAAAAAATATCTAGATTAGATAATTAAAAATAATAATTACAAAATCGGTTTAGGGTCTCATAGCAGCATTGTCAAATCCGCACATTATCTTGTTTTAATTTTTAAAAATCAAATTTAAATCCGATTTGGACAATTCCAAAATCTAAAATTAAATTTAAGATGTCTATATTTTATTTAGAAAATAAAATATTGGAATCATCTTCTTCAACAATTTCAAAAAATCGAAACTCTATTGTTGCATACAGAACACTGGAAAACTGTAGTTCTGGGTTTGAAGATTTTTCTAAAATTCATGGAGATAGATATGACCTAACCAAGGCCTGAAAACAAATATCTCATGAGTCTAAATATTATTTCCAAGATCAAATTTTGAAAATAATATTTCCAAGTATTTTTAAAAAATGGAAACTTCACTGTTGCACTAACAGCATGGCTACATCACAGATTTTCTACAATCTTTCTTTCAAAACTGATTTCATGTTTGAATCTCATTCAAAATCATTATTTTTCAGAATCCTTGATCATTGATATTCATCTAATAACAAAGATCAACCATAGAAAAACATAAAATTAAACCTTTAAAAAAAAGGTTTTGAAGGTTGAAAAACCTTGGGTGTCGAAATCAGTATGTTTCTTCAACAAAGATCAACCTTTGATGATTTCAAAGTGGCTCTAATACCACATGTGGGATTTTTCCGGGGCTGCATCTCATGCAAAGCACAGAGGAATACAAAAAATTACAAAAAAATCTAATACATGGATCGTCTTGAATCATCAAAATCAAATAACCAAGCCATATGGTGTTTTGAAACCGTTACCTTTGTAGTTTTCAACCTCCTTTGATGTAGATGATGCTTCCTTTGTAGAAGATGTGCAGCAAACCACGAGTGCTCCAAGTGTAGCACCTCCAATAGTGATCCACACGAAGATTGGAAAAGAAAACCTCAAAGGAGATGGCTAAGGCTTCATCTAGGTTGCTAGCCAAGATCAAGCCTTTTAAGAAAAGGCAAGAGGAAAAGAGATAAACGTTTTTCTCTCTTCTTCCAAGTGTGAATTACAACTCTTTGATTAGGGTCTAGATGTTTGGCTTAAATATAAGTCAAACTCATGGAGGAAATGTGTAAAACCCGGGAAAATTCTAATTTTCTGAAAAATGGTAAAATGGTAATTTCGATCAAAATCCGAAAATTTTCTAGATCCCGGATGATGAAACGGACTTCACTGTTGGAATCGTCTCGCGAAATCTAGCTACTATGTCGAATTTTGTCGAATTCCGAAACAGTCGAAATTTCACGTTTTTCGAGGCACCGAGTGTCGAGTGTCGTATGACAGCTTGTGAGAGACATGTGATGTGACAAAAGTCACTTACTACATGTACCCATGTGACACATGTTGCATGATTAGTGAGAGGATAGAGATAAATAGCTTAGATTAAGCCATGTGTCAAAAAGCATTTAAAATCAAACTAAAGGACAATGATGGAATTAAGTGAAAAGATTAAAATAAAGACAAATAAGACTTCATCTTCTCTATTTGGTCACTGAACAAGAAATATGAGAAACGCGCTTTAAGTGGAGAGAAAGAGTAACTTTCTGAGATTTCATTCGACCAAGGCTTCGTTTGTCGAGCTAAGAAGCTAAAGTCGATTCACGCTACAAGGGCTACGCGTGATTGACCAATTCTGTGGAGTTTCGATAACCCAAGAGGTGCGTCTTCTCTCCTACTTGGTTTATTCTTAGCTAAGAGCCATTTTAATGGATGGGGATTGGTTTGAGGCCCGATGACCGTAGCTTTCTAGATAAAATATTTTAACCGGTTTAAAAAAATCCCGATGTTGCGGGCCGTGAACAAAGGTTTGAGCCTAGGGTTTTACCGCTCACTTGATTTATGTGATTTTTTTTGTGTTGTTCGGGGTGATTCAAAATGAATTGCTTGAAAATGTTTATTAGCCCATGTGAGATAATTTTCATGTTATTGCTATGAATTGAATAACATGGATTTATGAGTTAATTTTTGTTAATATATGCATGTAAAATATATTAAAGATGAATCGTTTTAATCAAGATAACGCATTCCATTATGCACCAGTGGCACCCTTGTGAAATTTGTAGGTGTGAGTGCATGACATGAAAGAAAATAAAAGAAAAATGAAAATGGTTGTGAAAGGAATTTCAAGGAAGATTTTTCAAAGAATTGCCTTGAAGAGTTGTCCAACAGTTCATCTTGGGGGCGGACCCATGACTGTTTTGGAGAATTACCCAGCAATTCACCTCGAAGGGTTGTCCAATAGATTTTACCGAAACTCGGTAGTATGTTTTCAAGAACAAAAACCTTTTGTTTTGAAAACGGTGTTTTTCTCACATTTGGCTTAGGCATGTGTAAGGGAGTCGATGAGGACTCGAGACATGGATTGGTACGTAGACATTCAAGAGGATCATGAATTTGCTTGAATGTGTTTGGTTGTCATTACATGTGCACTTAGGTGGGGAGTAACTCATGGTGGAGATTATCACTACAGGCGACGTCAACTCGGCTTATGATCATTATTTCAGGTACAGGAGTGTTTCGGGAGGACTAAGACTTTACTAGAGGCTACTCTTTGATAAGAAAGTTTGACATGTATTTGGTAGATACTTGTATAACATGTATTAGAATTTTAAATTTTTAATATATATTTGTATTAAGAGTAATGTATTAAATTTCGAACGATGGTAATATAGTTGATGTATTTTAAGAGTATGATCGAAAAAGGCCAATGTGGTCATTTTACCTATGTAAGCTGGCTCCCACGATATGAGACACACAGGTATTCCACGAGTTGACGGGTTGTCAACGAACCCTGATCAAATGAAAGGATCATAGTGCCCCTCATTAAAGAGGGGTGGGGTTGCATACGCATCCCTATGCATGTCGTTGATAGGCGTATTTGTGTTTTATAAACAAACACAAATAATAAACAAAAATAAAATAATAAACAATTTTCAAAAATAATAAACAAACAAATCTTAAGCATGTTTTTCTTGTTCTTCTTATTTTTAAGAATAGAAAACAGTTTTCAAAAATAAAAATAAAATAAATCGGTATTTTGAAAAATTGTTCTCAAAAATAAGAACCAAATAGGTCAAAATCTTATTTATAGGAAGTCAAATAAAAAACAAAAATTATCTTAATTTTAATTCTTAATTGAAATTAGGAGAAAAGATCTAAATCAGAATTAGAAACCAAGTGGTGGCATTTTCCGTCAGAATTATATACCGATTGTAACCCATTTTCCAAACGAACTCAAACCACATTTCTCTCTCGTTTCTTTCTTTATCTCTCTCTCTCCTTTCTTTCTCTCATTTTCTTCTTCCTCCATTTCTTCGTCTCATCGCGCCAATTTCATGACACAATTGCACTTTCCATTGCCGGGCTTCCTAGATTATCTCAATGAGAGTTTCCGTTTCCACTCACCATCGCAAGATTGAGCCATCAACTCGACTAGGTTGGGGAAAACTGGTCGATCGAGTAAGACAAAGGAAAAAAATTGTTAATTTTTTGTACTTTTGAACATAAATCTTAGATTTCTGAAAAAAAATGGTTTTTTTTTTTTTTGTTGTGATGGGTAAATATAGATTTTTGGTACTTTTGAAGAGAAATCTCATATTTCTGTAAAAAAAAAAAATGGTTTTTTTTATTGCTCAAATTTCTGTAAAAAAAATGGTTTTTTTTTTTGTTGTGATGGGTAAAAACAAATTGAGAAGGGGCGAACCGCTTTTTTCATTCTCAAAGAAGACCGAAGTTTGACCGAAGCACTCGAATCTCGGTCGAATCATCCGAAGCTAATGTATTTAGTACCGAGTTTGTGGATGGAACGACGGCATCGACTGGTGCACACCACCAGATAAGTGCCACTGCCGAGTCATACCTGACGCCAGTTTACTGACCGCGAGGCGCTCTTCGAAAGCTCTTCAAACCTTCAAGGAGATAACCACTGACTGAAACTCGATAGGGACTCACGGTCCAGATGCAGTGGAGAATGTGCTGATTCTATATGCAAACGCCTCGGATATGACAATTGGATAAGAGTGGAAGCCTTAGGTTACAATGCTGGTATTTGGCTACTATGAAAGGAACACCTTAGCCTTTCAATCATCAAAACGCACCCACAATTCATCCATGCAAAAGTAAACAAACAAGGATGACAACTTTGGCTCCTATCAGTGGTCTAGACGGCCTTAATCCAACATTCAGGAACGTCCTCTGGTAAGACCTCAACAAAAGCCTCCTAGCCTTCGCAGACCCGTGGGTAATTGTAGGAGACTTCAAACTCCATCACTAATGCATATGAGACATCCAAGCTTGTTAACAGGGTTCAACAAATGGATTTTTGAACATGAACTTATTGATATAGGATTCATTGGCCCAAAGTTCATGTGGATAAGAGGAATCTCAACCTCCTCATTCAAAGGCGTTCGCCTTGACAGAGCTCTCTGTAATGTTTGGAGCATACTATTCCTGGAAGCAACAATTAATATTTTCCCCAAACTGAACTCTGACCACTCCCCAATCTTCATCAGAACAAGCGCCAAAGGAGACTACTCACAGATACTGTTGAGTAGCTTGTAATAAATGCCAGAAAACAATTTCCCACATTGCTCATAAATGAGTAAGATGATATATTTATGTGCTGAAACAAACATTATGTAACTTAAAGAGCTTCTCGAGATTATGGGATTAGCGGCTGATTTCTAAATGCATATAATTTCGCTTATGTCTGGAAAGTTAGTGTCTCGAAAATTGAATGGTTGTAACTTATTAGACCATTGCAACCTTCGCTTATGTCTCCGTTTCATGCATTATAAAATAACGCTTGATTTTAATCACTAATGAATTTTGTTTTCTCGACTTTCACAAAGAAATCTTAAGGCTTTGTTGTATCCCGGGGTAACTTGCTTCTGTATGAGGCAATATTACACTCAAGAAAGTGTAATCTACACGCCCCAAAGCCATATTCGCTTCCATTTTATTTAACAATTTTAACAATTTGAGTGTAATATTCGTGGAGTATGGCACTGATTACAAATCTCGTTCATTAATCAGCAAGATCCGCTGCAAGTCAACCAGCTTTTGATCAAAACCAACTTCACGTATGGAAGGACAAAATGAAGTTTCTTCTCACCACTCTGAAGGTGTTTTATGTTCTGGATCCGAATTTGCAACCATCGCGTAACCTACACCGTAAGATACCCATTTAATAAAGGAAGAAGTAAAGAAACGCGGCGTAAGATGAATTGCAGGTCGTGGTCACATCTTGAACTCGTTGACGGATCGACTCTATGATCTGTACTCAAACTATGCAGCACCAAAGGAGATCTGGACAGCCTTGGAAACCAAATACCAAAATGAGAAGAAAGGCACAGATAAGTTTCTGGCACTTAATTATTTTGATTTTAAAATGACCGATGATTACGCCGCCTGCGGATCAAGTCCGAACTACAACATCGGTTTCTAGATTGAGAGACTTGAAGTGATTGTTCCCTACACTTTGCAAATTGGAGCAATTTATCAAAGTTCTTCATGACTAATGACAAAAGTCTTACAGACACCGAGAGTTTCACAATGAACACCTGCACTCCATCTCGCAGACTGAGGAAACCTCGAATCAGAGATGAAAAGCCCAAAGGAGAAGGCTATGAATTCAAAATTGTGAAATTCATACTGTAAATGCCATAGGGAGCAATTCCGGGAAAACTGAAATAAGTTTGTAAAGCATCAAACAAACTCAAAGTCCGTAAACCGTGGATTCAAAGTTCAACAACAAGAAGAACAAGGCCTGCTTACTGCGGAAAGAAAGGCACTACATCAAAGATCAGAGAATGTTACAGCAGGAGACAAAAAGAAATAAGGACAATAGTTCCCGACAATCAAGCTAACATGTTGTTAAAGAAGACATGACTTGCAGCCATGGTTACCGACTAAACATGGCAACAAATGCAGAACAATGGACTCAGTTTGATTCAGAGCAACAATTCATGTCTCAGAATAACAAAGAATTTTTCTAGCACTTACATTGAAGATGATAAGTGAGGTTTTTATGGGAAACCATGCTCCCAAAGTGCCGGAAAAGGAAATGTGGATTCTCACCTCACATCCGACGTAAGCTTACACTTGTTAATGTGGCATCATGTTCCATGTCAAGAGAAACTTCGTTTCGCAAATCATAGTAAGAGAGGCTTTAAGATTGCCTTAGAATCTGATAAGTTTGTAATCTCTAAGAATGTCAGGTTTGTAGGAAAGGATATCTCTTAATGGCATGTTCAAACTAAGTATTAATAACATAAATATTGCTTCGCTATATGGTTGAATCTTTCTACTTTATGGCATGCTAGATTAGACATTTAAAATTATGTTGCGCTTAAATATATGCCGAATCATAATTATATTTCTTGTAAGCATGATCATTTAGATAAATGAAATATGTGCACAAGCTAAAATTACTAGAAAGCCTTTTCCTAAAGTAGAACATGAAACAAAATTACTAGAATTAATTCACTCGATATTCAGGAATTAAATGGAAAATTAACAAGAGGAGGAAATAGATATTTTATAACTTTATAGATAATCGTTCACTATACTAGTGTATACTTACTTAGAAACAAGGATGAAGCCTTGATAAATTTAAGGAATTTAAATCTAAAGTAGAGAATCAAAAGGAAAGGAAAAATTAAAATTATGCGGAGCGATAGATATGCGAATACTTCTCAAATGTAATCTGATAAGTTCGTGGAAGATCATAACAATTCACCAAAATCACTTTTACACCTCAACAAAATGGCTTGCTAAGGTGAAGGAAAATAGGACCTTAGTTGATATGGTAAATGCCATGATTTTAAATGCTGGACTACCTTTCAACTTATGGGGTGAAGCCTTGCTTACTGCCTGTTATATACATAATAGGGTTCCTTCAAAAAGAACACATATCTCACCATATGAAATCTGGAATGGAAGGAAACCAAACTTAAATTATTTTAAAGTATGGGGGTGTATTGCTTATTATAGACTTCCTGATTCTCAAAGGACTAAATTAGGTTCAAGAGGAATTAAGTCTGTTTTTGTTGGTTATGCACAAAATTCAAAGGCATATAGATTACTAGATTTAGAATCTAATGTTATCGTAGAATCTATACATGTTGAATTTTTTGAAAATAGTTTTGTTAAAAGTCAAACTATGAATGAACCAGAAAAGGATCAAAATACATCTATTGCCTATGATCCTTTAACTAAGCGTAAAGATACAATTGAACCATCTGAACCAAGAAGAAGTCAGAGGACAAGAAAAGAAAAATATCTTGATTCTGATTTTATATCTCCTGATCAAATTACCTTTTTAGTAGAAGGTAATAGAGATAGAATTTTAAGGAAAATGAAGATATTATTAAACATTGAAGATGAGCCTAAAACTTTGAGTGAAGCTTTGGCTTCAAGAGATTCAGCTTTCTGGCAAGAAGCTGTAAATGATGAAATAGACTCTATAATGTCTAATAATACATGGATCTTGGTGATTTTATCAGGATCAAACCTATTAAAAATAAAATGGGTTTTTAGGAGAAAGTTCACTCGATGGTAGCCCAAACCTTTAAAGCAAGATTAGTTGCTAAGGGTTTTGCACAAAAAAAGGCTTTAGATTATTTTGATACTTATGTCTAAGAGGCCAGAATAACGTCTATTAGAATTCTTTGCCTTAGCTTCTCTATAAATAAGTTACATGTTCACTAAATGGATGTTAAACTCGCATTTTTAAAATGGTGATTTAAAAGAAGAAGTTTACATGGAACAACTCTGAAGGATTTATTCTTCCCGAAATGAACATAAAGTTTGTAAGCTTGCTAACCTTTATATGGTCTTAAACAAGCTCCTAAACAATGGCATGAAAAATTTGATTCAGTTATATTATCATTTGGTTTTAGGCATAATACTGCTGATAAATGTATTTATTCTAAATTTACTAGTGATTGGAGTGATTGTTTGTTTGTATGTAGATGATAGTTGATATTTGGTACTAACATGTTCGTGTATAATCGAAACTAAGAATTTTCTTACTTCTAAATTTAAGATGAAAGATCTAATGAAGTAGATACAATTTTAGGAATAAAATTACAAAGCATGATAAAGGATTTATATTAAACCAAATTCATTACATAGAGAAGCTAGATAAATATCAATATCTTAAAATAAAAAAAAAAAAAAGAATATAGTACTCCATATGATTCTAGCGTGAAACTTGTAAAGAATTATGCTAGACCAATAGAGCAATTAAAGTATGCTACGATAGGAAGTTTGATGTATGCTATGCATTGGTACTAGACCCGATATTGCCTACTGTGTAAGTTGTCAAGATTTACCGCAACTTAGTATGGCTCATTGAGGGCAATTGAAAGGGTACTAAGCTACCTAAAAGAACTATTAAATTAAAATTATGTTATACTGATTTCCATTGCTTTAGAAGGTTATTCAGATGCAAGTCGGATAACAAAATCTAGTGATAATATTTCAACTACAAAGCTGGATATTTACATTAGCCGGTGGTGCTATGTCGGGCATCTAAGAAACAAACTCCGCATGCACACACTCAACTATGGAAGCCGAGTTTATAGCTTTAGCAAAATGGCCGTAAAGAAGCCGAGTGGCTAAGAAATATGTTATTTGAAATCGAAGCCAGGCTACAACCGATGCCACCACTTTCTTTATCAGGATAGTGAGGGCAACAACAATGTCTAGTGCTTTCAATAATATTTATAATGGTAAGTCTAGACATATGTTTGGCAAGATGACTTATATTAGAGAATTGGATTCCTGGCGGTACGATTACAATCAAGATATGAAATTGTGTAATTTGTTGATCCTCTTACAAGCTTTGCCGAGAGATAAAGTGTGGAGGATCAGATTTATATGTGGGATTAAAATATAACCTCAAGACATCAATAATGGCAACTCAACTTGGAATTACCAAACTGGTAATTACTTGAAGTAATGGGTACAACAAGACATAAGTGCTTGTTTAGCACTTTAATAGGAGTCCTATACTTGAAAATGAAGAAAGTGGCATCGTTACATAAAAGGTTGAGGATTAAACTCTTGGGCCAGAGATTTTTTTGAAACTGTTCAAATAACAGGACAATAAAAGATTCCACCTATGAATATGAAGTGGTGCCGTCAGAGTTTAAGGTTCTACTCTTTGAAATATTCACAGAATTGGGATTGTTTCAACACATGGCCATTAAAATAGTGTTAGGAGCAAATAAGAGATCTTAGAAATAAACAAAGATGATGTGTGTGGTACTTTCGATCCTAATCGTAGTTAGTTATGGTTTAACTTTAGACAGTTCATAAACTTCTGCTAGCATCCTTCTTAAGTACTTACATTTAATTGAAGGTTTAAAACAATAAGATACCTTCATTTATGCATCACTTTTGTTGAGAACGTATACCTCAGATTTGCAAGCTAGTGGAGGATTGTCGAAAGTAGCTTGTAATAAATGCCGAAACAATTTCCCCACATTGCTCAGAAAACACAAGATGATATATTTATAAAAAGGAAACAAATATTAAGTGTAACTTAAAGAGCTTCGAGATTATGGGATTACATGACTTTCTATTATTATAATTTCATTATGTCTCTAGTTGTCCGAAAAATTGAAAATGGTTGTAACTTATCAAACCATTGCAACCTTTCTGGGCGAGGTCTGTTTATGCATTTTATAAAATAACGCTTTGGATTTCAGAATCACTACTTAATGTATTTGACTTTCACAAAGAAATCTTAAGGCTTTGTTGCATCCTCGGGTAACTTGCTTCTCAGATGAGCAAATATTACACTCAAGAAAGTGTAATCTACACGCCTCAAAGCCATATTCTGCTCCATTCTTATTTAACAATTTTAACAGATACCTCAGTTTAGATTCCAAGCAGCCTGTCTTACCGACCTAGGCTTCATGCAAACTATAAAGGAGATCAAAGAAATGATATACCCTTCATGAAGTCATTATCTCTAAGCTAAAAAGCTCTAACTAGATAGAATTATGAGCACTGGCATATTATCAGAAAAAAGAGAATCCTCTGGGCAAAAGTTGGTATCCAAAGCTAGTTTCTAGAGGAATAAAGGGCTACTTCTCCCTCAAGCTCGAAAAAAAATATATAGAAAGAACTAGAAAACTATATTTTTAATGTGGTTTAGGAACTCCTTTAGTTTCAAAGGAACAGATAGGAATGGATAAAATCAGGAGATAGGAACACGAAGTTCCACCATGCGTCAATTGTAATAAAGAAGCGTAGAAATAGATTTGATACTCTCAAGGACACTAGTGGGGAGTGGATCACATAACATGATACCCTAAAAGGAATGGTGCAAGAATACTTTCGGCAGCTCTTCATGGTGGAAAAGAACTAGCTCCCATAAGAACATAAGTACTTCCAAATGAAGCCTTTCAAAGCTGGAGGAAGAGTCCATAATTTCTTCCTTTACTTTCTACACAGAAGAGAACAAGATAGATTCGGAGGCCAGTCTAGTCCAAGATTGATGGCTTCATGTAGATCTCAATAGAGGGCTTGGAATATGTTAGGACTTAGTTTGTAAATAACATGCCTTGGCTTTTTGACTGGGTTCCTCTCAGAAGGCACAAATGACATTCTTCTAATGGTATCCTCAAAAACAAAGATCTGAACTCATCTCCCTTTAACATCAGTTTATGCAATGTAAGTTACAAAGTGCTTACTAAAACCCTAACGAGCAAATTAAAGGATCTCATGGCAAAGTTGGTTGGACCGAACCAAAGTAGCTTTGTCCCATGTCGGTAGATCACGGACAATATTATTATTTACCAAGAGATTCTCTATTCCATAAGGAAAGAGAAAGGGGGGAAAAGATGTATGCTCCTCAAAATTGACCTTCAAAAAGCATATGACTGCATCTTGTGGATATTCATTAGGGAAACATTTGAAATAGTAGACTTTCCGAACATAATGGATACGAAATATCATGCAGTGTTTTGAAACTTGAAAATGTCATCTAGAATGGAGAAAAACTTGAGTGGTTCCATCCCTCAAGGGGGATCAAACAAGGAGACCCTATCTCCTCCTACCTCTTTGTGTTGTGCATGGAAAGGCTCTGGCATATTATCAATCACCCAGTGGCTCAAAGGAGTTGGAAACCTATAAAACTCTCCCGCACGGGCCCGAAACATCCATATATTCTTTGCTGATGATCTTCTTCTTTTTGCAGAAGCCTTAGAAAATCATATTGACACCATCATGAGCTGCTTGGATGGGTTTTGCGTCCTTTCCAGACAGCAGTGTTTCCCAAGAATCGAGCATATTTTCTCCCAAGGAACAGATAACGCCTGCTCAAATCATATAGAAGACTGAGTCCTTATAAGCTCCAACCTTGACAAGTACTTGGGAATACCATGCTTTACCGGCAGGGTAAACACATGTCTATTTCAGCACGTGATAGATCGAGTGAGAGAAAGAGTGGAGGGATGGAATGTTAGAATAAATGTGGCACAAATGATATTTAAAGTTTATTTTATTGAATATATATTTATATATTTAGTAAAATATTAAAATTGATTTGTGTTATGATTTTAAATACTGAAATCCTCTAATTACAAAGAAGAGACATGACTTTGGTGAGTCTTGATGGAAGGCCACCAACAAAGCTATTTAAAGGGTCTGCCTTCTCACCCCACATACATAACAACATCTTAAAATTAATGTATTAATAAGTGAAGATCAAGAGGTGTCATAACTTCCATCTTAAAGGGGAGAGGAGAAGGGAGAGAAACCACACTTCCAATTTCTTCTAAATTGAAAGAGTTTATATGGATCATGATCTTCTATCATTTAATAGAAGTACATGAAGTTCAAAGATTTATGGGTATGATGTTTATGTTTTTAATGTTCATGCAAATATGAAAGTCAGTGGAACTCGCTATGTGGAATGCATGGTTTAGAATTCAAGATTTACTTATAGTCATGAATGTTATATTAGATTATACTAGAATCGATACTTAAAATGCAAACTATTTTCTAGTTTACACCTATGCTTTATGTTCACAAGAATGGTATATGGACTTGAAGAATTCAAGATCGAATCCAGCCAAATCACCTAAGGTTTAGGGTTTTGTGATTCTCGCATATATGTATAAATTCTCGGCTCAACCCATCATATCATTCCTAATGGGTCTTCGGATGAGGGAGAGGAATCTATGAAATGGTATGAGAATGCCGCATGAGCCGGAATCTTTATTCTAACTGTGCAAACCCTTTCTTCGAATAAGTCCAATGTCCCTTAACCTGGTACCCAGATTGTATATGTTGATGGGCTTGAAAATAGCGCAGCCCTACCCACTAGGCCCAGTTGGAGAGGCAAGCCCTATAAAACACCCAAGCCCCTAGCGTCGGCCCAAAACGAAAGCCTAGTCCGTCACCCCAGTCGATGATATGGAGCAATGGGGAAGGCCTACATCCCGCAAATCGATCAAATCTCTACCAATATGAAACAAGATAATTTCACATTATATTATCCCGCAAATCCAATCAAATTCACCCAATAAGGAACAGATAATTCTAATAATATATTATCCCGCAACTAATCAAATCTCACTAAAAAGGAATGAGGATAATTCTCAATAAACTATTCCTTCAATATCTCTTCTAAAAAGTCCTGAGAAGGCAATAAAATATCCCATCCAATGGGAAAAGAATCCTTACTACCCTCAAATCGTAATAATATACACTATAACATGCGCCTTACCCACGCGGAAGGCATCTGATCCAGATGATAATTACATGCAACATCACTTCGCGCCCCTTTTCCATGAAAAGAACCGACTTTAAAGATCGAGCGCCACCCGCATAGCCCTACGAATTTCCTTCTTTGTTCTGCAGGGAGGTCGTCCGAGCTCGTAGATCAGCCAGCGTCGCGATCCCGCCCTCAACTGGGATGATCCCGCACGCCGCATCCCACACCCACAACAACCCGAAACCGTACTCCCACCCCCACACGCCCAAAATTCCTTTTTCCGGCTGAAAAAGATCACGGGTTGTCGCTCGTGGAGAACTAGCTCTTCCATAAACATAACCGATTTCGCGATCGATGGTATCAACTCGGAACATACAGAGCAACGCCTAACCACAAGGATGCGGTGATCCAGCCAGCTACATCACACCGCCACAAATACCGGAGCTGTCATTTCAATCCGACAGCCTGTCGACCAGATGTGCCACGCCTGGGTGAGCCGTACCTACCAGTTACATCGCTGATCTGGGCGAACCCAAGGTCTCAGAGCCAGGAGCCCACTTGCTCACTTCACGAGCTCCTCTTACTCCAAGACAGCCACGCCGCTCAAGAGTCGACTACCAAAGCTACATCGCCATTCGGCTTGAACGCCGCCAAGGTCCAACGAGCCCGCTTGTCACTTTTGATCACGCCTCTTAATTGCACGTGCCACGCTTGCCTCGGTGAGTCAGGACTACCAGTTATATCGCCATTCCCACACCCGCCGCCATGCCCCAAATTCAGGAGCCTGGGGCCGTCACACTTTGACGAGCTCCTCTATCAGATGGTGCCACGCGGCTCTCAAGAGGTCGACCACCAAAGGCACGCGATTCATGGGGACCGCTAAGGCCCCAGCCAGAGCCCAGCTTGCTCACTTGACAGTTCCTCTACTCCCAGACAGCCACGCCGCCTGCCGCCGACCGCCAAAGCTACCTCGCATTATCTCGGCTTGAACGCCGCCTAAGGCCCTGCAACTGAGCCCAGCTTGCCTACTTTACCAGCTCCTTCCACTCGCACAAACACGTTTGCCTCAAGAGTCACCTCAATCCAAGACATCGCCATTCGGCTTAACCGCAAGGCCCCAAACACAGGAGCCTGGGGCTGCTCACTTTGACGAGTTCCTCTACTCGCACAGCCACCGCCTCAAGAGTCGCACTAGCCTGTGCCACATCGCATTCGCTTGAACGCGCCTAAGGCCCTGGGGCCAGAGCCCACTTGCTCACTTTTGACGAGCCTCACTCCAGACAGCCACAGCTCAAGAGTCGACCAGCTCAGTTACACGCTTATCTCTAGCTTGAAGGCCACCAAGGCCTCGAAGACTGTGGCCCAATAGCTCTACCTGACGAGCCCTTCCAAACCGCTTCCGAATTGGACAGAGTCTCTATTATTTACATGGACGAGCTCGCAATAGCTTCCACCCGACGAGTTCTTCCCAATAGCTCTACCCAGATTTAGCTTCCAAACTGGGGCCACCGACGAGCCCCATATTTATATGGACGAGCTTCCCGTGAACATTCTAATTGACGAGCTCCACTAGCCCCACCTGACGAGTCTCGCTCCTGGGAACCCATTTCTCTAATTGACGAGCCCCTATTATTTACATGGACGTAGCTCTCAACAAATTTCACCCGACGAGCCTTCCCAATAGTCACCGACGAGTTTTCCAAACTGGGCCTAATTCCGGGACGAGCCCTATTATTTGATGGATCGAGCTCGTAAGAACAGTTCACTCCAACAGGTTTCTTCCTAATAGCTCTAATTCGGGACGAAAGGCTCTTCCAAACTGGGCCAGCCCGACGAGTCTCTATTATCATACATATAATGATTCAGCCTACACAATTTCATCTGACGAGCCCTCCCAACAAATCACCAATGCAGCTCCTGTATTATGTGCCATGGACGAAGCCTTACAATACTTCATCTTGACGAAAGCTCTCTCCCAACAAATTTCCCTGACGAAATTCCTTTTCTATTATTTAGCATGGACGGTGCTCTACAAATGTACTTCACCTGACGAGCCCTCCAAACAAATTTCTGACTTGATCTAGCCTTTATTTAGCTTATACTGACGAGCGCCTCATAGTCATCTTACCCGACGCAGTCTTCCAACAAATTTCAACTGACGAGTCTTATTATTTATATGGACGTAGCTCTTACAAATGCCTACCCGATCGAGCTCCTCCCAACAAATTTATCCGACGAGTCTTATTATTTAATGGGCGAGCTCTACAACGCCACCCGACAAGCCCTCCAAACTACCCACCCGGGACGAGCCCCTCATTTATCATGACTGAGCTCAGTGAATGTACTTCCACCTCGACGAGCTCCCAATGGCCTCCCACCGACGAGCCCTCCAAACACCTCCCATTGATCGAGCCCTTCATCAGACATCTACTGCACGCTCTCCCTACAATCTTATCACAAGCTCTCCTCAACTAAGACGGATGAGCGCCCTACTATTCACTGGACGAGCCTTCATCGCACTTCAAACAGACGGGCCTCTTCCTACTATTCACATCGACAGCCCTTCACCGTACAGCGACGACGGCCTCCTTCCTACAATTCATCAGACGAGCCTCCCAACTAAGACGAACGAGCTCCTACTATTCACTGACGAGCCCTTTCACTCGCACTTCAAACAGACGGGCCCTTCCTACTATTCATACTGACTGAGTCTTCACCGCATGCCTGACGACGGCTCCTTCTCAATCTCATTGACGAGCCTCCCTCAACTCGCACCCGACGAGCTCCTACCATTCTCAACAGCCCTTTCACCGTGACTTCAAAAACAGACGGGCTCCCACTATTTCATCGACTTAGCTCTTCCCCATCGCTCAACATGGGCGAGCCCTACTACGCATTCCGACAAGCCCCTTCACCGTACATCGATGCATCGCTCCATCCCATCCTGAGCATTGACGAAGCTCTTCCCCGACATATGGACGAAGTTCCCAATCGGCTCACCGACGAGCTCCCTTCTAACGGCCTCGTGATGGACGGGCTCCGCCGCACTTATTTCATCGACCAGCTCTTCCCATCACCAACATGGGCGAGTCTCTACCACGATTCCTCGATGAGCCTTCACCAACAAATCCCAATAACGCGAGCTCTTCCTGTTCAGACCGACGAAGCTCTTCCCATCGATCAGCCACACGATCAGCCTCTACTCAACTCGCTCACTTTGACGAAGTCTGCCTTACTCCGGTGCGTGCCACGCCACCGAGAGTCAGACGCTGCTCATTCCGCCACTTACCAATCGCCATCGGGCTACATCGCCACTCTACCAATTCCACTGGCCACCGCCACTGTCCCATCGCCATCAGGCCTTGACCGCCACTGGGCTATGCATCCGCCACTTCACACATCGCCACCGCTCAATCACCACTCCTACCACATCGCCACTCCGGGCCTAATCGCCACTGACTACAACGCCACCTGGCCTCACGCCACCCCACTACATCGCCACTCCTACCAATCGCCACGGCCACACCACTCTACTTCAACTCGCCACTGCCCACCGGCCACCGGGCCACAATCCGCACTGCCCTCAGACCGCCACTCTTCGCTATATCACCAATCCATCCACCGACCACTCGGCAAGGTTAACGCCACTTACCACCGCCACTACCAATCCCACTCCCACACACCGCCACTCCTGGCTTAACGCTACTTGGCTACATCGCCACTTCTACATCGCCACTTACCGAACGCCACCGCGGGGCCATCAGCACTGTGGAGCTGGGTGCAATTCATATTGACGAGGCTCATCCCATCACCAAAGATGGACGAGCTCTACTTTAATATTCATCTCGACGGTCACATCCGCATCACTCACCGACGGTTCCGCTCCATCATCCATCCGGAATCGAGCTTCTCTTCCCATCACACAACACGGACGAGCCCCGCCACGATCATCCGACGCTCTTCCCATCACCCCAATATGGACGAGCTCCCTCAATTATCTTTATTCATACGAGCTCTTCCTATCACTCAACACTTGCCAAGTAGCTCTATTCCTATGGACGACTTTATTCAAGAATCCCACATTGACGAGCTCTTCCCACGCTCATCGACGAACTCACTCAACTGGTCAACTCGACTAGCTCTTCCCATCGCCACTCTGATGTCTCCAACCGCTCACTCTGACGAGCCTCTTCCCCTCAGTTCACATGGACGAGCTCCTGCCAACCCTTCACATTGACGAGCTCTACCCACCTACTCGGATTGACGAGCTCTTCCCGCAATCTCTACTGACGAGCTCTTCCTGTTCGGCACTAACGAAGCCCCTTCCCATCAATACACATGGACGAGCTTTCCCACTCAACTGCTCACACCGACGAGCCTTCTCATTAGTTCATGCGAGGATCGCGTTCCCACCCATCTACTGCACCGACCACCCAAAAGCAGGTCGCGAACCCAAACGGCCACGATACATGTTAAATGGCAGAACTGATCAACTTTCACATCTAATTTCGCCAAAAGGTAATATAAAAAACTTAAGAATCAATTCATTAAATAGAAGTCAAACGATGGAGATCGACCAGCACTAACGATCCCAAATGAAGTCGATGTTCGAGAACCATTCGGGCCGAATGTTATCATGGAAGTTTTAGCGACCAGCTCTGACGGTTTAATTTCAACTCGCACGCCCAATTTAGGCCATTCATTCAGCGGGAACGCAAGATCAACGGCCAGGATATTTATGGAAGAAAATGAGCTAGAACCTGGAGCGTCAATAATATCACCTGCATACAAGACGACAACAAAGCCCTAACTAATTCACCCGAAATGACACATGGAAATCACACCCGATACAAGAACGATGATAGGCTCGGCCGACGACACCGTGTATTGGCAATGGGGTAATCTA
This sequence comes from Tetrastigma voinierianum, assembly GCA_016808115.1. Classification (NCBI taxonomy): domain Eukaryota; kingdom Viridiplantae; phylum Streptophyta; class Magnoliopsida; order Vitales; family Vitaceae; genus Tetrastigma; species Tetrastigma voinierianum. The sequence goes on along the minus strand of JAEQBH010005789.1, from coordinate 184,036 downwards.
TAAGCGAAGTGCAGTTTATCTACTAGGCCTAAAGAGAAAGCTTCTATAAACACTTGCTCAAAGGCCGGGCCGCAATTAAAGTCACCCACCACCCAGCATGGCGATATGGAGGCGAAGATCTTACATCCTGCAAATCGACTAAATTCATTTAATAGTGGAAACAAGATAATTACAGATATTATCCTGCAAATCCAATCAAATCTCACCAATAAGGGAAACAGGATAATTCTCAATAATATATTATCCAGAATCCAATCAACCACTAAAAAGGAAGGAGGATAATTTCAATAAACTGTTATTCCTTCAATATCTCTTCAAAATCCGATAAAGGCAATAAATATCCCATCCAATGGTAATCCTTACTACTCCCAACCAATAATATACACTATAAATACAAAAATACCCCAAGGTGAAAGTTGGCACGCACTCTAGACAAGACACTATATGTAACAAACATTCCGCCTTCTACAGCCTCTCTTTTTCTTCCTCGGGAAGAAACTGACTTTAGACGGAGCGCTGTCACGGCATGTACCCCCGCCACCCCCTTCTTCTTTGTTCTTGCGCAGGAGCTTTCATCCGAGCCCGTGGATCGCAGTGGTCGCGATCCCGTCTCAATCTCAGACGATCCGGCTCCCAGATCCCAAAACTCACAAAAGAACCCGAGTCCACCGGGCCGACCCCACACGCCCACCTGGCCTTGAAAGCATCATCACATGCTAGCCGCATGAGACAATTGACTGAAAGAGATGAACGCATCTTCTCTCCGACATGGGGGTCACAATAAAAATAAAAAGAAAAGAGAAACCGCTTTTGAAAATGGTGATGAAGAGCCGTACGAGAGAAGCCTTGCTTTAACCCGTGGTCTTCCACAGATTATGTTTTTCGCGTCCGGAAACTTCAATCTAGCCTTCGGATTTGAATGCCCCACCATATATTCATGTTCAAGGATAATTTCAATGAATATTGCATATACGGGAGCCACATTTGAATATATACAGTACTGCTTTTCTTTATTGAACCATTTCTTCCTTCATTCAAGACGCTTTGAATGTATGAGTATTTGAAGAATAAATATAAGAGAATGGCAATTTGAATAATTAATGGTACCTGCCATATTAAAGTTTCCAAAGGGTAGATATATATGTTTATACATTTTTATTGATTGCTTATGTGGTGATATATATTTATAATTTGAAATTTATATTATTAATTTGTTAGTCACCAAATAAGCCAAATCTTATAAAGCCAAATAGATTGTAAATAATTTTTAAATTTCGCTCATAACTTTAATAGTTTTAAATGACATTAAGATATAAAATCTTTATTTGTTGTGGGTAGATTGAAAATCTATCAATATTAGACATTTTTAATTAGCCCAAAGGTTGATTACTTGTTCTTAACATATGACAAATATAATTGTGGTGATTAGTATGTGTCTTATTGGTTTTATTTTTATATCCAAAGATAGCAAAAATAGATCTAATTAGTGCATATGTAATTACCAATTATTGTTTATGTTAGTATATCTTAGTATTTCCCAAAGGAGAGCTTTGATTTACTCTTATGTCTATCCACATGTTACACATTTGAATCGAAATTATGTGTGATAAATTTATGACTTTCAAACATTACAATGGTGGCTGATTGTTCATTTATTTGCAAAGTGATTCAGCTCGTTTCCCGCATTCACATGCTTTTATCTGCCTCTTATTTAATGGATTAAATTTTCTCTCGATCGGTGGGAAATAAGTCCGCTACTAGGTGTTCTGGATCTTATCTAGCATCTAAGTTGAGAAACCCGCCTGTTATTATCGGAGAAGATCGAGTGGTGGCAAGCTTTACATAAACATGGGGAAAGATTTAATGCATTAAGCTAATGTTCATGCAATGACAGCTGCAAACAATATAAAGAGCACACTTACTAAATCGTAGCGTGGGTGGAATTATGAATTATAACAGAAACTATCGTTGATAAACATTTGTCGGCACATTACGATACTTTTATCGTCGAATATATCGCGCTTGGTTGACGTACCTCAACAGTAATAACGAAGGCGATAGATCTTAGCGTAATTTATACGACTTTTTAACGATAGATCATTCAAAATGAATTATAACACTATAGCGATAAGTGGAACATCAATCAACTGACCGGGCATGTCGGTTCAAGAGGAAATAAGGTTTCAAAGAATCAGCAGGTTTCTCCATTCTGCTCATCTCCCCGTCACCGCCAGTCGAAAAGAGTCCTGCAGTGGAAGGTAAGAGGCGGTTTGCAATAACTCCGAATGACTCTCTGGTTATCCACAAGAAGGAATCGCGGGTAACAGCGCCACTTTGTTATAAAGTTGGACACTTGAAGAAAGATTGCCCAAAACGCAAAGCCATTTGAGTACAGCAAGCCTTGTGCTTTAGTATATGTTCAATCAAACTTACTAAAGTTCATAATACTTGGTGATAGATTCTGGTTCCACTACTCACATTTCAACACGATGCGTGATTCTTACGATCTAAAACTTATAAAGTCAAATGAGAGTTGTGTTCATGGGGAATCAAACAAGGTTCCGCTAAAGGCATTGGAATCCTATCGCCTAGTTTTAGATACCGGACATTATTCGATTTGTTTTAAACCCTCCTTTCTAGACTACATTTTCCCGCACTTGCTTTACCTAAACTTGATGTAGCGGATTTGTATTTAAGTTCGGATCTGGACGTTTAGTTTATTCAAAAACAGTAACCTATTGCCTGAAAGATATATATTGTCTCAGCAAGTTTAAAACTTGATAGCTGCTTCAAGACCTAACAACCCTCAGATCACGGTGGCATTAAACGCAGCCTAGCGTTGATGAGAATTCCCCGCTATTTGTGGCATAAACGCTTGTGTCATATATCCAAGGAAAGAAATGCAAAGATTAATAAAGAATGAAACAAACTTGGATTTTATCGACTTGAAGGATGCATTTGATTGTATTAAAGGAAAACAAACAAATACATACTACAAAGGAGCCACAAGAACACATATTTCGAAATTATACACAATTTAATATATGTGGACCTTTTTTATGCTCCATCTATTGGTGGAGAAAATATTTATTATTACCTTTATTGATGATCGATGATTATGGTTTATGATCTATCATTGCATGACAAATCTCAATCGTTAATGCACTTGACATGTATATTAGCAGAGGTTGAGAGGCAATTAGATAAGAAGATGAATGCCTATAAGGTCGACAGAGGTGGGTGAATACATGTGAAAGTATGATGAATCGTGATGTTGTCCAGCCCATTTGCCAAATCTCTTGAGAAACACTAGATTTCAGGCTCACACACAATGTGCTGTGCACAATCTACATCAAATGGTGTCACAGAAGGCGAAATCGTACTTTAATGGAAATGGTTAGGAGTATGATGAGTCACCTATCTTTAATGATATCAATGTGGATGTATGTATTAAGGACCGCCATGTATTTGCTAAACAGGTTCCAAGTAAAGGCGCTTAAAACACCTGAACTGCGGGACAGAAGGAAACCCGCTTAAGACATTTACATGTTCGGGTTGCCAAATGGCAAGAGTTTACAATCACAAGAAAATAAATTTATCTTAGAACAATCGTTGGTTATTTCTATTGATATCCAAGTCCAAGGGATATAGATTTTATTTGGTCCAACTATACAAGAATTGTTGAATCGAAATGCTAGGTTCATTGAAAATTGTGACATTTATGTGGGGAGTGATCAAATGCATAATGTTAGCATTCAAGAAGTTAGGTGCAGATTTCGTGCCTAAACTTCTACAATTGTTGTTCCCAGCTTGTAAGTCAAACCCTAATAAAGATCAAGAACAACAAATTAATGATTCAACACTCATAATGAAAATGTCAATAGGAACCTATGGTGCTTGAACCATTAAAGTACAATTCCACAGTGAGATCTCAAAGAGAAAGAAGGTCTTTTATTATCGATGACTATGGTTTATTTACAAGAGTCGAACTGGACTTAGAATTTACAAATGATCCGTGATTCATACAATACTGGCTTGCAAGGGTGAAATTGATTCTAAATGGTTTGCTGCCATGGAAGAAGAGGCTAAACGAAGGATCAAAATCAAGTCCTGGGGATCCGTTGAATTGCCCAAAGGATGTAAAAGGGTCGGATGTAAATGGGTCTTAAGACTCAAATCGCGGACTCAATAGTAATATTGAAAGATATAAAGCCGCATTTGTTGCCATGGGGTTTTACCCAAAAAGACGGCATTTGACTATAAAGAAACTCTTTTCACGCCTCTAAGAAAGACTCTTAGAATCAATATGGCTTCTCGTAGCCTATTATGATTTAGAGTTACACCAAATGGATGTTAAAACCCGCCTTCTTAATGGAAATTTAAGAAGAGATTTATATGGATCAATCAAGGCTTTTCTCAAAGGGAAAGGGAACATTACGGTGTGTAAATTAAAGAAATCAATATATGGACTTAAACAAGTTTCCTGACAGTTGGTATTTCTCTTAAGTTTAATGATATCATCACTTCCTTTGATTTCAAGAAAACACTGTTGACCGTGTATATATGAAGGTTAGTGGAGCAAGTTTATTTTTCTAGTTCTATATGTTGATGATATTTTTGTTTACATTTACGACTTGGTTTATTATGCATCAAACCAAGAAATATCTCTTAATTTTGAAATGAAAGACATGGGAGAGGCGACCTATGTATTGAATAGAAATAATATTCCGTGGATAGACCACAAGATTTATATAGTTGTCTAGAAACCTATATTAATATAAATTCTTGTGAGAGATTTAATATGGAGAAATGCTCTCGGGAGTGTAGTTCCAATCTCGTAAAGGGATAAATTTAATGCTATGCAATGTCCGAAAATGAATTGGAAACGAGAGCAATGAGAAATATTCCCTTATGCATCTGTTGTTGGGAGCGAATGATGCCTAAATCCTAGACAGACTGCATAAGCTTATTGCCTAATGTCAGGCGTATCAAAGTAATCCTGTGCTTTGATCACCTGAAGGTCACAAAGAAAATTCTCGCATACTTAGAACGAAAAATCACAGTCTACTTATAAAAGATATGATCATCTTAAGGTGATTATTATTCAGATTCAGATTTTCTACCGATGTGTCAATATACAAGAAAATCCACATTTTGCTACTTGTTCCTATTAGCTGAAGGAGCAATTTCATGGAAGAGTGCGAAGCAGTCTGTCATTGCTGCTTCCACTATGGAGGCTGAGTTTGTGGCATGTTTTGAGGCCACTATTCATGGATTATGGTCATAAACTTATTTGTGGCTTAGATTATTTACATAAGATATTGAAGTTTCAAAATTTATTGTGATACCTCGTAGCGCCTTCTTCTAAGAACGATATGACTGTTAAAGGCATATGGAAATTAAATACTATCGGCCAAAGAAGAAGTTCAGAACAAAGAGTATTAATTGGAACACATTAGCACCAATCTGGATCGCAGCATCCTTTAACAAAGGGATCACAGCTCAAGGCATTTAATGAACACAGCCGAAGGATGGGCATTTTGAGATGTGTATTAGTGACATTGTATTACAATTCATTAAGATAATGTACTTCACACTCCGAGCTCACTTATGTGTTTCGATTATTCCTCGTTTATTTGCATACATAATCGTTAGAATAATGTTGATGTGAATTGTCTATAATTACATTACTAAAGTCAGGGACCATTATTATCTTCACTCAATGACTATGTTAAGTTGAAAGTTAAAAAGTAGTACATGAAGGACCCATGCTGGTAAATGACATGTCCCATGACTACACAATATTTCAACTTAATAAATACATAAATAAAGATAGCTAATATAAGAAAGGTTTAGTATATTATTTTTGTGTAAGATATCAAGTTTCTCTATTAAATCATAAGACATATCATATGTGCCAAGTGGGAGAACGTTAGAAATAAATGTATACAAAATGATATTTAAAGTTTATTTTATTGAATATATTTATATTTAGTAAAATATTAAATGATTTAATATGCATCAAATAATCAAATCCTAATTACAAAGGAAGAGACATGACTCTTGTGTGAGTCTCTGATGGAAGGTCACCTAATAAGGCTATATTAAAGTCACCTTCTCTACCTCTTCTAACTTACATAACAACATCTTAAAAAATTCAAGAATGTAGACAAGTAAAGATCAAGAGGTCATAACTTCCATCTGAAGAGAGAGAAGGAGAGAAATCACACTCCAATTTCTTCTAAATTGAAAGAGTCTATATGGATCAAGGTATGCTTTCTTACTACTAATGTGAAGAAGTTCAAAGATTTATGGGTATGATGTTTATGTTTTTTAATGTTCATGCAAATATGAAAGTCATGAACTCACATGGAAGTCAAAACTCCTATCACTAGCAGGAAGAAATATTCTCGGACAGTCAACTCTAGCATCAATCCAATGCAATCAACGCTTCTTCCGGTGGAGGTCTGCAACAAAATTGATCAGATGATAAGACAATTCCTCTAGGGTAATTCCCACGAGAAATGGAAAATTCATCTAGCAAATTGGTCCAAGCCATGAGGCAAAAGAACAAGGGGCTCTGAATAAAGATGAAAACAAGGAACCAAGCCTTCATGGAAAACTAGGTGGTAATTAAGGACATAAGGCGAAAGTTTATGGGGAGTGACTGATCACTAGCAAGCATGTGAAAGGAGGAGCTTATTCCATCCTCAAAAGAATGAAGGAACTGTCACTCATCAAATGCTTGGAAAGGAATATTATCGGCAATGGATATTCTCCAAGAAGACGTAAAATCAAAAATACAAAATGGTAAGAACACGTTCTTTTGGAGAGATGTGTGGCTAGGAGAGAATCCAATTATCGAAGTAGCCCTACATGAAATCCCCTTAGTAGATTATTACAGGACGATCCATGACTATTGGATACCAAACCTGGGTTGGAAATGGCAAGATATTGAGGGATTAAGATTGAGAATCTCCTAGCCACGAAACTATTATGGAATGATGACAATGCACATGCTGGATGGTGTTGGGGAATGACTGCGAATGGAATCTTTTCAGTTAAATCTACCTACGAATATACCCTACCACAGACAACCTCACCTCCCCTCGTATCATGGAAGTCAATTTGGAAACTGAAGATCGAACTTCTTATAGTTAGTTACTCATTCTAAAATCCTAACGAAAAAGGAGAGGATACATAGAGGGATAACCCTGAACCCCTACTATAAAAGCTGCCCCGAGCACGTAGAAGACCTAGACCATCTTTTCCATTTTTGCACCAAAGTACAGCCGTTCTGGAACAGCTTGGGAGAAGGAGAAGCATACAAGGATGCGCCGACTATCCCTTTTGAGGAATGGATCCAAAGGGACTTGCAAAGAAGAACTTAGAACAAAGGTAGCGCCTGGGGAGACAAGTTTACGATCAGCATATGATGGATTTAGCGTTGGAGAAATGACAACATCTTTAACAACCTGGAGGTAGACGTAGAAAGGAAAATATACATGGTTGAAGTACTATAGGGAGATTACTTCAGCATTCTCAAGCCAAAACATAGCACAAAGGGGCTTATAAGGAATGTTCACCATTCTGGTAGATGGACAAATACCAGCAAAAGGGCTGGCTATTAAATATTGGCGGCAGCCAAACCACCATAAGGTGCTTTTATTAGGAGGAGGATGTACTAAGGATCATCTTTGGGGAAACTGGTAATGGGGCTTTAATCAAACTGGGAACTGCATAGGAATAATTTAACAGTGGGTACCATTTCATGGGATACAAATAGCTCGATGAAAAGGAATTCAGTTCCTAAAGGTGGAAATAAACTCACTCTTGGTAGTTGAGTGACGATGACAAAAGATCCCAAGGAAAATTGTAATACCCCTAAAAAAAAAAAAAAAAAAAAAACAAATAATTAAAATGCAAGAAACAAATTTTTAAAGTTGGAATGAGCTTTTAACAAAATAATATAAATGTTTTGCTAATCAGAAATAACAAAAGTTTCCTACACAATTCAAACCTTCTTCACTTTTCTCTCAAGGAGATGATAGGTGAGCTAGGGTTTTAAAATGGGGATTTCAAGCTTAAAGAAACATCCACTCCAATTAAGTATTTCTTTTTCCCCCTCTAGTTTGAAGCATGTAATTAATGTGTTTAGGAGTGAAAATGTTTTGTACTGTTTTAGAAGATTTATGATATCTCATTATGCAACCGTTGGACTGCTTTAGAATTTGGATATGTTTGAGATAAGAGAATGATCTACAATCAAAATAAAGGGAGATCAGGTTTTAAGAAGCTCTGAGTTGAGAGTTATTCTTGTTTGAAGCAAATGCTTTGGAATTAGTTTGTTTCTAGAAGATTCTAGAAGCCTTTCATTCCTTATTCAACCGCTTGAGTGCTTTAAATTTTTTAAATATATTTGAAATAGACACTGACTCACTTGAAACTGCCTGCATCATGTTTAGAGGTTTTAGATGAGAGTTATACTCATTTAGAATAAGCAGCTTTTTGAAACTCTGTTTGGCTGTAAGTTTAGTATAAGCCTTTTGCTCCCTTTATTCAACCGTTGATTGGGTATCAATGATATGTTTTGAGAGTAAGACTTTGATCTTAAATTGAACTGTGAATATCGAATTTATGACTTGAGGAAGGAGATATTGGAGCAAAACAAATGAGATAATGATCAACTGTTACTTAAAATTCAATTGGAAAATAGAGTAATAATTTTGAGGGCAAATTATTCAAAGAGAATAATAATAATAGTAAGTTTAAAATAATAAATAAGAATTAAAGTAATAACATTGAAAAAGAAATAATAGTTCGATAATTAATGAGTTTTTTTCGCTTATTTGTTTAGATGGACGTATAATTTTAACTGAGTTTAATTGTGGAGGCATTAGTAAAGACTTTGAGCTGCTTTGAGGCGAAGACACGTACCTTTCCTATATAATACAAGATGATTTTGGCGATAGGTGTAATTATGAGTTTTAATAATTTGTATTTGTTTAAATTATATGCATGGATCGAATACAAGTTTTGTTTGGAAAATAGATTTGAAAATTTTTATGGTAGGGATTGAAAGTTATGGAGATATATATATTTTTTCTTATGAATTTGGAAACATTAAGAGAATCTTTTATTTTGGTTTTTATGGCCTCACACCTAAGATAACCGACAAATATACTATGTCAATGGGTATAAACTTGACAAATACGACCCCCGCAAACTGCAGATAAACTCGATAAATACAAATTCACACCCGGGATATAAACTCGACAAATATAATTCCTATTAATATAAGAAACTTAACAACCGGCCTAGTCAATGAGTTATAGTAGTTGACAAACGGTCATCACAACGGGTTGTAATAATCGACCTTTATTTGAAAGAAATATGTTTCGAGAATCAAGAGCAAAGATGGAATGACCATCACAAAGAGTTATAATAGTTGACATTTTATTTGAAACAAATTTTTTGAGAACCATGAGTATATATGTTTTAAAATATTTGTGGATCTCAAACATAAATAAACGTTGCACTACAACGAAAAAAACCAAAACTTCCTGAGATGACATAATCAACCGTCACAACAAGACGACGATAATCAGACACGCACAAAGACGACGACTAAATCATGAAAAAACAAATAAAAGCCAATAATCTTGTAGCAACGCTATTGCGAATGACCCTTTCCTAGTGCATACCAGCGCGACTTGGGATGATTGATTGTTTGACGGTTGATGGGAGTCTTTTTGTCATCCTTCCTATTGCCCCTACCTTTTCTGTTTGATTGTGAAGCCTTCACTTGTTGACCTATTGGTTATTAGAATTTCCAGATAATTGATTGTTTCGATTGGTTGATGGGGGTTCCTTTTTTTGTCATCCTTCCTATTGCCTCTACCTTTTCTGTTTAATTGCGAAGCCTTCACTTGTTGACCTATTGGTTATTAGAATTTGTTGAGAGACGGTCGGTGTATTAGTCATCCCAAATGATATTACTAAAAACTCATAATGATCATGTGCAAATGGAATTGTTTGAGAAACATAAAATATGATAAACATCAGTTTAAAATATATTTATATATATTATTTATTTGTATTTAAGGATTTTATGAGATTCGTGAGGAAAAGAAAAATATATCATATCGTCAATTTTATGAATTTAAAATATTTTTGCCAAGTTGCTGGTTGTTTGGTAAAAATATCATTGGAAGCACAAAATAGAGAAATGAGATACTGGAGAAACCACCTGAAAAGCTGGAGAGATTAATTTTGCAAGACCAAAGGGGATCTTTATATATGGCTAAGAGAAACCTTATTCTGGGTAGCACCCTCTTCCTGATAAAAAAAAAAACATTTTTATATTTCATATCCCTAATTTTTAAACCATATGCGGAGAGCGATTCAAATCCCCAATCCTCAAACACATACCACCTGAAAGAGAGACGAGCATCTAGGGTTCGTCTAAGGAGAGGGCTTCCTTTAACACAGACAAAGCAGAGAGATAGAGAGACAGATTAGGGACCATCATTGAGGATTGTCATCAATGGAGGATGACAGATTTGATAGTTCTCACCAGTCACCCTCGCGACATCGCTGACACGAAGGCACTATTGTCCATCGTGAGAGGGTTAGGGATCAACCGCCTCTCTTCTCAGATCGAGCGATAAAATTTTTGAAGGCTTCATCTGGATCTTCTTCTTCATCACGGATTGTGAAGAACTTTGCTTCTTGAATAGAATCACCAATTTTTTTGGAGATCCTTGGTTTTGGTTTTGGTTTTGGTTATGGTATCGTATTCTTTTGTTGTGATTTATAAGGAGGAAATTTTTTATGTTGTAGTTGAACTCATGATTTCTAGTGGACGGATCGAGTGACTCACTGTAGTCATCTCGAAATCTCAACCGTGTTCATTGAGTTTGACCCGATCTTTGTTTCAGATAGTATCGGGTATCGGGTATCGGGTATCGGAACTCTGAGCGGAAAGGGCCAAGGCTGATACAACTCGCCCGAGCTATACCCAACTTGGCAGATACTTTGATAGCGATGGAGAATCTCAATTACTGATAGAGAATCTCATGGATAAGGATAGCCTTTCGGCAAGTTTCATGAGATAAATATGTAAAAAAAATAACAACTTTTTTATGATCCCAAAAAGCCAATGACTCTATTGGGTGAAAAAAATTTATTTATCATAAAAAATATTCAATCCATTTCAATATTCAGCCATAAATTTGTTAATAGATATTAAATCAATTCTATATTTCAGTTCAATGATAAAACATTGATTTCAATGTATATATCGATATTTTGGATGTGAAAGATATATCAGCAGATATTTTTATATAATTTTCATTATTCAAATTATTCAAAATTTAAAACATATTTAATTTACAATATCAAAATTATTTTGAAATTATATGGAATAATAATATTAGTTAGCTTTTGAAAAAAATTGAAATTCCTTTATTATATTACATTTGTTATTAAAAAATGGTAAATTATTTTACAAAAAACATATTTAATCACATTTAAGAAATAAATTATTTCAAGTGATTTTTAAAAAATAGCTAGTTAAAACTCGAAATTTTGTTAAAGCTTAAACTATTTTGAAATCATAACAATATATATATATATATATATATATATATATATATATATATATTTAACTTGGAAACAAGATTATATTTTTTTAGGAATAATTGTTTTAAAATTTGATTTTGAACTATTTTAAAACTTTTGGAGGAATAAAATTTTATATTAAATTTGAATATAAAATTATTTTTTAATTTATTTTGCCAATATATTATGACAAAATTTTCTAAAAAATACTTAAATGTCAAAGAAATAATTCAAATTATTTTTAAAAATATTCAATTTTAAAAGATTTTTCCTTAACATGTTTGGTAACCAAAAAATCAAATAATTTTTTTCACAAATCCTAATACACACGTGACCTTTCCTAAAATACCAAACAGTCCATGCACCTTTTGAACCCATGCAACTTTTTTTTTATTTCTTCCACGTACTTTTTCTTTATTTCTCCCTTTCTTCTTTGCTGCTCCGTGCAAGGCAATCCAGCAGCAACGCTAGTGCCACCAGCAACTCAGACTCCCTTTTTCTATTTTTTTTTTTTTTAATTGAAAATTTGAAATTTTTGTTTGAACCTAATCTTACACAATTTATGTTTGAAATTTTGGTGCCTCGGACAGTATAATATATCGTCTTCAAACCGATATATCATCGATAAGTCCGTTTTTAGCCAATTTTTTCATCAAACGATAATCGATGTTATGTTTCATATCGAAGTCGGCCGGTACACGATATATCACAATTTTTTGAACCCTGCTTGAGTCATATGAAAAATAGAATTCTATGAAGCTATTTTCAAGATGGAAAATTTACCCTTAAATAAGCTACTTGAGCAGTAAGTAAGCCTTCATTGCATCCTATATATAAAATTTTTGGTTGGTTTTGGAAGTTAAATTTATAGGCTTTTATAAATTTTTTCTTTTGGTTGACCCTAAGGTAAGACTCTTTATTTGTGAGTTTTCAATTACTAGAAGATTAAAAATTGCAAATAAATACTATCTCTGTAACCATAATCGTGAAAATAATAACCAAATTTGTAAGGATTGTCCTTTTGTTTAAGGAACTTGGGATGGTATTAAATATAATTGTCATGTTCATCTCTTTTACGAGGGTAATTCCTAGACTAGATTGAAATGTTCTATAAAAATTAGTAAACTAATTATAAAATTTCAAGACTTAAATGAAAAGATTGTGTCATTGTTTTTGAATGTTTGAACTCATATAAATTAGGTTTTGTTCATGAAAATTCATTCCAACCCCCTTTATTATTAATGGGAAGGCTACTTTTCAAAATAATCGGGTTGTTATAAGCGACTTTTATCTTCAGAATAAATGACACAGTGTCCCTTATACAATTGAGAAACGAATTCAATGGATCCCTCCAATTATTGGAATACTCAAGTTAAATTTTGACGGATTAAAAATTCAAAATAGAAGTGCTTTAAGATGGATTATTAGATACTCTATTAGAATTATCAAAATGACTTAATCGTAGGCATTTAAACAATATTTCTGTAATTATAGCGGAATGTATAACTTTAAGAGATGTTGTTTTAGTTGCATAGAATAATTGTTTTTTAAACTTAGAGGTTGAATGGAATTTCAAAGTAATTATAAACAATAACGACAAAAAATGTAATTTACCTTGTTCAGTTATTTTACTAATGGAGAATATTTGGAAACTAACTCAGAATTTTATTTAATTGAACAAAATAAATATTGATAAATCAAAATAGAAAAAATTAAAAAGTTATAACACTTAATTAAACAAAATATAAATTGAAGCACTAAAATAGAAATAATCGAAAAATGAAGACATGGTAATTAATCTTTAAGCCTATTTTCATTTTCATGCATTTATTTCCTTTTACTATTATTTTCTATGTTATTTCCATTACATTTTCCGGAACCAAAGATACCCATGTTTTCAAAACATTATCTTTAAACATTTTTAGTTTTATATTAAAAAATTCTAAAAGGAAAATAAATTATTTACTTCCTCTATGGGGTAGTGTCGGTCTACTATGAAACACAGTCGTGTATATAAATGCATAATGTGGCAACTGGCAAAGACGTGAAATGGTTTTCTTCGTGGCGGCCAATTCTCTCTTTCTCACTCTAAAGTTCCGAGAAACAAACAATAGAACCCCAGGCCGCGGAGAAAGAGAGAGAGGGAGGGATATGGAGAGTACGTGGTGATGGTTTCCAAGGGAACTAAGAGCTGAAAAGGGCAGGCACAATCACCATACGAGGAGTTCTGAGCACTCTTTGTCAAATCTTAGTGAAGAAGACCAGAGGCCTGTGATTCCCTCGGCCACGCGATCCGTCGGCGTTTCCTGTTTTCGACTACCCGGCCGCAGCTGCGCAATCGTTGACGCCGTCCGGTCGGGCCAACTTCAACTCTATGCCCCCACTGTCGGCCTCTTCCCCACTGAAGGCACGCCTTCTTCCAATTTCATCTACACACCTTTTCTACACGTGGACGGTCCAGATGGACCCATCATCATTTATATATATATATATATATATATATATATGCAACTAATCCTGATTCTTGTAAGCTGAGATCTGTTCTGATACACAGAGGTCTCTTCTGTGAGACACTGCAGCATATTGTCATAGTTGGTACAAGGCCCCTTTGAGGGAATGGCGAAGTACAGTGGTCCAAAACTTAGATGATTTCCTCTTTCTTGTTTTTCTTTTTTTTTTTTTTTACTTCTTGTAAGGTTTGGTATTCAGAAAAGAAAAAGATTGTTGTCATGATCTTAGTTCCAATGGTTTGTAAAGGCCAAAGGGCAAGTGGTATTGTTGTTATGGGGAGGGTGGAAAGGGAAACTATCAGATATGATAGGTTGAAGGTACGGTAATTTGATCAAAAGGGAAACGATGATTGAGTCTGCAAATGCATCTGTTTATCTTTCTTATTCACAACTTTCATGAGGATAATCTAATTATTGAAGGACATTTATGTCGATAACATATAGAGGTTGCTTTCGCCGATGATAATTGTATGATTTCACAAATCGTGGGATTAGTCTATTCAAGATGATGCTTAATACTTAGATTTTATTAACAGGGCAGTTGCAGAGTATCTCTCTGGGGATCTTCCACCAGCTATCGGCAGGATGATATTTATCTCACAATTGATGCAATTGTGTACTGAAATAATGATACAAGTCCTGGCTCTGTCGCTGGGCCATTCTTACTTCAAGACCTGGCTTCCCATACTATGAAGCCCAAACTGCTGCTTTTAAAATCTGAGGCCCGTCATTTGACCTTCTTCCGACCAGGATTGAAGTTGATTTGAGTCAATAAGCTCTTTTGCTGATGAAAACACTGTTGCAATTGTTACTATAAATCCCAGAACTGTCTGGCAGTGTCTTCACATATGAAATACTTGAAGAAGGTGGGTTAATGTGGCAACAATAGACTCTTCATAAATTTGTTGATTTATCATAAGTGGGTATGCGGTTTTTTCGAGTTTCAGGTGGCAGAAATGGCCAGAGAGCTTGGGATTATGGTGATTTCTGATGAAGTTTATGGTCAGTTTGCTTTTGGAAGTAAACCTTTTGTGCCTATGGGAGTGTTTGGATCCATTGTGCCTACTGTTACGGTCGGTTCTATATCAAAGAGATGGGTTGTTCCTGGTTGGAGACTTGGTTGGCTTGTAACTAATGATCTCAATGGCATCCTTCACAAAACTGGGGTCTGTCCTCTCTTGCCACTTAAAATCTCTTCAGTCTTCACATTTTATTGTCTTATATGATGTCCCATATTGGATAGGGGAAACAGTTTTAGTTAGCATGCAAATACTCTTTTTAATTATGTAGCTGCACTTTAAAGCGATGAAAGTCTATTGGATTTAAAGTGACAGTATCTAGAGGGAACAAAACCATCACAATTCACCCTGAGTTGATTATGCTTATCTGATCGGTAAGATTGTTTGTCTATTTGGCCCCATAATCTTATGGGATATAATGAGCATATTTTGAGTATAGGATTGTTTTATTTATTTATTTATTTTGGATAGGGTTTTTATTTTTATTTTTTTTGCCTCTTTGGGAGTTGACCTAAAACCTCCCCAAACCCTCTCTATCCCTTTACAACTTGTGTTGGGTCTCAAGTGCATACAAGGGATGATCCTAACTCACATCAGGAAGAAGTTCTAGACGATCTTCTTAACCATGCAAACACACTTCATGGTTAGGAAAATCCCCAAGTAAAATACCATAACGAAGCATGACTTTGCACTCAATTGCAGTACATAATCCTATGTGTACTAGAATTGGAAACATCGACTAGTTAGGAAACATCATGGTAATAGAAGGGTTAACTAATATCCTTGTTGCTTTTTTCTCAGGTTGTTGAGAGCATTATTAGCTGCCTTGACATTTCTACTGATCCGGTAACTTTTATTCAGGTCTGTAATTTAGCTTGCCATTTTGTTTTTCTGCCATTCATTTCTTAAAGAGATCAAACACACTGATCAATGTTTTGTTTCATTTATCAGGGTGCAGTTCCTGAAATCCTAGAGAAAACGAAGAAGGATTTCTTCTCAAACACTATCAGCATACTCAGAGAATGTACAGACATAATCTATGAGAGACTTAAGGATATCCCCTGCATTATTTGCCCCCATAAGCCAGAAGGATCCATGTTTGTAATGGTAAAGAGAGAAACAAAATATGATTTAGTTTGCACTTTCAGAATATTGAGATGAAGATTTATTCATTCTCAATTGCTGTTTCTTTGCAGGTCAAGCTAAACCTGTCTCTACTGAAAGACATCAATGATGATGTAGAGTTCTGTATGAAGCTGTCTAAAGAGGAATCAGTGATTGTTCTCCCTGGTAAGAAAGAAGCAAGCAGCCATGGTTAGCTTAGTATGCAACTTGAGTTAAATTTTTTTTAAACCTGACTCTATTTCGATTAGACTAGCTAGACATGGATCAATGATCGAGTATCAGGGGACTGACTTGAACGCGATTTAATAACTTAATTCGGGTTGAGACCTACTTTAGATTTAGCTGCTTGTATGTTGGATAACAGAAACAAAGTGGGTCTAACAATTTTGGTGTATCTGTTGCAGGTGTTGCTGTGGGAATGAAGGGCTGGCTTCGAGTAACTTTTGCCATCGATCCACCTTCGCTCGAAGATGGACTTGGAAGGATCAAAGCCTTCTACCATAGGCATGCCAAGAAGGAATAAAGTCTCAGATCAACTCAATGCATTTTGAGTCTTATGATCTTTTTGAGGTAAAGACTTCATCTCGGATCCAATTCAGCGCTTGCTGAATCTCATGATCTGTGAGGTGCCTATAAACATTAAGTTTTTTGTTCTTGTATCCTAGAAAGTTAGATGCATCAACTTCAAAGAACTTTTTTTTTTTCCGATATCTATTCACTTTGCATATTAGTACTCTACTGGATTTGATCTCGGGTTCTCCAATGTGGCCACCCGTCAACTCGTTCTTTTACCACTTGAGCCAAACCTTAAAAAGGCAATTTCACAGAACTTAAAGCTCCTTTTCATTGGGTTGTTGGCAAATCTGGATAAGCAGTGTAATAACTAGTAGGAAGAATTTCAAAGAAAATGAAATAATGGAAAATTATGTTGGATGGAGGAAAGAAAAATGTACTGAGTAGAAAATTGTTTGACTTTTTTTCATGCATAAAAATAAGTTTTTGAATAATTAAAAAGAAAATGTAATTGGAAGAAGACGACTATCCAAAGGTTCAAGGATGTCAAATGCAAGGTCGACACGTGGAGGATGAACAAAAAAACAATGTGAAAAGGGTATTTTGACACAAACAGGGAAACTTTCATACGAATTGCAGAAGCAAATCAATTAAGATGCATCGAGTTTGAGGTTTTATTGAAATAAATTATTTTACCATACTTAATATGTTACCTTAAGATGAATACGGGGCATAGGGAAAGACCAGATTCGAATTTTCATGAGAAAATAATATTTTGTAAACTATGATCTAGTCTTCACGAATATGCGTCATGTTTAAGAATGCTTAAGAGGTAGAAAATTTTTCTGCTTTCATTCAAACTTTTCGAAAACATGAAACACGCTTAGCTACATGTGTTAATCGACAAAAACAAATTTCAAAATGTTAAAATTAATTCACTATTTTCAACATTTTATATACGAATCGTAGTACCGTTCGCTGCTTTCTTCGTTTTCAAATTAATCAAAAACACGATATTTGGGTCGACGGTGATAAACGAAACACGGTATCGCGCTATTTTATTCTTTTCTTCCCTTTCGTTTTCCACTGCATTTTCTTCATCGCGCTCACGAAAAACATCGACGTTTAATAATAACCCGTATTTTAAACATATTTTCATTGTTTTAATTAATCATTTTCAAGAAAATGGTTTTACAAACGGATTTTCTATTCTTTTATTTTCAACCAAATTCAAGACGAACCTATTTTCTCAAAACGAAAAACTAAAAATTGTATCACATTAAAATTTTCATATTCTAAATTTTCGATAAATAAAATTTCGCGAACTAAACGGCGCCACATTTTACAATCTGGGAAGGATTCCAAGTGATAAAGATATGAAAAAAACTTAAAGATATAATCATATTTGGAGGAAAAACAATATATTTCTTTTTTTAGAAGAATAATATAATTTTTTTATTTTCAAATTATTTCACCATTAATAAGCTTGTGGAAAAATCTAACACAAATCTTGCTTGATTTATGAGAAATTAAAAAAAAAAATTACATTTATACATAACAAAGAAAAATTAACTAGCAACTCTCTAGAAACTCGTATAGAAAGTTGGCAAAAACTATACTAATTTTGAAAATATTTATTTTATACTTTAGTAATTTATAATTCCAAAACTATTCATCATATCCGTTTAAAATTGCACCAATTTCATACAATGTTTCATAAATTTAATAATTATTAATACAACTTAAACAGATTTCCAAATAAATTATATTCGGCTTATTAACTTAAACGCTCACTGCCTCTCTATCCACGCTAATGAACGTCAACATTTCGGGGCAATGACATAAGAAATAGGAGTTTTAAATTCGAGTTTTAGTTAGAACAATTACTCTTGATTGTAGGGAAGCGCTCCAATGGATCCAAAGGCATGGTCTTGATAATATTATTGTTGAGTTTGACTCCCGGTTGTTTTTAGCAACAGAAGTCTGGCCCTCCATGACTAATCAAGTGTGGGGTTGATAATAGAGTTGTTCTATTGTTTATGTACGACGTTGAACGAATCAGGTTGCTCGTAACTTAGCAAAAACATCAGTTTGTCTGAATTCACGTAATGGAGGGATACTTCATCTCTGGATTCTGATTGATTGTTATAAAAAATAGAGATAGTGGAGAAAAAGATAATTATTTTAAAATGTAAAAATTATTTTAAACATATAATCATGATATATTATTTTGAATCATATATCTGATGGGCATTTTTTTGTAATAGTTAAGATATCAAAAGTTGTGAACTACTATATTCTATTTACAAGCATTTTGGGAAAGAATGTATATTTGTAATTAAAAAAAAGGGAAACAAACTTAATCGTATGAAAGATGAATCCAACGGCTTAGAACACATGTTCAGACAACATCAACGGTTCCAATCTTTCTTTCACGTATCTTGGGGCCCTATAAACGGGACAAACAAACGGGCGGCCACTAATTTCCTACCGTTGAAGCCACAGGTCCCACCTGCCTCCCTCGCAGAAAGGTTAAAAACGTCAAGATTTCAAAAGAAACCAAGACTCTTAACGGCTATATTTCCCGAAACCCTACTTCAATACCCAGCCGATCTCCCATACCTCCTTACATACTCTACTCATTCACCAATCAATCAACAAAGTTCAAGCGCAACCATGGATTCTAATTCCACTCTCTCATTAAATCTGAGCCCTGACCTGCAACCAAATCAACCTCACGAATTTCAGAAGAAAGGGAGAACATTTCCGTCGATCTCAACACTCTGTCTCCCAGTAAAACCCTATCTCCTTCCCAGCCTCTTCCTCTCCATGAGCTCTTACTTCTTTCGCCTTCGCCTCTTCGGAGATCGAGAACGCGGCTCATTGAAAGGATAGACATGGCGGAAGAGCCTCTAGAGGCCGCAGGATCCCGACGGCGGTAAAACCAGAACTAGCCAGATGGAGTATTGGGGTAAAGCCTGAGGAACGCGTTGAGAACTCGCCGGAGGGTGGAGCAAGATTTGAGAGAAGAAAAGATTTTGTTATGGCGGAAGATACC
Source organism: Tetrastigma voinierianum (assembly GCA_016808115.1). NCBI lineage: Eukaryota > Viridiplantae > Streptophyta > Magnoliopsida > Vitales > Vitaceae > Tetrastigma > Tetrastigma voinierianum. Next base: position 164,189 of record JAEQBH010005789.1, on the reverse strand, counting down.
GGAAAGGTGAGGAAAAGGCGGCATAGCGGGCGGTCGAAGAAGGAGAAGTTGAGCCTGGTCCCCTCTGTTCCTTCCTCAAGCTCATCTCCAAGTATGTCTGAATTCATCCATCTCTTTAATTTTTTTTGTTACCTCCATTTTGCTCTATTTGATTCTTTTTTTTTTTTCTTTGGGGCGAAAATACAAAGGGAAATAAATTTTTCATTTGTGTATTCATTGATTCAAACTGCATTGGAATTAAAAAATGTTCATATTATAACTAATTTTCATTTACCAATTGTTAGAAAATCATTTTTCTAACAATTTTTTTTTTCTTCATACTTTCCCGGAAACCAAACATACCTTAACCTTTAGAACAGTTTGTTTTACCAACATTTCGATGATGATGGTTTCAGAAGCCAATGATGATGAATCTTAGCAACCTATACAGAATCGGGGCAGATAGCCACTGACTTGATACTGTGGAAAGATACCCAAATCCAGCTTTTGCCTGGCTTTGGGTCTGTGTGTTTCCTGTCCTGTTTTACCTTCAGAGGAATAAGCTTTAGGTATGTATTTACCACACCACTAGTACTTCATCCTGTCTCTGATTTTTTTTCTTCTTGCTTTGATTTTAAAAGAATCTAAGAGTTTTGAGATTTCATGTTTTCAGTATTTTCTCGGCAGTATCCCAGCTGGGACTTTTATTGCTTGGCTTATCGTTCTTCTCAAACTCACTGTACCAAAGGTAGATTTGGAATTCATCGCCTCAAGTTATGATTCCTATCAATTTAGCAGATCTTCAAGTGAATCACTCAGATAAACAGGATAATGTTGAAAAGAGGCGCACTGCTCAAAGAATGACATTCTGCGGTAGCTAGAGCTAAATTTCCTGGCTACAAATCTTGCTATTTCAAAGACAAGACAACTCTTTTCAGGGGAACCATCCATGACCCTCAAAGTATTCACAGCACTTCACTGTTTCTTTTGTGATATCATTACAGATTGCTCAAATGGGTGCTGAAATCAGTCAACGTTTTCATGATTTGTGTTTCAGGTTGCCCCATTTTTCCTTTTGGGAGCTGAGTATGGTCATCTTCTGAACTCAAGACTCTGTGCATCTTGGTAAGATCACAGAATCTCAGAAAATTCTGTGTTTTTAAAAATACAAAGAACATAGTTTTGGTATTATCTGACAACTGGATCTTTGTTAATTTTAGTATTTTCTATGTTCTCCCTGTTTTCAAACAAAAGAAAATCTTGTTAATTTTGCATTTTCTATGTTCCTGTTTTTTAAACAAAAAGAAAAAGAAAGAAAGGAACAAAAAGTGTTAGTTTTCCTTTTTCTCTTTATGAACAAAAACAGTTTTTAAAATTACAACCAAACATAACAAGCCTTTGTTTGGAAAATGAATGCTGATGGATGATTGATGGTGAGCAGGGTTTTCATCATTTCACCATGCCAAAGCTTACTCTTACTCTGCTCAGATAAACAAGCGAGGTATACAAAGCCAAGCGTTGCGCTCACTTTGTTTTGTCTGTCATGAGATAGAATACTGAAACTCTGTTGTTGATGGGCAGTTGAGTGCTTGAAAAGATGGGTGGACGAAGCATGGGGAGCTTGCTCTCACAAGAAGATTGTTGCAGCATCAGCAGTTACAGTATTTTGGAATCTATCTGCTATAAAAACACGGATATTTGCAGGTGGGGGGAGTGTGGTGTTTACAACAAAAAAATAGCTCTAATTTTTTGATGATACAAAACAAAAGTTTTTGTATCTCATTTTCTTTACCTAAAATGTTGCTTATGATGCTCTCTCTCTCTCTCTGTTGGTGCATTTATATCTCTGGTAATACTCCGATATCATCGGCAACAAGCAGAAGAAGAAAGGGAAGCAGAAGAAGAGCAGCAGCAGCCACGGCTCACAATGGTTGTGGCAGGAGGTGGATCCCAGAAGTAGTAGTAGATCAGTTTGATTTCTTCCATTCTGAATCCCCCATTTCATTATTTGTTGTTTACTTTCTTCTGAGGATGGAAAACCATATAGCAGAAGTGCTTGTTCTCCTCCAGCCATATGTGTGTGTCATACAGCTTACTTGTATAAATAAGGCCTTTTCTGTTTAAGTTCCAAGAATCTTCTACTCTAAGAACTGTTTTCCTAAAATTGAGAAATATTTTAAAATCTTTGGAAAATCACTCATAGTACTAAAGAATTATTTTTAAGTACCCAATTATCCATCGATCAATAATAATTGGCGAGGACAAGTTGTAATTAAATTAAAATTACGAAATTATTATTATTTTTTTAATTTTTATTGAAAGAAGACTACGAAATAAAATATTGGAGATATAATACTGTAATAATCTTCGTTACTAACATTGTAAAGAAATTTGACTTATATGAATCTAAAATGACTAACTTTTTTCCTATATGTTTCTCCATAGATACAGACACTTTTAAAATATCAATTAATAATAACATAATAAAACTAGGAGATTGACCTTCTTATTATCTATAAATATTTTAAGTCAACCTTGTTTATTTTTAGCAATTAATATACCATCTCTTTTTTTTTTATACTAAATAAATTAAATCATGTTTTTTTATTCAATTAGGAAGGTAATAATATTATGTCTAACTCATGTAATAAAACATTTAACAATTAAATAGCATGACACAAGAGGGAAAGTGGGACCTGGAATTCGAGCTTCTCGTGGGACAATTTACAATATTGCAACTTGTTAAATTGTCAAAAAAAAATCCTCATCAAACCTAATGTTTTTATTAAGTAAAATACATATATTTAATTAAAAGTAATCACTTGCTGTTAAGCTGTTCAATTAAACCTTTACTACCAAGCTCATATGTAACTCATGTAATAAAAAGCATTCAACGATTAAATAAATAAAGAGGAAAAGAGGGTCCCAGAATTCAAGTTTTTACAAATACTGCAACCCGCATTTGGGCCATCAAAAATCCTCATCAAACTTAATAATACATGTTTTATTATAAAATAAAATAGATTAATCACTCTTCGCTAAGTTGTTCAATTGAACCTTATCACTAGTTATACATGATAAATTTAAAATATTTTTATCCATAAATTATTTATTAAAAATGATTTCGTACCTACTGGTACAATGAAAATTTCTTTTTTGATACTGAAAACAGAAATTTCATTTAATCATAACGGTATTAGAGAATATGACATAATATCAAAGTTAATTGTATAAGAAATAGATCCTGCATAAAATAGATAATCCTAATATACATGTAATACTTAAAATTATGTGTCTCGATAAAGATAAATTGATAACAAAGATTTTTGCGACTTATATGTTTGACAAAAGAATATTTGCTTGCCTCAATCGCCATACAAAAGTATAATCTCAACAATCATACGTCACAATGTCGACAACAAAAATATGCGAAACAAAGAAAAAATAAAATGAAACTCATATCCGATAAAGGAACCACTTTATTATGGCGGGAGTAAAGTCCAAATCTAAATATACGAACAATGATGATTTATACTAAAGAATGCTAAAACACCACCCTCATATTTCAGGTCAGAATGAAAAGAAATAACGAAATAAATTAGGGTTTTCGGATGAGAGGAAGGGGGCGGCTAACTTGTTGAATCTATAAATTAATCCAATGTGGTTGAGAGTTCAATGTTTGAATGGCATGGACAAGGACAATTTACATCATAACTATAATTTTTAGTTGTTAAAAAACAAAATATTATTACATAAATGTGATTAAAAATAACTTAATTTTTACATAAATGAATCCAACAAGCTTTTCAATATATTCTAAAGAAAAAGGTCTATTTATAAAATATTTAAATTTATTTTTAACATTTCAAGAACATTTTAAAAATAAAATTTATATCTAATGTTTGACGGGGAACAAAGTCATGAGACCTCTATATCACTTATTTTGAAAATTTGTGAATAAGAAACCTAGTACTATAGTTAAGAAAGAACTCCACCCGTAGAAATAAGTTATCGTGTGCGGTCATCTTTATAATCAAGTAAAATGGCACTCCAAACCATAAAAATCTTAGGCTCCAATGAAGATTGCACTGAGGCAAAAATGTCATCCGAAGCTCATGTAAGGTCATATTTGGCACATTTGGAGAGAAGTTAGGATGCAAAATAGCCGCTGATACCGCTGAGACAACTAGCTTCCTCATCGATTATATCCCATTTCAAATCCGTATAAAATTAAGGTAGAACGAAATGAAACGAACGAAAATAAAATCCTACTTTTACGATTGCGAAACCCTAATTTTTCGAATCTGCCTTCCCCCGACCAACCGGTCCACGCGCAGCAGAAGCCGAACCCCTCGCTGTGCGTAACTGCTCGATAAGAGTACATGAAAGAAGGGGAAGAAGAAGAAAGAAGGGAAGAAGAAGACGGGTATGAGTTGCCTCTTTAAAAAATGAAATTTTGATTTTTAAATCAAAATTGATATATTATTAATTCTTTACATTCATTAGAAATAGGTTTTATAATTGATAAAATTGATTTATTTTATAAATTGCTTATTTTTTATAATTGATTATAATTTTTTTAATTGATAAATTGCTCATTCTTTTAAATACCTGATTAAATTGATTTTTTAAATTTAAATTGATAAATTGATTATTTTTAATTAATAAATTGCCTATCTTTAAATTGATTTTAAATTTTATAATTAGTAGATTGATTTGTATACTTTTATAAATTGCTCATTCCTTTAATTGATTATAATTTTTTTAATTGATAAATTGCTCATTCTTTAGGGATGATAAATTGATTTTTTAAATTTAAATTGATAATTGATAATTTTTTAATTGATAAATTGCTCATTCTTAAATTGATTATAAATTTTATAATGATGATTTATTTCAGAGTACTTGTAATGCCATTTTAAATTCTGATGTTATAATTTTATTTTATTTTCAGATGGATTTGTAATATGACTAAGTATTAACTCGATTTTGGTTACGAACCCATAATTCCATTTATATAATGATACTATTCAAAGTAATCCTACGCATTGCGCCTTATTAAACTAAGTCGTTCCAAGACGTAGACCGCAAAGCGACAAAGAACTTCAGAGAAAAAGATAAATTAATCGCAGATGCGCTGCCATTTGAAAGAAAATGCAATTACCGAATGAACAACAAGGCTAAAGGTGATTCACACAGCACCAGAATACTTAGAACTTCACGGAGGCACTGGAAGAAGAGAGCGTTTCAATCTTCTATTGGTGTCATGGACTAATATAAATGCAAAATGCAAAAGAATCTGTTTGGCTTTATAGTCAAATTGAAAGACTCGACAAAGTAATAATACACCAAGCAAAATAATGTAAGATATAAACTTTTAATTTAAACACTAGTATGATTTGATATTTGAACTATTAACTCGAATAATTTCATATGTTCATCATGTTGACGGGCTAAAGAAATGTTTGCTAAGATTATCGAAACCATTTACTGACGAGAATTATTGAATATATTTGGAATTGAAATGAATGGATCGTAATCCGACCAAGAATAAGAGAGCAAAACTCATTCAACTGGGAGTCCTACTGACCAACTTGCTGAATCATGCTATTCAACTTCATATTTGCGGATGAAGACCAATCCTCATTCACCTCTCTAAATCCTCGATAAAGACGGGGCATAAAGCCAAGAACAACTTAAAAACAAAGAGAACCAAACCGATGTTGAAAGATCACCAGATCATCACCACCGAATGAAAGAATAAGTAATGACAAAAAGTTTGTTTAATAAGACAAAATTTACGCTCAATGCGAGATAAGATCGAAAGAACATCAGAACGCTAGAAATCAAGAAAGACAAAGTAAGAAATTCAAACGCAAAACGGTAATAAAATCATGGAAACTCGATACTTACTGCATGGACCCACTTTCACAAAGTTATATTAGGAATAACCTGAAGATAGAAAGGCGAAAAAGCTAGTTTTAATTTTTAGTTGTTATTTATTATGTCGCTATTATTTTTAATTTGTAGCTGTATTGTTTATTATGTTGCAATCGGGAATTGAAAATATGTTCTAAATTGAAATTGAATTGGAAAATACAACATGAAATTGGAATTCTCGAAATTAAAATACAACATGAAATTTGAAATTTCGAGAATTAAAATACAACATGAAATGAAATTTGGAATAAAATATACAACATGAAATTGAAATTGAATTAAATATAAATTTCAACTTGAAATCGACCAAAATACAACTCAACTCAAATCATAGAGTGTTATTAATGCCACGCTGCTCTAATAAAATGCTCAATAAGATCCGACTATAAATGGTGTAATGAAGTAACACCGCCTCGCAGATAATAAACATGAGTTTCTAATTTCAGCAAGATACGCACGCGACATCAGAGAGTATGTGATATCACTTCCACGTCATACTAATATCTCCTTCGGCTCAATGGTCATATTATGCATTATTATGCACGCTTCATAATATCTCGCGCGTTTCTTCATCCAAAACGCACGTCCACGCGACAATCAGTAAACGGCTTAGTACCTAAATGTCCGGGCTTGCATCTTTATCAATGACTTTAGCGTTTAGCAAAGGTTTTTCTTCAAACCTCAGGGACGCGAATCGCTTTTGCAAACGTCGCACCGCCGGATAAATACCATCAGCTAGATACATCCTATCTACATCATGACCATTAATTATATAGTCGACTGTGGCGGAAAGACGCACCACTCTGCTAATAACGTAAAACAAAATCTATCTGTAACATTTATGTCATTCAACGAACCAGTACCAAAGAATGCATGTCATATCCAAAGATCTCTGACGCCACAACTTCTAAAACGATTGGCTTGGCTCACGACAATGACCAAGATACATACCTTGTCATGTAGACAATTTTTCACTCTAATGCATGCAATCAATACTCCCGACATGCCGTGATGTGTCGCACGCCACCTCCCGCTTGGTAAAGAATCAGCAATATCGATATCGCTTGGTGACCGTAATGGTCGCCAAACATTGCACAATGTTTTCACAAACCTTCTCGCACTCCTCTATGGTCGCGCTCCAATTCCTCGATGTATTCATCCACGAATCATTTGTTCCAGCGCAATAATTTATAAGTGGGTCATATTCAAGTATGACAACCGAGAACTCCAACGAAGACCGTTTTTCGATGAAGTACGATCATAATATTCAACCTCATTTACAATTCAAGAAAATAAGATCGTACCCATTCTGAACCTCCTTCGGTAAAAAAACTTTCATATACAATGTACAGAAGAATAAATACTTATGTAGCTCTTTCTAATTCCCCAACTCTATCACAATTAACCATGCCATTTCTAAATCAATGAAGGTTCTTATCCGTCCTCACTAAACCCTTCTGACCTTCTAATAAAGATACAACACATCCAAATTTCATCATTATCTTCTTCAATATCACATCTCTCCTAAACTATTGGTAAAACGATTCATATAACTCATTAACTAAAATACGAAAAGGATAAATAACAAAGAGAAAATGAGATACTGGAAAACTCAGCAGAATGTAAGAGAGATTAGTTTAAAAAACAATGGTAGAAAAATTATCATATTTATGTATCTAATTATAATTTCTTAATTTATTTTGGCTGTTAAATTTTCAATTTGAATTTCAATCTGCTGAAATTTGAAATTAATTTCAAGAGCATAAATTTCAAATTTGAAATTTGAAATTCAAATCAAGCATTATACAAATATATCCGTTAAATTACGATCGTTAAAATATAAATTCAAGTAAAATACGCATCAAGTATTTTAATTATATTTTAATAAAAACATTTAATTATTAAAATGGCACCCCATTTTTGTATCTACCATTTGAGTAAAAACATCGCTCATGCGCAAACATCGTTTCGTGGATTGTAAAATGATATTTAGCACTCCTATTTTTGGCAACTTCCATTGAGCTGCTTCTGTTGCGCCTCGTTGAGAACCATTAAAATATTAAACCAATAAAACGAAAATTTTCAAATTGCTTAATTTTTCAATATGTTTGATAACAAAATTTTGGCAAGCTCTTAATCAAAATTTAAATTAAAACTGCTTAAAATTATAAGGGTAAAGACCTACTTAATGCTGAATGATTACACAACACAAATTTTTTAAATAGTACAATTTGACCAAAAACCTTTATATAAATAATATAATATTTTTTAAATATCTCTTAAGGTTTTGATAGTTTTGTGTTAGATTATATCGGCTATTTTAAACATATTTATGTCTTTTTGATAATATTATTAATAAATATTTTTATATTTTAAACAAGTATTATAATAATTAATAATGGTAGTGAAAATAAAAATATTAGAAACTCTATTTATTTTGGATATGTAATTTAATGATAATAGTAAATATGTAAAATACATAATTTTCAAGATTCAACATTTATGAAGGACAAACAATAGTATTTATCTTCAATATTCAATCTACAACTTATCAAACAATTTTTACAAAGACATATTCAATACTTATGAATTCAAGATTTAATTTTCAACACTCCTATTTTTCTCAAAGATAATTTTTTCATTTTTATCAAACAGTGTCTTAGCGAACCTTTGTAAGTTATACTATCTAAAAATAACCCTACTCATAAGCACTAAGGTTAACTAAAATAATATCCAATTCACTAAGATAGTATTCACATATGATGTATTCTTTATCAAATATTGAATCCAAGCAAGCATTTAAACTGCTTAAGGTTTCATACAACAAATTTTCTGAATAAGCTGAAGTTCTCCCATGTTTTATTTATATATTTATGTAATTATTAATTTAAATAGTAAAAAATTAAAATATATTTTTCTAAGAAACAAAAAACAGTTATTTGTTTTCAACTAGATTAATTTCTCCTACGTAATTAAGTAAACCCTATTAGGTGATTTTTTTTTATTTATCATTATTGGTCTAAAATCACAAATTTGAATATCTTTCTTTTATTTTGTTACTTAAGAAAATGGTTATTTCACCTAAAAATTGCGCTTTTATTTTATTTATATCGCCTCATTTCTATCAACACTGTGCTCATATCGCTTTATCGATACTTATTATTTATAAGGCCAGCATATCTATATGAAATGTATTTAAATTGATAAATAGATTTTAATTAATCAAATATATCAAATTATAACTATCAATATATTGAAAAGATCAAGAGAGCTCTAATAACTATTTTATCAAATCTTATATATTTTATTTGACTTATTATATTATAACTGAATATTATTTAATTTAATATGATTTTTAATTATTTATATATTGCATATATTATAATAAGTTTGAAACAATAATATTATTTTTTTCTTAAAAAAAAAAAAAAAAAGTAAACCAAGTTAGAAACTTTTCAATTTCTAAAAGGAGTAGCTCCTCGAAGGGTCCAGCCATAGGCAGACTTAAAGCAAAAAAACTCCTGCTGATTTGTTTTGGCTCTAGGTCTTCCACTTCTTCACGTTACCTACCGATTTGGATCCTCAAAGCTAGGGTTTTTTGAGCGATGGCAAACTGCAACAGCCGCGGAGACGGCGAAGCCAACTGTGACGGAGAAGAGGCTTCTGTGTTTACGAAGGTGGATCAGTTGAAGCTGGGGACCAGGCCATACTTTGACGGTGAAGGCAGTGAGCGCCAATACTGTGCTGTAAAAGGGCTGATCGGTGTCGCAGCATCTCCGCCACCTGTATTGCTGAGGTCTTGTTGGGGATGAGACGCGATCATCTTCACCGCTCGTAACGATCAAGGTATTTTTTTATATCTGAGTGTTACGTTCTATTTTTTGTGGATTTTCAATAGGGCGTGTTTGCGGGTTGTTTGCTGCTAAGAAAATGTGGCGTTAGAAATTGAAAATAAATTAGCAGTTTCCATCTACCCCTGTTATGTTCTGGAATTTTTGTTAAAGGTTGGTTGTTGGGAGGGGGTGTTAACTTCTTCTTTCATTTTTCATAATGTTTGCCTATGAGAAAAAGTGAGGAAAGTAGATTAAGGAAAATCTTTGATCTTTTGGTTTCCTTTTCATTATAGGTAATATGCAATTGAAAATATATGAAACTTCAAATTTGTATTATATTTTCTGTTTCATTTCTTCCGGCATCTGCAGAAGATGAAATTTCTTTACCATGGTTTGGTGTCTCTGAGTTAAATTAGATTACTTAAAATATATGTAGTTCTTCTTCTATGTCAATTTCAAAGATTTAGGTTTCGAAATTTTTTCATGGGTTCCTCGTTGATTAGTTCACTTTAATAGCATGAAACTTTAAAATTTTATTATATTTTGTGTTTAATTTCTTCCGGCATCTACAGATGATGAAATTTGAAATACATGATGTTTGTTCTTCTATGTCAATCTCAAAAGATTTAGGTTTCGAAAAATTTTCCCGGCCTCTTTGTTGATTAATTTCATTTTAAAAGCATACTCTGTGATTTTTAAGAGAGCAACAATTCACTGTTACTTATTAAAAAAACAAAGGAAAAAGAGAGATCAACACCACTGTTCGTCAATTTAATGACTTCTATAAGTTAACAATGCCTTTACTTATGGAGGCTCTGACTCAAGTGGCAAGAATTTGGTTTGGGGATTGTGGAAGTCTTGGGTTCAATTCCTTGTCATCAAATGGGTATGATATGAAAAAACTAAACAATGTTGTTACCATCAATCCATCTATGATAAAGATCTAAGTTTTTGACCTTGGCAGCTTGAAGTTCCATCCCTTATTTCCTTTCTTCGATGACCTGCCTCCTTTGTTTATCAGTTAAACCATCAAACACTGGACGCAAATGTCCGGGTCATTGTGTTGCCACCTTGACAAACCAAAGAAAAGGTTTTGACATAAGCCAACACTGTTGGCTTTTTTTTTTGTGTTTTTCTTAACCAAGTATGGCTTTAATGCAAATTTCTGGTACTCTGTTTTTCCTAGATGTCAGCGTGTTTTTTTTTTAATAAACTATAGCTTATTAAATATTGAAGCGTGATGCTCTAAAATGCTGTAGAATAAGGTTGGAATTTGCATTTGAGATGAGGGCTCAACCTGGCATCCACTCTGTTCTGCTTGAGGATGCTATATTGCCTTTGTTTGATAAAAAGTTACTATATGTTGCTGGAAGTTTGTTCAACTCCTTCCTCCCTCCCTTCTCTTTCTCATCAGACATTGTACCCATTTTTGAATAATTTCCATAGAAGACATTTGTTGGTACACTCATATTTAGATGCTGTAGGATGGATTGTGGCTTTATCTAAAATCCGTCAAAAGGATAAGCATCAGAGGGTGTTTAAAAAGGATAGAGAGTAGGAATTAAATTGCCTTTCTCCTCGCCATTCTTATGTTTGGATAAAGTTCATGAAAAATTGAATAGAATAATTTTGATAACAATGAATTTTCACTTTTATCTATAAAATGAAAATTGGAATAGAATAAAAGATTATTCTGAATATTCACCTCACTCTGTAAGTGGAATTTAATTCATCGTGAGTTGGTGGTATTTTCATTCATGCTTTGAGGAGATAATGTACAAGACATAGAATTACTTATTTTACCCCTAGATTTCACTCATCAAGCCTTTGAGTCTCTTTTTTGCAACGGCAAAAGATTTATTAGCTTTGATAAAGCACCAGCGTATAGTGATGTATTACAATTTTCTTTGATAGAGAATACAAGATGTTTGCATATATGTAAAAGAAAACAAAACATCTTAGAGCATAGGATGGATGCAATGTGCACCAAAAATTTTCTTTGATAGAGAATACAAGATGTATGCATATAGCAAAGAAAACAATACATCTTAGGACATAGGATGGATGCAATGGGCACCAAAAGGCAAACACAATCAGGAGAACACAAAACAAAACTCTCTCTCTCTCTGTATATATGTGTATATATGACTAACCAAAAACATAGTCAAACAAGGCATTGAGCCTTCCTTTATGCACATCTCTCTCCAAGCTAAGTAATAATCTTAGCACGGATGCTTGTAGAAGCCAAATGAACCCAGTTGGTCATTAGATTTTTAGTCTGTTGCCCTACAAACTTTTTACCCCTTCCATTGTTCCCTTATCATTGACCTATAGACACTTGACCGTGGCTTTCAACTTCTTAATTGAGGTATAAGATTTGCAGGATCTTTGGAACCTGTGAATATTTCACCATCATTAACATTTAGAAGTATGGAATCCTTTTACCTATTTAATTTTTATTGTAACAATGCTATGGCGTAAAATGAGAAGGATATGCTTTTTAACTTTAAAAGTTATCTTAAAGCATCAAGTCAGGACTAGTGGTTGCCATAATAATCTAATTTCATCTGCTTGAATCTCACATTGCTTATATCCCGTAGCACTAAGGAAATTATGTGTATGGAAGATTTGTGCCGTTCTCAATTATATTTATTGTAAATGAGTTGTATATCGATGCAGTTGATATGGATAGTCAGGCACCACCGCGGGATTCTGGCAATGCAAAGATCGACATGTTTAAGGGATCAATGAGGCTAGCAGTTGACAAATGGGGACGCGTAGAAGTGACTGAGGATGCTCAATTTGTAGTTAAAGAGGAGAACAATCTTTCGCTAGTCGAGTACGAATTGGTTAATGTGGTGGAAGAGTGAGAGGTGGTAAACACACACACACACACGCCCATATATATATATATATATATATATATATTGCCTTGAGAAGTGAATATATTATATTATGGGGTTACTAAAGGTATAAACTTTGGTTATTATTGGGTGGTTCTTAATCCGATTTACTACACAAGTCTTGCCTAAGATGTTTATGTTTTGAAGCAATGTATTGTTTTTAGTTTTTAGGTACTTGGAAAGGTCGATTACTGTTGTGCTTTATGTTCTTATTATATATGGCAGCAAGAACTCCTGCACAGTAAAATGGATACAATACATTGCAATATCATTCTCAGTTTTCCTTGTATATATTTGGGACGATCACCCAATCCCAATTTCAAGCTGATGTTTTATTGATATTCATCCTCATCTTCATCCACAAAATGAACATGATCAGACGGCTGGATGAAATATTATTTGAGTAAAAAAAAAAAAATCATCATTCTGAATATTTATACTCTATTGGTGTGAGAAATAATTTTTGTTCTAATGTTAAAAGGAAAAATGAAAAACAAAAAAATTTAGTTTAGTGTTAGAAATAGAGAAATTGAGTTCTTCAGTATTAGAAATGACTGAATTACGAAGTGTCCATCCATCCATCCATCCATCCATCATCACTGGGAATTTAAATCTGATCTCCGTTTGTACGGCGTTTTAAGACTCCATTTGCTTGCTAGTCTAGTCTCTAGTTACATTACACGGATATTATTTTACTACTGCCACAAGTCACGAGCGAGAGAGGCATCATATTCTTGTTAGGGAGGAGTTTGTAAAACAACACATCCCTCATTAGTAATTTACAAGTTGCTTGTACACTTACTTCAAGAACACTACACTGCTTATTAGCTACAGCAGATGCTGCTGCAGTTCCCCTTGGGTGTCTCTCCTCAACTTCTTCCTCCTCATTGCCTCTTGAGGAACCTCAAATTTAATTTAGGCCTTCTCCATAGTCGTGTAAATTTAAGTTTGGGCTTGGGCTTGCTCTCAAACTAACATAAAATAGTTCCTTCACATCCAAGTCAATTTTTGTTATGTCAAAATTTATTTTTGGTTCATAAATTATTCATTGCTTGATAAAGTAACTGATTTACCTATATAAACATGATAAAAGTGAAGTAAATAAAGAGAGAGAAAAAAGGAATTTGGATATTTGAATATGAGTCTAACCACAATAAGTTACCATCTATATTTTTCTACCCAAGAGTTGTTTAACTCTAATCAGCTATCTTTACCTGATTATGAGTCCTTATCAAACAGTTTATAAGAGTTAATAAAGGAATCAACTATCAGTTTCCGAATCAGTCAATCACAACTCCTGTCAACATTGCCAATTGTTTTTTTAAATTAAGGGTAAATGCTGATGACATTTTACTTACTATATAAACACAGGGTGCTGCTGTTTTCAGTATCTTGATCCATCATCTATTGTCTTGAACCAAAATGCCAAATGTAAAATGTTGGACAGCCAATGTTCAAACAGCGAAAGCCAAGCCTTCCAAAAGCATGTTGCAGTAGTTTTTCTGATAAAGAGGACGACACTCTGAGAATGATGTCCCAAGCCAGTGCTTGTGATTCAGTTACACAATAACATGTTTCTGATACAGATTAGCCATTTTGGCAATCAATGCACAAGAAAATTTAACATATTATGCATCAGGAACAAACTTCAAAAGCACCAGATGCAAAACCCTCCAGTCTAGATTGTCTTATTAATGCAAGTTCAATGATTAGTTATAAATTGCATTACTCATAAAATTCGAGTAGACTCCACAACAAATTGTTGGGAAAAACATCAGGCAATGGCGAATTTGATCCATCTTTAGCTTGACAGGAATGCCATTACAGGCCTAAACAAACAAAAAAAGACTCTACAGAAATGAGTGCCAACAAAATCTTTTTAAAGGTTGAATAGTTTGGGAAGTAATGGGTTAAATGTAATACAATTTAGTAGCAATGAGGTAAAATTCCGATCGCTAATGCTAATCAAAACTTAGGGCCCACCTGGATATGCTAACAAGATGATTAAAAAATAACTCATGGAGACTCAAAACAAGGCTGGTAAGGGATTAATGAAGTACACATGGACTAAAACACAAAGTATGAAGATGAATCTAGCATATAACCACCATAAACAGGTTTTTGTAGCCTCTACCCAAATCAGAACAGTAGGCTGAAAGGCAACACACTATAAGCAAGCACATCGTATGTATGTCACAGACACGAATAAAGCCAAATTGGAAAACATCATACTTAAGTGGCATTTGTCTAAATAGGGTAGATGAGAATATCAACAAATAGATATTGTCATAATGAATACCAAAAATGCATTCTTACATTATTAACCCATCAATAACTCAAGTGCAAAAAGGAGTGAAGCACACTCTTGAACCATCAAAAAGTATAGATTAGATGGATTAGAGGCACATGCTATACAGTGTTAGCATTGCTCAGTTTCATCGAATTATCTAACTTATCAAGCATCACTTCTAAGAATGCACGGTAGTTTGAACTAATCTATGCTCGAACACCTCGCAACAACCCTTCTACATTCATCATGCATCATCATTGCAAGCTGCTTGAATACAAAGAGAAATTAGCATTATGCTTCAATGGTCTTATTAACATCCATGTGAAAAGGAAACAAAGGAAGAAAGATGAAAACAAAGCTTAACCCCAGCAATGTGACTTCAGAATTATGTAGGGAGCTACATACATGGTGTATTAACTGCCAAACCAGCTAAAAGTGCTGTAGTTAAGCTCCAAAAGGGTGGAACAATGCAAAATTATGAGGTGATTTAGGTTTTGGAAGTGCAGAAATTCAACTTGGCTCTTTTGTAGCCCAATTCAACTTCTAACTTATCTGCTGTCAGAGTCTTAGAGTGCAGAATTTTGTACAAAAAACCTGCTTCAATCCTCTGAACATTCATCACACACAAAGCTGAGTGAATACAGAGAATTAGTAATGTCCCCACTGATCATATTGATGCTAAAATTCTAAAATCAATTTATTTTTAATAAAGACTTGGAAAAGAAACCTAAGGTTTGAAATTGAAATCCCAGGTACATGGAAATTAAAGATGACCCACAAGAACAAAAACAAAAAGTTCAAAAAGCAATGAACTAGATTGCAAGTAACTCCACATCCAAGTATAATCTAACACAGCCCAATAATTGCCCTTCCATATCATAGTTCCAATTATAATGGCATACATTTAGGACCTTGCACCTTATGCAGTTAGACTAAGACATTCCCAAAACTGAGTATAGAAGTCTGAATTATGAACTTTCTCACTTAAATCCAAATGTTAAGTCCTGTTTATTGCTTTCAGAAAAGAGTGAATGGTTACAGGGATATGGTAAACTTTCACCAGGAGGAAAACTCAATTAGATCACCATCGACAAAGATATTTCAGAAAATGCACAGAAAGATCAATGAATGAGATGAATGAATGGATCTTTTTCAACAAAGCTCCATAAATCATTCTCCATTCGACAATGTCAATTTACATCACATGGTGTCATGTTTCATAATTATTTCTAAAAGATATCTGCCTTGCCTAATCTATTGAAGACACCATTCACTACTAGTTTGAAAGCTTGGAAAAAACAAGCAAGTCCAGGTCATTCCATCTTTGCTTCTCGATCTTCATCTAGTCTTCTCTTGGCCTACAGCATGAAAGAAAAGGAGTGTGCATTTTTTTTTATCAAAATGAGATGATAGGAAAGGAAGGACAGTTTCAAGTTTATTTTAAGAGGTAAAGTGTGACAGGTCACAAGCAGTGGTTATGCTATTATATTTGAATTAGGGACCTAAAATCCCCCATCACTCCACTAGATGGCAAGAAAAATTTAGTGTATAAAAGATAAAAAAACCCAAGCCATTTAAATAGATTGAATCCAATATTCTCTTATTCTTAGGTAACAACTAATTACAGATTATTGAGATCCCATGTGGTCTTATTCATTTCGTTAACAGCTCCAGTATCTTTGAGCCAATATCCAGCAAACACTAACTTACCAGAAAATCAAAAGGAAGAAAGGACATCATTGGCTCTATAAAGATTGGCTAGATACCTAATTCAAGCACGAAAACCCAATGGTTAGGCATCCTATTAGCAAAACTCTTTTGGCAAAAAACAACCAAACAAGAGAAACCCTACATAGGACATTTGCACAGATCTAAACATGGTCATCACAGTGAATGACACAGAAAATGATTCATCATAAAAATCAACTTTAGATATTACACGATCTACTCGTTCAATTCAAAAGGTTGGCAAAGAAATAGTTCTGACTGAGTATTGACTATTTTATGAAGAAAGATTTCTGAGTCTTCCAATTTAATTTTCGTATTGAGAAAAAAAAAAAAAAAGGAAATGAATGTCATCGCATCCTAAAATTCAATTAATTCATTGAGAAACAACCTGATTTCAAGAGTTTTCAATGTATGTCTCAACCCAATGAAAACTGGACCCCGTCCCAAAAACATGAATAGCTTTAAAAGAAATCAACACTGCCAGAATCCAATAAATGACACGGCAATTTTGCAGAATCACATGCAAATGGATCTCAAACAAAATCTACGTAGAGAAAACCAACAAAATCATCAGGGTAACTCCGAAAACAGAAAACCAACAAAACCAATTCAAACAACATATAAATTTCATTTGGACAATAAATCATCATTCAAACAAAAATATCTAAACGTGAAACGCAAATACCTTCTGAAGCCAACCGTAACCGCTGGGTGAGATGGAGAGCATCGGTCATCAATGCCGAAGCAGTTGCAGTGTGGTACGGCAACATTGTTTCCACGAAACTCAATTCAACAGGGCACCTTCAAATCAAAATCATCCTTCGCATCAACTCTCTTTCTATCCTATCTATCCATATATCTAAATCAGTGGCTGAAAGTTACCTGAAAATGCGATTGGAAAGAGGTTTATTGCCGGAGATGCGAAATGGAGAACGAGCAGCTTTGGCTTCGGAGGAGATTCTCGCCGCTGCGTTCCTGACGGAGGTAGAACGAAAAATGGATCTGGCAGCGAATCCGGCGGTGACGGTGGCCATTGCTGTTCTTAACTCTGAAGGAAGATTCTGATAATTCCCATTATTAGAAGGAGAGGGGTTTTGCAGTGAATTGGACAAAACCCTAGCGAGATGTTTGGATACACAGATAAAATAGTCTACACCTGGAACGAAGACACGCTTAGCTACCGATTTCCCTTTATCAAATTTTTTTTTTTTAATTTTAAGAAATATTTGGTTAAGAAATAACTCTATAAAAACCACCATTTGTAAGGTATTCACATGTTTCTGATAAAAAAAATAGTTTTTTTTTTTTTTTTATCAAATTGATTTATAAAACATTATAAGCTTGAACAAAAAAAAAGACATTTAGGGAGAAAGATTCTAGGTTAGAGTACAATAACTCTATAAACCATTCTTGGGTTTCATAAGAGGTAGGTAAATTTTCGTTTTCTCTATTCAAACTTTTCGAAACAACGAAAAACGCTAGCTACGATAATAAGACGAAAAACAAATTTCAAAACAAATAAAATGCACTCACAATTTTCAACATTTTATATATTTAATCGTAAAATGCGTAAAAATCAAGTTTCGCTTTCGAATTAAATTCAACCAAATTCATTCAAACATTAAAACGAAACGTATTTCAACCAAATTCAAGCACGAAACGTATTTTCCGAAAAATCGAAACTAAAGATTATACACGAAAATTTTCATATTCGAATTTCGATAGAATAAAATTTTTTAACGTAATACTTCTAAAATAATACTATATTATAATAAAATGTTTTAAAAATATATTTTAATAAATTATTTTTATAATAAAATAATAAATATATATTTTGTTAAAATGTAGTAAAAAGTTGAAAGATTATATTTTCACATCATGTTTCAAAGGGATTTTGTTAATCAAACCCTAGTTTTAATTTCTTGGATAAATAATTTAATGAATTATTATAGATATATTAAAAATATTTTTACTAATATTCAAATAACTTTTATTAAACACAAATGATTGTAAAATACACATATATGAATATTGACATTGAAAATTTCATTTTTTGAGAGGGTGGACGTTGAATTTTTCAAAAGTTTAAGAAACCAACAAAGCAAAAAAGAAAATAAAATAGCAGACAGCAGATACTCCATTTGTCCTAAAATAATATTTAAAAAAAAATCTTAAAATAATACATGTTTAAAAAATATGTCGGTATCATAAAATCATAGCAGAATTACAGTCATCAACCCACTTTAAGACTAAAGTTAAAATTATAATTGATAATTACGATTTTAAACTTTCTTAAAACCATAATCATCAATTATAGTTAAACTTTAAGTCAATTCCGTAATAATTACATATAACTTCTAAATTTTTTCAAAACCATTAGTCACCAACTATAATTTTAAAGTCTTAATAAAATCATAATTAGTTATTATGGTTTTAATTGTTTTAAAAATTTTAAAACCCTAACAATTACGGTTTTGATGACATATTAAACATGGCAAAGAATCAAAGATGTATATATATATATAAGTTTTGGACATCGGGTAACCCAAACCCATATCTGGTCCAACGTATTTCGGATCCCCTTCACTCCCATTTCTTTGTTTCCTAAACCTAGAGCCCTTTGGTTGGCAGGAAAAGGTAGGAAAAAGGGAGAGAATCTAATTTTCTTGAATCTTTTAGATCTTTTAGATAACTTGTCATGTTTTCGAACTGCCAAAACTTCATTATTATTTTTTTCAATTGATTTCCCCAACTTTATTGGCCACCAAATGGGGTTAGGGTTTGACGGGCTTCTAAGTTTTCGGCATTTGTGTGATTATCAGATTTTGTAGTGAACTCCTATTTTATAATGTGATAATTGTTCACTACTTTGGCTGTCATTATTCAGTGTGTAATTTTGATGCAGGGACTTGGTGTTGCAGATGCTTAATCCCTGGAGTTGATACTTTGAATTTCGGTTTGTTGGTTCACATTCGGTTAATTTAGTGGATGGCTTTGCTGTTCAAGGTACTGCTTACTAAATTACTTGTCTGTGAATATGTTTCTTTAGTTGATTACTTATGTTTATTTTGGATTTTGAACAATACGATTGAATGATTCCTGTATACTTGGCCGTCTTCTTGGGTGTATTTTCTTTCCTCTTGAATATAATATTTTTACCCATATAAAAATCATTGGAACAACTCCCGTCTTTTCAAAACCCCTTTTGAATTGGGTAATTGTAGGTAATTATGTATGAGAAGAAGAGGGTTGGTGCACGAATGGTTGAGAATGGTATGGAGTAGGGTTTTGAAGGTGAGAGAATGAATGTTTCAAAGTAAAAGTTGCTTGAGACTTGGGAATTGGGTGATAGCTTGGGAGGAATACTAGTGTAGGGAATATGGATGCTTTCCTAGACATTTTTTCTATAGCTTCTTCTAAAGATGCTTGAATGGTGAATCTCTCTCTGTTGTGGGTGGATAAAAAGAAAGTTGTTTTTACAGTCAAGTTTTTCTACTCATCATTGGCTAGCAGTGTAGTGGATCTTTTCTCTCATGACATTGTTTGAACTCCTGGGCTTGTTTGCTTAGGAGGCTACTCAATTCATGATTTAAGCTCAGGATCAACTCAAAAAAAGGGGTTGAAAATCACGTAATAGATTCTATACATAGAAAGAAGAAAAACAAGCGATCATATTCTACTTTATTGCGTGAAAGCTCATATTTTGTGGAAGTTGATTTTTACATTATTTAATGCGCAATGGGTGATGCATTCTACCGTGAAATGATTGTTTTTAAGTTGGAAAGATTCTTTTGATTGTAGAGAAAGGGAAAAGGTTGGAAGGTTTCTCCTTTATGTCTTTTTTGTTTGTAGAGAAATAGGCGAATCTTTGACTATTATGAAAGTTTGGAGTAAACTTCTAAATGCTCTTTTTTTGCATTCATTTTGGGATTTAGTTAGATTGTACAGTGGGGATTGGCTAGATTCTTCTCATCTCTTATCTTTTTGGTTGTTTTGTACACATTTTGTATTATTATTTTTAAATATACATCATCAAATATGGATTCAAACAGAACTGTTTAGAAATCATCCCAAAATACTTTTCATGAAAGTAGGGTATAGAGGGGCATTTCTGCAAACCAAAGTAGGATGATTGTAGGAAAGGGAGCTTATAGTCTGTGATAGGTCCTTTGCCAAGGAAGGCAAGAACATCCTTTAGCGGGCCCCTAGAATTATAGTTAAGACAAGTTGAGTTTTCATGAGTGTTTTAATGTTTGAATGGATTTTGTTATTTTCATTGGGCTTCATAACACAACTTTGTTCATATGAATGATATGTTTTATGACATCATTTTTATAACTTTGGGTATTTGAGTATCTTATGGCGCACCTCAACTAATCCTATTGGACTTTGAAGTTAACGATTGGGTAAATCCTGTAGTGACCCTAGGGGGACTTGAATTGGTGATCATTGGGGAGCAAACCTAAGGTCAAGCCAACCGAGCTACCCCTCAAGGTTTATGACATCAAAATATTCAACCTCTAATACCCTTATCAAAAAGAAGGACATCAAAATACTCTACCTTAAGGCAGTCTACTAAGTGGGTTAGTTTTTATTCTTTGCACCTTGTCAAATCCTAGTTAGAACTGCAATGATGTGAATATTAGTTGTCCTTTTTGCTTCTTGGTATTATTTTGTCATTTCTCTCTCCTTGATCACTGTTGTGTTTTTCATGTTAGGATCTAAGCAAAGTCAGCCATCGATAAAAGGCTCTTGAACGCAAGAAGATTTTGAACATGCAGCCACTTCTACAACTGTCTATGTAGGAAACATGTCCTTTTATACAACAGAAGAGCAAGTTTATGAACTGTTCTCCCGGGCTGGAGAAATAAAAAAGATAATCATGGGTTTGGATAAGAACCCAAAAACTCCTTGTGGATTTTGTTTTGTCTTGTAAGATTCTGGCCTTCTTTCTATACTTCCTCAATATAAGGTTCATATTTGTATACCTATTGTCATTTATAAATGGTAAGTTATCAATCAAAAAAAAAATTTATAAATGGTAAGTCAACTATAAAAAAAAAGAAAAAAGAAGTTTTAAATGGAAAGTTGATGCAAATTTTGAAAGAAGAAGGTTCATATCTATGCATTCAGGACCATTTAGGAACCTGTCTGCACCTTTTTTACAAAGTAGTTTAATGTTACTAGTTAAGATTCAATTCTCGTGGCTAATTAGTCCACTGGTGCAAGAGTTGTGGAGAAATACATGTTTTTGAGGTTTTTTTCTGGTCCATCTGCCTCTTGAAATTGCTCTTCCAAATTATTATTATTGATGTACTACTTTTCTTTCCTGTGCTTCTTCATCCCCTAAATAAGTTAATACAATATGTTTATGAAGAAATGGCATGTTCAATTTTAGTTGCTTTATTCTTTAATTTAGTAAGGGAACATCGGTCCTTGCCTAAGGTTCTGTGCTTAGTTGGAAATTGTTGTTTATTGAAGAATAAATCACCAGGGAAACAGAAAACTGATTTTGGTGATGGGAACTTTGATGCCAATCTAGTTGATTGAATTGTCAGGACTGAGCTACTTGTTGAATGAATTTGCCATTTTAGTTCAGTTTTTTCAGATGTTCACTGCATGTACTTCAGATGAAGTGCTTGACCAAGTGTCCAGTGATTTGAAAAGAATTTCCCTTAAGTTCATTGCCTTTTTTTCCATCATCTTGGCAGTACTTTTCCCTGTTAGGTGCCTGTACCAATTGCAGGCAGTTAATTTATAAATGACTCAGTAATTTGTTGTTTTCTACTGTTTCTTTATTCTCTCTGTTTATATTTTCTTTTGTGTTTTATTCTTCCAAGTAAACTTCTTCTGCTCATTGCAGTTAGGATCAAAATTTTGAATCCAACTACGAGTTTGTTATGGGATTTATTATTCATATTGGCCTATTTTTCAAATTTAGTTGACAAAGATACCTGAGTGAGCTTGTTTCAGCTAGAACACATGTTCTTTAAATTTAGTCTTGAACTGGATGTGGTTAGCTGCTTCCTCTTTATTACTCTAATGTTAGCAACCATAGAACAGTAGAAAATATAGTCTTCTTAACAAAAAGAACTATATCTGTCTTTAATTGTTTTCTCCAATGTGAAAAAGGTCATGGATTCCAATGTCATATGGCAATTTAAGGCTTATTAATTGATCACTGTATAACTGTGTGTTTATCAGATATTACTCTAGAGAAGATGCTGAAGATGCCGTCAAATATATAAGTGGAACAGTTCTTGATGATCGCCCCATTCGTGTGGATTTTGATTGGGGATTCCAAGAAGGTAGGCAATGGGGTCGTGGTCGAAGTGGTGGACAGGTGAGCTACTGTGCCTGAATTATTTAATGCAAGATTTACCTTTATGTTTTCTATGATTCTGATTTTATGTTCTCTCTCTCTCTCTGTGTTGTAACAGGTGCGGGATGAATATCGTACTGACTATGATCCTGATATCCTTTTGTAAATTAAAAATTTGTGTGCTTATGCTTTCCTTCTTTAGCATGACATAGTTGATGTGTGCTTAATTTTACATTTGGTTGCTTACTTTAGTAGAATAGAGTTTCTGTTGCACATGATTGAGAATTTGAAGAAACAGCAAGACACATATAATTTTGCTTACATGCTTTATAAAGTGCCTAAAGTCCTGTGGCTTTCTGACCAGGGCACATCAGGTTTTGCATAGCCATGTACAATTTGGGGGGCAGATAGTTAGATGGGCGGTATTTGAAACTTAATGTTCTTCTGTGGCTGTGTTGATGTGAACTTCAGTGGGTAAATAAAGTGCGTATTGGCTTCTGAGGTTCATCTCCTGTCTTAACTTTTGGTTGGAATTAGAGGATCATAAATAGGGCAGCTCTACTTTATTTTTTGGAGGAGCATTTTATTCAGTCATAACTAAAACTATTTCATTTGTGAACTTCCTGTATTCTTACTGTTAGCACTACAATTCGTGCGTATCAGCTCATACACTCAAACTTTGTCAAGATTAGTTCTGAACTCGTCAAACCATCCGAAATTGCTGTCTTCTTCTTCACTAGTTTAAGAATTAGTAATCCAAACCTAAAGAATAGCTTAAACTATTGTCCATGTGGGAGGTTATTCTTGTCGTTATCCTTGCTCTTGATGTTGTGCTAAAATTTTCCCCATACATGGACTCACCTTTAGGATATTGTACAATCTTTTCCTTTATCATTTTATCAGACAAGTGGTCCTATGAGTGTGTATATATATAAGTCCAATATAATGTAAAGGCTAGACTTCTTTTCACAGAATAAAATGTGATTCTCTCTTTTCTCTCTTAACATGGTATCAGAGCCAAAGGGAAAACCTAATTTACTTTTTCAGTGATCGTGTTTCATTCCGATCACTTTCTTCTTCTCCCGGAACCCTCCTCCGCTGGATCTCCTCCTCACCTCCGTCGATGACTCTCCTGCAGCCTCTCTCGCTGGAAACCACAGATTCCGAGGTAAGAAGAGGCCGATCTACACCGGTGGCAACCTCGCCTAAGAACAAGACCGCTGACGCACTGCCACGCCTCCCTTCTCCCAGCCGTTGCTCACGCCGGCGCGCTGGTGCACAGGGCTGTGGATCCTTTTCCGGTGATGGGACTCCACTTCCAGGGTCATCCGGCGCCATCTTGCTGCTCCATCCCTCCGACGGTCCACCTCGAGCCCTCCTTATTCACCTTTTTGCCCATTTTCATTTCCACCGCCTCCGTCGGCTCATCTTCTCCACGGCCAGTCCTTTTTTTCATCATCTTCGCCCATAGCCGTGATTTCAAGCTTCACACCCGTGATTTCAAGCTCCACAAAATGTGATTCGCCCCTCCTATTAGGGCTCTTTAATCCAAACGTGATTCAATCTCCAAGAAGTGGATATGGCAAACTAAAAATCCTATTTTTACTTCGTTATCTCGATCTCCTACTATCACATCAGAAAAATTGATCGTAGGTGAGAATTCATCTTTCCGGTCAGCTTCCTGAATTCTCGCTCACGACAAGGTTATAAGGATCATCTTATTACACCTGAGGATGCTATAATTTGTGCTGACAAGGTGCAATCGGAAGAAAACATGCACAACTATGTAACAGATATGGCGTTTCTATTCGATCCAAAATTTTGCTTCATCTTCGCATAAAGACACGTTTCTAAGTTTAATCGCAAAAGTTCTATACACGAATGATATCCAACGCCTTTATAAGGTGGCTTTTGCTATTGTCAATATCCGACAACAGGACATGGATTTATCTAATTATATTGGCCGATTGCCTCTTAAGGAGGTGTTCCCGACACCGATGCTCTACTATGACGTCGCTCAACAAACGCCGTTGACAAGTTCTTCTTCACGGTCCTTACTTTATCAAGGCTCTCCTGTCCTGGATTCAGACCCTTCTCGAGATCGTATTCTCGGCAAAATTCATCACCCTATCTCGATGATGTGCTCTGTCAGCTTCCCTCCGTATCTCCTCTACACAAACTTTGCCATCCGATAAATTTCAGATTCTTCTGTGTTAGTTTTTCACACTCAATCCCTGTGAGGACGCTAGCAAATCGAGGCAGAGGACAACGTCCCTCATTGCTCCTATTGCAATAAGTCACACACTGCGGATCGCTGTTATCGCCTGTAATGGATCTCGCCCCGCACCGCCCACGTGGCCCGTTGTTTGATTCCGACTCTCACCGCCCTGCACTCCGAGCCCTCCACATCTCGTATTCCAAACACTTACAATGAGTATGATGCCTATCTTCGTCATCATGCCTAAGTCACTGCAGATCCGGCCGCCTAGACCGGCAATGCCTCCGTCGCCTTTACTCATACATCTTCTCGGGACCCCGGATTCTGTGACTCGTGCTTCCAATCATTACTCGGGTAATAAATATATTTTCTTCTTACTACAATTCCTTACTTTACCCAATGCTATCTTAAACTAACGGTTCTCAAACTGCGGCTAAAGGTACGTCTGGGCTCATCCCTCCCTTCCTACCTCTCACTTCTCTCGGGGTCCTTTATACTCCCGGGTCGCCTTTAATCTTATCACCAAGAAAATCACCGCACTTTAACTGCTCCATTATTTTTTTGATAATTCTGTGACCTTGCAGACCGGAAGTACTGGGAAGACGATCGCACCTGACGTGAGTCCTCAAGGCCTCTATCACTCCCCACCTCGCAATCATCTCCTCGCAGCCAGGTTTCCATTGGATGCTCCACTTCATCCACAAATGCCTACAGCCACCCTAGTCTTCTATCGCTCCAAGATGGTCCTCGCTTTTCCACTTTGTCATTACTGCGTGAGTCCCGCCGCCTGGGAAACATACTCGTGTCTCGTTCTCAAGCAAATGCTTGAATAATCCTTTGACAAAATCTCCTTAACTTGTCCACACCGGATGTCAATCTCATGACCTGCCTACTTTACTTCAGATTTTTGTCACTTCATTGATGACTATTCGATGTAATTTGGTTATTTTTAATGAAAATCGAAATGAAATATATTCTATTTTCCGTAAATTTTATGATGAAATTCAACCCAGCTCAATATTTCTATTCGTGTTACGAGTGATAATGCCCGGAATATTTTTCGCACCCTTTATTTCATTTATGTCCCAACATGTGGGATCTTCATTGCCTTCAGGCTCTACTCCTCAACAAAATCTGCAGAATCGAACGTAAGAATCACATCATCTTATTGAGACCGTCGTACTCTCCTCCTCCATTATCATGTCTTCGTTTTTTACGCCGTCTTACAATTTGCTATTTTGATTAATCGTACGCCCCTCATTCACACGCCGATTCCTACGCCCTTCTTTTTCCCGACCAACCTCTTATTTCCTTCCTCAGGTCTTTATCAGACTTGCTTTGTTCATATTCTCACTCTAGGACAAGACAAGCTTTCCGCCAAGGCCATGAAATGCATCTTCCTAGGCTACTCCCGACTTTAGAAGGATTATCGTTGTTGTTGAAGCATGATATTCATATTAAATCCAAATCCTATAAGCTTGAGCTTTTAGGAGAGTTGATCATTTAACACAGACGTGAAATGGCTAGCTATGGCGTCCCGCTCGAACCCTCCTTGCAAATTTCCATTTGTTGGATTTGAAAGTCCATAATGGACTCACTCTTCCACGCACGCAGGTGATGCCGCATGCGGCGGAAAGGCTACACGATATTCATATTAAATCAAATCCTATGCTCAGCCTTTAGAGAGGTTGGTCATTTAACGCTTGTTATTCCCACTCATCGATACTTTCCTTCCACTCTGGATGTCACCTCTTCGAGGACTCCCCTTCTCCTCCTCCGAGTCTCTCTTCCCGCACTGTCTACCCTCTATCATCTCCGCCTCTTATATTTGATGATGTCTCTTCTTGTCCCCCTTCAGTTTATCATCATCACACCGTGTCGCTATTCCTCCTTTCTACCGAGGCCCCGCCGACTCACTTCCTCTCTCCCTTCCTTCTCCTACCTCTAGTCGCTCTTACTCGATAACTTGCCCATCGCTTCTTCTGGAAGGTAATCGCTCTACTAGCAATCCTCATCCTATTTACAATTTTGAAGTTACCATCGATTATCTTCACCCTACTCTGCATTTGTTTTTACTATTTCCTCTGTTTCTCTTCCTAAGAACACCAATGCGAGGCACTTTTCATTCGGCCGGGCGATGCAACGGTAGATGAATGGTCGCTTCCGCACTCAATCGCACTGATCTTTTGTTTTGCCATTTGGTAAGTTTCCAATTGGTCGCCGCTGGTCTACAAGTATATTGGTCCTGATGGTCGCCGACGCTTTAAGGCCCGCTTTGGTTGCTAAAGCATACTCGCGCTTATTATTCGACATATGACACCTTTCTCTCTCTCTGCTATGAGATTGCTTCGCTCGTCTCGCTTCCATGGTCGCTATGTGTTCGAATGCTTTTTCATTGATATTAAAAATGTCTTCCTTCATGGTGATCTTGCCGGTGAAGTTTATATGGAGTAACCCCTGGGTTTTGTTGCTCGCTGGGAGTCCGTTTAGTGTGCCTAAGTACGCCGCTTCTCCATATGGCTTGAAACAATCTCTCAAGCATGCAGCTTGCATTGTTTAGCTTACGTTGTTCAAGAATTTGGCATGCTTTGCAAGCATTGCACTATCTCGGCTTTTTTATCATAACTCTTGCGCAGCGATTTATCTCGGGTTGGTATTTATGGATGACATCGCTATTACAGTGCAAAGGATCAAGATGGTATCTTAAACTAAAGCAACATCTTTTCACCCACTTTCAAACTAAAGACTGGGGAAACTCAGTACTTTCGGGAATTCGAGATAGCTCAATCCATTTCCTGTGTAGTCCTCCCAATGGAATTCAAGCCAGACATCTCGAAGAAACCGTAGGTTAGATCAGAATCGACGACACTTACGATCCTAATGCCAAACTCAGACTGCGACGGGGGGGAGTCTTTAGGAGACCCTGGGAGATATCGACGACTCAGAGAAACCGAACTATCTCAAGATTACCGCCAAACATTTCTTTCCTAGTGTTGTTAGTCAATCTCGTAGCCACCATGTGATAGCCATCGATGTCGTAATCCAGAGATTCTTCGGGAGCATATATCAAAAGTACACTGTGCCAAGGTGTGCTGTACGAGAATGTATGGCCATACCCGCGCTATCGGGTTACAATGCATGCAGATCATCGGCTCACCACGCATAGATCGCTCCACTCTCGTGGTACCGTGGTTTCTACATGTACCTAATATCCCGAAGAAAGAAGAAACAACATGTAGTGCAGATCTAGCCGGGGCCGAGTATCGAGCTGGCGGCCCGCAACATGTGAACTCATATGGTCGGTGACACCTTCTCCGTGAGTTGAGATTTTGAAAGGATGAACAGATGAAGCTCATCTGTGATAACTAGGCTACTTTGCATATTAAGGGCCCAATCCAAATTCTTCCAATGAGTTTAATTCAAACACATCAAAGTTTATTGCCACTTCATTAGAGAGAAGATCGCACGATGTATGGCTGAATAGTTTTGTCAATTCAAATGATCAACTAGCGTGATATCTTACTAAATCTCTGCAGGTTCTTGAATTAAATACACTAGAATGCTCATGCATATGACATATATGTCTAAATTGCCTTGAGGGGGATACACACAGATGTTTTTCCTTTATTGTTCATCGTATTGTGGGTCCTATGAGTGTGTATATGTATAAGTCCAATATGTAATGTAAAGGCTAGACTTCTTTTCCGTGAAATAATAAAAATTAGGATTCTCTCTTAACAACTCTCATCGGTATATCTTCTTCTTTGTCTTTGCTCTAAAACATTTAGTGCCCATTAGAGAGCGATTTTGAGAAAGTTCAGAAAAGCCTCCTAATGCTTGGAAGCACTTTGTTACAAAAATTAGGCATTTGACAGACATTTGAAATCACTTCTAAAAATATATATTTTTTGTTATATAACACATTGCCAAAATATATTGTTTATTTATAGCCATACAAAGTGTTTCTCTTTTAAAGTGGTCATAATGGAAGAATTATTAACAAAAGTATTACTGACTAAAAGTTCTACAGGTTAAAAGGACTTCTTTTTTTTTTTTTATAGGCAAAGGTAAGCAAGTATATTAATGCACATAAAGAATAGTCAAGAATCCCCCAAGTATACAGGGAGTATACAAAGCAGGACCAGACATAAACAAAAAAAGCCAACAATGTTCATCCCTTCTTTCTTCTTTCTTTCTTTCTTCCTCTCTCTCCTCTCCTCTCTCCTCCTCTCCTCCTCCTCCTCTCCTCCTCCTCCTCCTCCTCCTCCTCCTCTCCTCTTCTCCTCCTCCTCTCCTTCTTCTCTCCTCCATCACAAAAAAAAAAAAAAAAAAAAAGCCTAAAGAATACACAAAAGAATTCTC
Organism: Tetrastigma voinierianum; assembly: GCA_016808115.1. Lineage (NCBI taxonomy): Eukaryota > Viridiplantae > Streptophyta > Magnoliopsida > Vitales > Vitaceae > Tetrastigma > Tetrastigma voinierianum. The sequence goes on along the minus strand of JAEQBH010005789.1, from coordinate 134,614 downwards.
GTAAGAGAACACTCCCCTATCTCCAAGCAATTGGCCCAATAGACAAATATGCTAATGAAGGAGGTTTTTAATCTGGAAAAAGAGAAGTCCACATTATCAAACACTATCCTATTACTCTCCCTCCAAATAGCCCAAAACATGCAAAGAGGAGCTGTCATCCACAGCTTTTTGGTTTTTTTCCTAATGGTAGGACAGCTCCAACCCTCTAGCAACTCCTTAGCTGAGTGAGGGCATGCCCAACTTAAATCTGGGATAGAGATAATGCCCCCCCATAGGCTCCAAATTGAATGACAGTGCAGTGAGAGGTGATCCAGGTTCTCTATATTTCTTCCACACAGTGGACACCTGCTAGCCATTTGAAAACCCCTCTTCTTGAGTTGCTCCATGGTAAGAACTTTACCCCACCAAACTTCCCAAGTAAAAAAACAATACCTTTGTGGGCACAAGGTTGTTCCAAAGGATTTTCCAAGGGGCTGTCCTGCCAGCATTTCCTTCTATCAGAGCAGCATTTGCCCTAGCAGGATTCTCCTAATTTATTTTGCTCTTGTTGGCCAAAATCATGAAGTTATGAACCTCCTCAAGCTCCCAATCTTTAATGGGCCTGGCAAAAATATGGTTCCAGACCCCTTCACCTCTTGAGTTATCCCATAAAGCAGTTGCCTTGACCCTTTAGATTCAGCTAAAATGTCCAGATCAGGGAAAGTCTCTCGAAGAGGGCCCTCAACGCACCAGAAATCTTCCCAAAACTTTATTATGTTGCCATCCCCTAACACAAAAACACAAAATTGCTGCACTTGCCTGGATTCCTTGCTAATATCTTTCCACGGACTTGAACCAGCACTGCCCCTTGGGGTTTTGGTGAACCAGCCCCCTTCCTCCACCTTGGGGTTTTGGTTAAAAGGACTTTGATCAGGATCATTCCCAGATGGGCTCTTTGTGTCACGAAGGCCATCCATGATAATTGATTTGATTAATTTCTATTTCAGACACATGAATTTTTGGATTTTAAGTGTGGAATAATAAATGTCGTTAAATGGTAAGATAATCAGTTGGGGTTTTCTGATTGGTAATACTAATAACCAGTTGGGTTCTTATGTTTGAATGTATATCTAAAGATGAAGGATATATAATCTCAATGAATATTTATCAAAAAAAAAAAAAATCTCAATGAATAGTGCATCTTTTTGTATTGCTTGAAAGCCTTATTCACATTTGTTCATGGAATGACTCTTAAAGTTTTGGACATACTCTGCAACTATTTACTTAGCATTCTGTTTTCAAGTTTCCTTCTTTCTTTTTTTTTTTTCCTTTTTTTTTAGAATGGAAATCAATAGGAGAAATAAAACTACTTTGGAGATTCTAATTCAACACCCCTGTTTATTTAGTGTTTCAAAGTTTCCTTAACGTCTGTACGCAGAGGTGGTTATGGAAAATTGGTTCAGAGAGAGTTAGAAGCTCAAAGGCAACTTGTAGATTATGGTACTGGGTCATTGGGATCTTTCCCGCCAGTTATGCCATGTAAGTTCCAGGAACAAAATATTTTCTTATAGTTCTGTGGTTTCCTTGCAACTTAGTGCACTATTTCACTTCTTTTCTGGAAAATTCCTTCTTTTTTGCTCACATGGTAATTGCATTTTCAATCATGTATTTTTATCCTGTTCTTAATAATTTGACTATTAGACCTAGTTCTCCTTCAAAGCAATTTGGTGTTCCCAAATGATAATTATCCTTTCTTTCTGTTTGTTGATGGAGAACATTCAAAATAAGTAGAGTATTGTCCACAAACTAAGATGAATTTTTTTTTTCTAGGCAAAGAGATTTCATTAAAGTGCCTAATAGGTGGCTTGCAACCCAAGTATGCATTCAGTATATGAAGTGTGTCAAGAGGGGAAAAGACAACACAAAACACAGCCTTTCTAAGCAGACCCATGTAAAATTATAATTTTAAAAATGACAAGGAATCAATGCTGATCAATTTTCAAAAGGTAAAGAGATCAACACAGGGCCATTCTCTGCATCTTCTCTTCAGTCTTTTTCCAGTGGAACTCTAATTACCACCAAAATATCACTGTTCTAGGAGGCACTTCAAGAAATCTGACAAGAGAGAAATCAAATGCTTAAAAAGCCTCTAGATTTATCATATGGAGTAGCAAAATAACTGAGATTCGTCATTACACTTTAGTAGACAACACCAATTAGCTAAAAGCCACTCTTCTATTTCCACAATCAAAATCTTTGCCAGTAAAGAATCACAAGCAAAGGAACAACTACCCTCTACTAAATCATGGAAGGGTTGTGTTACTCTTATCAGGTGAATGATTGTTGGCACTCTTGGGGTGAGGTATTAACCCTTGATCAATTAAAGAGGAGGGAAAGTGCTCTTGCCAATAGGTGCTTCTTGTGTCGAGAGGAGGAAGAAACATGATTAAACCGACCTGATTTTGTATATATATATATTTTAATAAAAAATTCGGTTTAAAACGAGCAAATGCGGTTTGGTTGTCGGTTTAAATTCAAAATGAAAAAAAGCCGAATCGAACCGAACCGAGAATAAATGTTATCTATTGAAACTTTTATTCTATATAAATAGGTTTGGATTTTTGAACTCTAAAAAATTTAAGGATAAAATTGATTTATTTTAATTTTACAAATTTGGATAATTTTTAGGAATTTGTTTGAGTATTGAAGGATCAAATTAATTTATTTTAATTTTACAAATTTGGATAATTATTAGGAAGAGTTTTACGTCTTTAGTAATATTATATTTTAAATATTTATTTTGATAATTTGGTTGTAATTTTCGAGGATATTTTTCTCTTTAGTTTTTTTAATTATTTATTTTGATTAATTTCATAATTTCATAGTGATAGGTTGTTGATAGCTTTACAAATTTACATAATTTTTTAGAAGAATTTTATATTTTTAAGTTTCTATTTAAATACTATGATAAATCTTATATTCCATTTAAATAAATTAGACTTAGGGTGGCGTTTGTTTTTTTATTTTATTTTATTTTATGCTGAATAGAACTTTGATTCTAAATCGTATTAATAAGACAAAAGATTATATTATATTTGGTTTTTTAAGTAAAACTTTATTTTGTTATGTTGGTTGTTCATTTTATAGGCTAAAAATCATCATGTTAACATCTTAGTGTATTGAAAAAGATAGTTTAATTTAATATTTATTTGTTTGATGATAATTTAAAGTTAATTATTATGATAAAATGAAAATATTTATATGTTAATAAACAATAAAAATTATTAGGATATATGATTTTTTAAATTTTATTTTAAAAAATAGTAGATTACAATTTTAATTTTTTATTCGGTTTTTTAAACTGAATCCAACCTATTTAAATTACTTTACTCGGTTATTATCTGTAAATTGAACTGAACTGATAATATCAGTTTTATATTCAAATTATCGGTTTCATTCTTAATAAATTAAAACTGATCATAATCGGTTCATTTATATTTTTATATTAAAAACCGAGCCAAATAAACCGTACACAGCCCTAGGACATTGCTCAATGGCTAGAATGTTGCGGGAGCTTTTCTTAGCTATTGTGTTAGTTGGTTTTCCCCATAGTTTTAAAAGGCGCGCCTAGGCTCAAGGCACAACCACTCCTTAACTCAGTGGCTCACTATCTAAAACATGTGCCTTAGTGAAAAGGTGCGCCTTGCAAATTTTAATTTCCTCTCTAAACACTTTTATTCTTGAAATTTCTAATTATATATTGAAATTTATATGATTTGTTTACTTTTTTTATTGAATGTTTTTTTAAATGTCATGAATGTTAAATTTTTTATTAATTCAATTAGATTTTGAATCGTATTTTATAAATTAATGTGCATGTGAGTTCACATTTCACTTCACTTAGGCGTGCGCCTTGTGTTGCATCTTGCGCCTAAGCCCTAGAAGGCTTTTGCACCTAAGCCCTTTAAGGCTTTGCGCCTCGTGGCCTCAAAACTATGGTTTCTTCCCCTATGTCAGAGAGAGACCCTAAACTACTGGCAGACTCCTTAGGAAGAGACTTGAAAAGCCTGATGGTAGCCCTTTGCATTTTTTGGTCCTGGAAATGAAAGAAATAGAATTGCTTTTGACAATGAAGATACTTTAGTTCATAGGATGAAATCATCTTTTCTTTGTAATTTGTGGTCTTGGATAAACCTGTACATTGTTGAGAGGCCTGCATCTTCGATTTTTCGACTTACTGGTATTTAGATGTGCAGTTGGTGGGTGTTGGATTTAGGGTTGTGTTTTGTTTCCTTTCCTTTCTTGGTAATTGGGACCCTTATGTATACTGCTTGTATTCTCGGGAGGGCTACCCTCAGCCCTCTTTGTTAATATAAATTGTGCTTTAATCTATCCAAAAAAAAAAGATTGTTGGCACTCTTAGTTTTATTATTATTATTTTTGAGTTAAAGCAAGAATATGTTCATCAAAAAGGAGCACCAAGGGGAGTCCCACAGGTATACTGGGGGTATACAAGAGGGTCCCACCAAGTGGTGAAAAGAAAAGAAAAAAAGTAGGCAAGATAAAAAAACCTACCAGCCCACAAACTTTATCCACCAATCCTCATCTATGACCCAACCAAGGATCTAGGACTTTCAACAATGTACACATTTGACCAAGACCAAAGATTACCAATAAAAGAGGCTTTCATCATTTGAGTTGAAAAATCTTTGTTTTCAAACGTGATGTATTTCCTTTCACACCAAATGGTCCAGAAAATACTAAAATGGTTGGCACTCTTAGTTGTGTGGAATCTTTTAGCTATCTTTCTAATGGTACTGATAAAAGGGCTCTTTTCCCTTCTTTTTTTTTCTTTTCTTTGTTTTTTCATAGTACAAAAGACTAAAAGCAATCACAAATTTCCTCATCAATTTTCCTATCAAAAAAAATTTCCTCATCAATTTTAAAGAGATCTTTAGCTTGCATCATCATAAAGGCATGGAAGATCTACGATGAGAAACTCCACAGCCATTGGTCTCATTCTAACTTTAAAGCCTATCTGCCTAATGTCGTACAAGTAAGAGCCATAGTTTAGGTATCACATGCTTTTCTCATGCTAGGTTTGTAGAGTTCTTTTTGGAGTAGGGAATTCTTTTGGGAGGAATTGGGTTTGTGGAATATTCCTTGGTGTGTGGGTGGGAATTTTAATGTGGTTCGTTTCCTCTATGGAAGCGACAAGGAAAGGAAGAATATCTTCATCTATGAGGCGGCTTTTGAAGTCATAGAGATTTGACTTTCAGAGAGATATCCCCTTGCAAGGGGGCCCTTTTACTTGGAGGGGAGGTAGAAAGAATTGTTGAATGTCCAGAATTGATTGTTTTTTAGTATCAAATGGCCCGGAAAGCCATGACAATGGCCCATTCAATCAACCTCGGATCAACGCTTGATCATGTTGGATTACAGAGAGGAATTAGGATGGGCCCTATACTTTTTCGTTTCGAAAATATGTGGCTAAAAGCAAAGGGCTTTTAGGATATGCTGAGACTCAGGTGGCAGAACCTGAACTTCAAGGGATCCTTCGGTTTTGTTTTGGTTGAAAAGTTAAAAGCTCTTAAAGGAATTCTAAAATTTTGGAACAATGATGTTTTTGGCAGAGTTGAGGTGAAAAAAGGTGATGCTTTGAGCATAATCAATCTTCGGGATGTTAAAGAGAAGGACAACTTGTTAACTTTAGAGGAATCAAAGGAATGAAACTTGGCTGTGGAGACTCACATGATACTAGTCTCTTAAGGTGTCTGCAGGCAAAAGTCAGAGAACTTTGGCTAAAGGGAGATAGGAAATCTGAGTTTTTCATAAAATGGCTAACTCTCACAGGAGAAGAAACTTTATTAAGAAAATCAAAATCAATGGAATTTGGTTTGAAGAGGAAGCAGCCATTAGGAGGGAGGTGGTGGGTGCTATATGGAATTCCTTTTGGACCCTGGTGGTTGGCCCCTGAGTATATCGGGTCTGAGTTTTAAGGAAATTGAAAGTGATGTGGCTGCCAAAATGGAAGACCTTTCGCCATGGAAGAGGTTTTTATAGCGTTATCAGACCTGAATGGGGACAAAGCACCAGGCCCAGATGGTTTTTCCATTGCATTCTGGCAATTCAGCTAGGATTTTGTGAAGGAGGAAATTATGGGTTTTCTCAAAGAAATTCATGAGAATAATATGTTTGTTAGAAGCCTTAACTCCACTTTTTTAGTGTTGGTTCCCAAAAGAGAATGCGGCGGATATAAGGACTTTAGACCAAGCTCGATACAATTGGGACATACAAAATTTTGTGAAGGTTCTTACTGAATAATTTGAGAAAAGGTGGTGGAGTCGGGTTGGCTATTAGACGTCCCGAAATGCGTTTGTGGGGGACGACGGATCTTCAGGATCTGACCACAATTACCAAATAGGCGGAGTTGATTCTTTGATAAGAAGAAAGGAGAAGGGGCTCCTTTGCAAATTAGATATAGAAAAAGCTTATGACCATCTGAACTGGGATTTCTTGCTTCACGTCATGGAAAAAATGGGCTTTGGTAGAAAATGGTTAATTTGGATAAGATGGTGTATTTCTATGGCATCTTTTTCAGTGTTGGTGAATGGCACTACATCCGGTTTCTTCCGATGCTCTAGGGGTTTGAGACAAGGATATCCTCTATCCCCGTACCTTTTTGTGATCGGGATGGAGGCTTTGAGCTATCTCATTGGTAAAGCAGTTGAAGGGGGCTTCCTTTCGGGTTGTAGCATTTGTGGTAGAAATGGGGAGGGGATGGTTATCTCTCATTTGTTATATGATGATGATACCATTCTCTTTTGTGGGGCAAATCAAGAGCACATGATGTACTTAAGTTGGTTATTGATGTGGTTTGAAGCTATCTCAGGTTTAAGGATCAACTTGAATAAAAGTGAGATTATTCTAGGGGGGAGGATTACAAATGTAGATGCTTTAGCTTTGGAGCTAGGTTGTAAGGTAGGGACCCTTCCATCCTCCTGGCCCCAGGACTCCTTGGGGCGCCTGTAGTCGATATTTGTGTGGGATGGGATCGTGGGCAGTTCACAAGAGGCTAACTGTGAGAGGCGAGTGATAAGTTAGCCCTCATTCCCAAAGCACCTTGTCATGCTTACCGGTATACTTTGCATGTATCTTTTTAGGTACTCCACAAGGTTAAGTGAGGCTGAGCAGATCGGAGAGACTTCTGGCAGGTGGAGGTAATATGGATAAAAGGCATAAGCTTGTTAAAGTCATAGTTTGGCTGACTAAAGGTGGTTGGGTTGAGGATTTTTCTATTTCGTGGGCTGCACATGTAAGTGGTTGGCGCTTCACAGCTGAAAAAATGCCATGGAGGAATGTCATTAATTTGGAAATTGGAGACGAGGAGGATGGGTCTCATGTGCTTTTAGAGGTGCTTTCGGGACAAGCTTTTGGAAGGAGATTAGAGAGGAATGGGATACAATCTGCCTCTCTACATGTGGCTGGCCGAGCAGCAGGAGCGTTGGTGGGTGGCCGTGGGATTATGGGAGGAGGGAGGATTTGGACACCTTGCTTTATTAGATCTTTCAATGATTAGGGGTGGATGAGATCCTCTCTTTATATTACCAATTCAGGAAAGCAATTATTGAATCAGAAAGGTTGATGTTTTCTGAGGAGACAAAAATGAATTTTGGTGGCTTTTTTCTTAGCTATCAGATGATCTAAAAATGTTGTGTTCCTTGCATAAGTTCGAGATTCTTGGGTTCCCAGTGGTTTTTGTAGGGAGGCTATGTGGACAGAATTTTAACCCCTTGACAATTTAGAAGAAGGAAAGGCCTTAGCAAGCGGATGCTCTCCCTTGTGATAAAAGAGGGAGAAGGCAGGGTTGATCAATTGTTCAATCCATTATCTTGGATCAGAGTGATTTGAGACTATCTTAAATTATTGTTGGAGTAAAATGGGTATTTACATTATAAGTTAGAGAGGACAATATCTTAAAGATCTTTTGGGGAAGAAACATAAAAGCTTGGATGGAGCCCCTCTGGTATTACTACTGGACCATTTGTGAAAAGAGAGCTTTCATTGCTTTTGAAAATAAGAACTTCTGGTATCGAAAGGATGAAGCCTCCTTTATTATGACAGTCTTAATTAAAATGTAAACATTGTTGAAAGAAGTACGAATCATTAGTTGATTTTGAGCATTTGCAGAGGATACCAAATTGAGGGTTGGTGGGTACTGATCTTTACATTGGTTAGTGGTTTGTTTTACCTATCGCTTAGCCTCTTTCACTTTGTCCATGGTAGGGACCCTCTAGTATACCATTAACATGCTGTTGGGTACATTTTTTAATGTGGCACTGTTCATAAAAACATATAGTCTAAATTTGCATATAATATCTTTTTGTTGTGTCGTGGAATGTGTTTATAAGGATAATGTTATTATTACACTTGAGTTCCTTTGAGGAGTTTTTAAATCTTGCATTCAATGATGCCTTTCCTCATCTATTCTTACATTACCTGTTTGTACATGCTGAGAGTTTTATTACAATATTTCGCTTTAAACATGCATTAATTTCTTTATCTATAAAAAAAAAATTCTGTATTTACGCTTTGTATACCATCATATTAGAGTGATATTTCTTAGGTTGCTCATCAGATGGGGCCACTGCTTCAACAACACGTGATTATTTGTTGCCAGTCAGGTAGACCAAAATAATGTTCCACGATCTATTTTATAACAATCAATTTTCTTGGCTTCCCACAAAACTCAAGGTTAATTTTTGTCAAAGACATACATTTGGGCTATTATCCTTCCTTCTTATTAAAAACTAAGAAGAAGGATTGGAGGTAAATTCATGTCTTTTTCATTGATGTCTTTTATATATATACAAGAAGAGTTAGGCTATAAGGTAAGTCAGGATGATCTATCTTCCTAAATAGATTCCTGACCTTAAGTAAAATATTCTAATGAATGCAACCAATATGCATGTAATTACATGCTACTCTTAATGTATTAATGTATAACCCTCTCTCAAAGTTGGAGCACTTGAGATGTTAAACATGCAGCTTGTTACACCAAGTGTAACTAACATGGGTCTCCACTTAAAGGCCTTTGTGAAGATATTACCTGAATTGTTCTCACCAATCTTCCATATAACAGTGAAATCAAGCGAGTTATGTTCTCCATGGATTGAAATAACAATCTATCTCTCCAGTGTTTGGATTAGTTCATGAAGCAGGTTCAAGAACAGTATGAAGGGGTAGCATAGTTTGTCACACGAGCTTTGTTGGAGATTTGAGGTTTTATCTGAGCTTTTGCCAAAGATTGTTGGGCCCATAAATCCACAACGTATAGTTGTGTGCATTATCTATACTCGGATTCTACACACTAGATCGAGAGGCAAACATTAGCACTCTTCCATGAAACTAGATTCCCTCCGATAACATGTACTAGCGGACACCACATCTTCCTTAGTCCTGCCGTCACATAAGATTCTGCAGCATAAATTGATTATCTTTCTGATTATTGCTATGAATCGCATCTTGGGGTTCCTTTCAAGTAACATAGAATCTATTCTCTGATGCTTAATGATCAGAAGCTGTTGGAAGGCATGTATTAGCACAACACTAACCACAGTATGCCAATCCTTCAGGACAGTGTTACCCTATAAGGTGATTTAGCTTTAAACTAACCTTCTATGTCTTAGGGTCTTCAAACAAATTAACATCTATTAAGTTGTAGGCTTTGTGCTATCAGGAGTGATATAACTTCTTGCCAAATTTCTTATTTTAAACCAATGATAGATCCATTTATATTTCCTTTGAGATAAAAGGGTTCACGTTTATATAACGGCACAGCCTGAGTATTTTACAGCGTTCTCAAATTATTTATGTGAAATTATGGTCATGAAGAAAGGACTTACGAGTGAAAGTGCCATATCATTCCGGTGATATCATTAACATGCAGCTAAAGATGATGGCGATTATAAAGAAGTTTCACGTAAAAGACATAATGGTGGTTTGCTCTTCCGTGCCGAATTTCTCGATCGCCATTTGAACTTGCCGTCATGCAGACTTTGTTTCGGCGTATCTTTGGTTACGAGGCGACAGCTCTGCGATCACCCACTAAACAACAGCGCGGAGGTTGCTCGCTTATCATTCTTTTACGCGATCCGGCGAAGGGCGTTAATGTCAAGTTGATGGTCAGTATTTATGATGGTTGCAAGATCTCATGTTGAATAAAGTCGACGCTTATGGGAAAGGATCTCAGGCCAGTCACCCATAAGTCCTAGACCTTACCCTTTGCAATGGGCGGGACATTCAACCTGTAAATGGATCCGCCGGGTTAAATCTTCATTGTGACTTACATTGACGATGATGGCTTTCCTTTCCCGGCATGTAAGCACGAATTCCCAGTACCATTATGGATGACATCCATCTCACTCCCATGTGGTGCTATACTTGACTAGGATGGGCTTGGGACTTGAGAGCTTTGTTAGAGCGTAAGGAATGGGGTCTAAGGATGCAATAAGCCCGAATAATAATGGGATGACAAATAGTTATAAAGAAAAGGAGGAGATTGGATGGGAGTACATTTGGCGTTTACCTTCTAGGAGAGCAATGGGAGATTAATCACTAAGGCTGGAATCAGATATCGAAGCGGCCCGATGGGAGAAACAAGGTAGAGGTTGGCATGAAACCATAAGACATAAATGATGGAGGCTTTGTGGAGGGTGGAACATAATGGCAGCGGAGCTAATGGAAGCAAAGTATAAGCGAGCAAATCATGCGTAACCAAGGCTAGTGTGGTCAGATTGGAAGAAAAATGGGCATTCTAGAGGATATGACCTCGTGAGAGCTGGTGTTTGAGACTAGGAAAATAACAGCTATGCCTTTTGAACTGAGAGCAACCCAGGAAGGATACACTTCAATGACTTAGGGTGGGGTTGAATCCCTCATGACCGAACATCAGCCTGCCAATTTTTAAATACCCCAGTTCAGCTGGAAACAAAGGTTTATAGGGAAGAAGGGGTTAAACGGGCATTTAATCAAGAAATGAAGAATATCCAGATTAATTTAAAAATGGCGATTAGAGCAACATTGACTAAAAGTACGCGCGACACGTGTATTTGAAATAATGAGGCGGCGTTTCAGAGAGTGTCACATTTTTCTTTTTAGCAACTCATTCTAGAATTATCGACATAGATGTAAAATTGAAGGATGTCATTTTGAAGCATGAATGTTTAAAGTTGTTCGGAAGACATATATTCTTTTTGGCATTATTACTTCAGGATTTTGAGCGAAGTATGAGGCGATCTTGTTTATGCAAGGCACGAAAGTGAGAAAATAACTCCGAGCAGTTTTTCATTAAATATAACCAAGTGGTTCGTGAATAATCATTGACAAACGTATCAAAATAACAAAACCCAATTGGGTACAGAACTGGACAAGGACCCACACATTTGAATAGACTAACTCAAAAGGAGCACTAACTCATTTATTGACTCTAGGACAAGAACTAAGACGATGATATTTAGTAAATTGACAAGACTCACCACAGTCTAAGAGGCTAAACCAGGCAGAAAGGCGGGACACAATTTCTTCAATAGTGGAAGAGAGATACGGTGGCTACCCGATCTACAAGGAGTCCAGATGGTGTAAATAACCGGAGCAGAGGCAATAGGTCTGAGTCTGTGGGATCGGGAATGTGAGACCCCCGGACACGTCCCTCTACCAATAATGCCTTAGTTATAAGATCAAGAAGGCAAATGTCGGGGAAAAGAATGGGAAACAAACACATTTAAGAGCTCGAGTTAGTTTGCTCACATAGGCCAAATTAAAAGAAAAATTAGGTAAACTCAAGACAGATGATAGGGGAATGGAAGGAGTGGGAAAAATGGTGCTTGAACCAAGGACATAGGACTATGACCTATCTGCCAAAGTGATGGTGGAAGGTGAATATTGTGACTAAAAGGTAGAAAATGGTGGGGTATTTATTATGTGATCGCTGAAACCATAATCGACCATTTAGGGCGAAGAGAGACTAGGCATGTGTTTGGGTTGCAGGATTCGGCGATCTGTAACCATAGTGATCGTGCAATGATTTCTGGTATAGGTGGAACTTGGCGAGTTCGTCTGCGGATAATTGGACTGACTGATCAAATGCCTCAGTAGAGGAGGCTATATGGGCGGACAAAAATCTCTAATTTCGGTTATGCATTTTCTTACAATCTCATATCACATGTCCAGGCTTACGGCAGTAATAACACACAACCCCTCTAGAATTAGGCCCTTTGGGTGTTGCTTTGTTTGATTTGTGTGTGGCTTTCTGACCACCCTTTGTTTTAGGCTGACAAGAGCAACATATCACGGGTAGATGATAGAGCCGAGCGGGGGATATCTTTGGCCAAGTATTTGACTAAACGTTCCTTGGAAATAAGAAATTTCAGGACTGGATAGAATCTGCGTCTTAACAGAATCCATACTCCACTGAGGAGGCGACTGAGCCATCCTACCCCTCTTTCCCGTGATCTGGACGTACCCATCTTTAGACTAAAGGGTAAAATTACACGTCGATTCATCATATGTCTTTTTATAGTCTATAAAAAATTATGTGACAGATCTTATTTCTTAGCGATAAGGCTTGCACGCCAGAAGAGCGTATTTCTCTTTCTAGATTACTAGTTAAAATAATTCCATTGGCTCCTTAACAAACTATGTGGATTTAATGAGAATAAGTACTTTACCATCAATGGAATTACATGGTTTGGAAAGAGATAAAATCATCTTCAGACCATTGGTTCTTTTGAATCTATTAGTAGGAGGGTCCTCTCGGTAAGGTGGCTGGCCATCTAAGATATACATAGGTAGAGGCGGACTGTTTTACTCAAATCCAAGTGATTAGAACCAATCAGTTTGTCCTCCTTGATCTTGGACATCATCGGGACCACTTCGAACGCCGAAACAGCCTTTTTATCTGTTGGTTCACTCATTAGGAAGCCAAAAAAAGTAGATCAGGGCTAGAAAGTACTTTCAGAAGGCAGAGATTCAAAAAATCTCACAGAAACCCTAGACATAATGGGCTGTCAAACACAAATCACCAAAAACAATAGATTCAGGTACCAAACAGAGAAACGAAGTAGACCAGAGGTCTTGTCGGCGTCGGATGACACCGGAGGGGCGGAGCCAAAAGGCTCAAATCACCCACGCATGGTTTCATTTGATTTTTCTGGTAGGCTAAATCAACAAACTATGTAGGCCTAGGTGAGATCCTCTCCCTCAAAATGGGTGTTTCAAAAGCACTTTTACAGTTCTCTTGGTAGCAGCCTAACTTAAAAGCAGTCGAAACTCTCCCAATCTAGGCCTTAGGCTTTGATACCTGAAGATACTGCAAGGAGATGAATCTTTCTGGGTTTCTAACAAAACTAATCAAACTGCAACTAGGTAACCAAATAAGGAGAAAATTATTTCTTTAATGTTTTTTTTTTTTTTTTGACATTTTTTTTACTTCCCTGAGTATGTGTAGTGTGCATCGCATTCACAAACATTAAACTTTCATTTTATATTATTATTCTTGACTCTTGAGAATTCATTGTATTTTGTCTATTCTTCATTTTCCTGGAAAATGGAGGTACATAGCAGTCATTGTTAACATGCTAAGATGAAGCTGCCACCCACACACATTTGGAGATCAGTTTGTTTGTTTGTGGATTTTGACTGATAGTCATTAACAACTTCTCAGTTCAGGCATTAAGTTGAGCCCACATGATGAGGGCTTGACTGATAACTGAAAGATTCATATTTCCATGATTTCCCTTAGTGTACTACTAATGTCAACTGTTCAGAGCTTTGAGCCGGAAAACCTGTCAGCTTGTGGCTTTTGCACACTTTTTTTTTGACCTTCTGAATTTTTTGAAGTAGAGCTTTTCAAGTAGCTGAGAGATAAACTGGATAAACAGGTCAGCGGTGTGGTACTTTGAACTGATCTCACAGGTCTTGAAGCAATCATATAAACTCTTGCGCTACTGTGAGATCTATTCAATGGACCATTAGGGTTCCTACCTCAATGCTACACCAAGTGGAGCTATCCCTTAGGGTTTAGATTTAGTTATGTTTATTTCATGATTATGGAAAGTTGAGGGCTAATTCATCATCTGTTTATTTATAAAACCTCTCTATCAAGCTACATGTGCAATACTTACTGCAAAACCCTAATTTGTGTTCAGTTAGTGTAAGGTATTATTATTACCTAATGATTAACGGTTCGAGTCCTCAGAGGCTATTGGAGCGCTCTTTTTTATTTGACCTAACTTCATGCATCGTAGGATTAGTCCAAGTGCGTGCAAGTTATTTCGGACATCCACGGTTATCAAAACATATATATATACTTGACACAAAAATCAACGTCATTTATACTATTGTTGCTTTAAGAAATTGTTTATTCTTGCTTTGGTGGATGCATGCGAGAAATATTGGTTTGTCCTTCATAACTTAAAAAACTGTATCATTAACCATATGAACTTACCTCTATGAAGTTTCTGTTTAAGCCACTTCTGACCTTCTAACTCCTGCAGATGGTAGACACGGTGGAAGCTATGGGCATGGGGGTTCTCATCGCAACAGTAGAGGTATATTCATTTAAGTTATTCTCTCAGCTTGAACTTCCGTTTGTTGAATGGTTGTCTTGCATTACTGTGATTGATATTGCTTCAGACCTTTCATGTGATTTTTTGTTCCTTTGACAATGGCAGATTACCACCGGAAGCGACAACGAGATGATGACCGCCATTCACATGACTTCTCCAAGAGGACCTCGGATCATGACTCTCGAAGAAACCCTGATCATGACTCTAGACCAGTGAGTTACTTGTCTACTCATAAACATAACATGTGAACTGGGATGTGTTTGTTGGGTGCAGCTGCTTGTTTAGGTGTCTGATTCTTCTAATCCCCAAGTCTTTGAACAGTGTCAACTATTCTTTTGATAAAATGGTGTGTCAATCTGTTATAGACTGCTTATGTAGGGTGGCAACACATATTTTGAAGAATGCAGTATTCTTTTGATAAAATGGTGTGTCAATCTGTTATAGACTTCTTGGTTAATCAGGAAATTGAGGAGCCCTTTTGGTCGCTTCCTTTTTTTCAATAGATTTTTCTTATAAAAAAATAATAATTTAGAAACAGACTTCATGGTATTCTAGGACAATTCTAAATGACTAGTTGGGTGTTTATCTTCATTCTATACCTGTCAAAAAAAAAAATGGTGGTCCTCTTCCTTATATAGAACATGCCCTATTCAGTAGAAACCATTTTACAGTAATCTGGTAATTTTATCTGGCACACCCCATGTTCTGAATATTTACCATGGAGTGTTGACATTGGGTATATTACACCTTTTGAAGTGCCTATTCAACAGTTGGGAATGCTCATGTGCTGATGGATGAGGAATGTGTTCTCTTCCTTTAATTGACATGCCTGTGGTGTATATATAATTGGCAGTGCATCCTGATGCATTTTGTACTAGTGCAAAGCTTGTTTGTGGAATGGCATGAGTACTGTCATACATTTTGAGTGGGAGTCTAGAGGCCTGTTTGTTTACAGTTTTTGAAAACTGTTTTTGTTATGTAAAACAAAGGAGCAATGTGCCGAAACACGTAATACGCTTAGTTTCCATTATTATTATTATTTGGTTTTGAAAACACTAAATCTGCATCAAGAACAGTTTTATAACACCAAATGCACATTGCTTCTGTGTTTTCAAAAACATAAACCAAACAGGTCCTTGGTTTCTGCATAGTTTCTCACATGCATTGTTGCATTAGCCAAACAATTTTGTTTCTCTGGAAAACTGAAAGGCCTGAAATGCAAGGTGGCCTCTAGGGTAGAGGGAAGGGGGTGTACTAGTATGCTGCAGGGGAAGTCAACCTGGCAGTTTTTATGTTTGCTGTTGTATGTTGTATACATCTATGATTTATTACTTTTTGTAAGATAATCTAACTTTGTTTTAATGCAACAGGAGAAGAATCCACGTTTCCGTGAGAGTGGTGATTCTGATGAGGAGGAAGACGATCGAAAACGACGGCCTTAGCTGATCTCTGATGATTTGTCAATTGTATAAAACAATGTGAAACCAAATTATTTACATCTTCTAACAACTCTCTCTAGTCTGGACACAACAAATTATTTCCTTTTAGACAAATAACTTGTAAGTTTTTTTATTCCATTTTGGAGTCCAGGTACTGCTTTCTCTAATGTGAATTTATATACACATCAGTGTGGTGGTTGTAACAAGTAACTTGTAACCCCGGGGGAATTTAAAGTTATTTTGATATGCAGTAAGAGACTCCTGGATTAAAATTGGGTCCAGTCCGGGCCTTAGCCTTTTTTAGGTTTTCCTGATCTGATCTTAGACGTGTGATCTTTGTTTGGAATTGGAAACATCAAGGAATACTTACTCAGATTGAAACTTGTTTCCTATATATATTCACCGTGGTGGATTTTGTGGGCAATCAAATAATTTGTTATTGTTTTTCAGGTAATCAAATAAATAATAAAGTATTTAACCTATCTGCGGGGACCTGCAAACTGGGCCGGCTCACCGGGCCATTCCTAATATAGAACCCGTGGCCCAGGTCCGATATGCCTTCTGGAGATTCTTGATGTGTTTTTGTCCTATCTTAAATATAATAATTTTTTTTCATGTATTATAATCAACTGAATGTCATCTTAACTATATTTTTTAAATTAAAATTTTTTTTTAATATTCACTTTGTAAAATCAGATTTTTTTATAAATTATATTTAGTTATTAAATAATATAATTCTAAAATTTAACAATTTTAATCATAAGGTTAATCACTTAAAAACGGTTGTTCTAAATGACAACAATCTCGAATGCATTTCATGAATCTTATTTTGGAGATATATATATATATATAAATATAGTTTTATATCGTTTGGATGGATGCATTGAGTCACTTAAGTGCTATTGAAAGCAATAGCATCGAATAGTTCTCACTAATCATGTAGGGCTTTCAGAACCTTCCTGGACAACAAACTGAAGAAGAAAACCATCAAAACTTTAATGAATCATATTCATATCACGTTAAATCATAAAAAAATGCCAAAAATTAATGGGACCAAACAAAACCATTACATATCATTAACCTATTATGTTGAGGATTTCTGCTCTCTCTCTCTCTCTCACTCAACTTCTTGGATAATTCTTCTTTTCCGCAGTGGCTCTGTTGAAATGCTTCCCGGGGCACTGTGCGCTTTCCTCCTCTCTTCTTTCCTTCTTTCTGCTTCAGTCATTGTCCGCCTCAGACTAGCAGCTTTATATATTGGTTTTGGCAAATGCCTGTGCCTGCACAATTATCCAACACACACACACACACACAAAAAGCATATTATATTATTAGCCGTTATTTGTTTTATCAATATATTGTTCAGTTTACTCATGTAAAAAAAAAAAATCTATATGGAAATCTTACCTGACAATACGCTTCACCTCAGGGAGGTGCTTGTACCGATTTTTGACAGCCTCGTGATATTCATGCTTTTTCTGTTCCCTTGGGAGAAGCTGTGCAACATACAGGGTGCACTTATTCAGCATTTTGGGATGAATATAATGGAAATAATATTAAACTAAGAGGTCAGCTAGCTGGCAATAAATGGAACTGTTAAAAGTTCTTCAAATAAAATGAGTGAACAGCATTTTGAAGTCTAAACTACTGTGGATAGTTTCTGCATGGTTCCTCTAAATTACATTTATCTATCTAGAAGAAACTGATGTATGTTAGTGCATGGAAAAGAAGATTTCCTGCCAAGGAGCAGCAGTCCATATTTTAATTCAAAGTTTCAGCAGTGAAACAAGTAGAAAGGAGGATATCCTTACAACTCCCAACTGTTCTGATGCTTTAGCTTTCCAAAGTCGGAGGTTGGTGTCATCACTCCCTGAGACAACATAACTTGCATCACAGGTGAACTTAACACAGAAAACCCTGCACAAATGGTAAATTTTAGTCAAGGAATTAGTAGAAATGCTTGCCTAGAGTCTCATGTATTTTGGCTAAAAACAAATTGATTACAGATGTTAACCATAAACATTTTAATAAACAAAAAAATGGTTATCACATAAGAAGAAAAACACTCTCAAGTTTATCAAAAAGGTTTTAATTAGAACCTTTGCATTCTCTTAGTATGATAGATTTCCCGACTGTGCCCACCATTATATTGGAATATTCTTACCTGCAAAGTAAGTTTAATCAAAATACTGGGTTTGTTCACACGCATTAAGAAAAAAGTTTCAAATGGAATATGGTTAAGTATGAAGCAGAACTCACTGTTCTATCATAAGATCCAGTTACAAATTCCCGACCAGTGGGTGAGTAATCAATATCCATCCTGAGAAAAAAAATATTTTTAAAAATAGTTCTTAAATGATGAAGAAAATATCAAACAAACAGCAGACTCTTATGTTTCAAGAAATAAAAGGTGACAACTTACACAGCAGAAACATGATCTTTGTGCACACATTTGGCTTCATCTAGTTTTCTAGCATCATAGCTATAGCAGTTGCAATCTTCATTAGCCTGCATTCTCATCGCATACGAATATAATAACTTTATGACCGGAAGAAAAATAATGTTTTGGAAGGTACAAAATTCACACTAATGAATTGATCATCCTCAAGGAACACGAGATCATGTGAAGGACAAGGTACTGCATAAAGGCAACGATTCAGGAAAAGATGACGGAAACTGGAGCAAGACTGTTTTGGTCATGTGCAAAGTTTAGCTACCTACCCTTAGAAAAACTCAACTCAATTCAAATTGGAAGTGCTACATGGATGATGTTAGAAAAGACACTTCTTTTGTACAGGTTAAAAGACAATTCTTAGAAAAAAAGAGGGGGCCATCCCTAGTAGAGAGAATGCATACAAGGATAAGTTTGACAGGTGAGGAAATTAAAGAAATCAGAATAACAATGCTAAAGATAGGAGACCAGCCACACAGGCAACCTGTGAACACCCTCTTAGCATTCATCAAACTGGGAGAAGAGAATTATGACAGGAGTCGTACAATTTTAAGATAGACATGAACCTTCAAAATGGCACTTCTTCCACTACTTCAGATGCAGTGAAAAACAGGCAGGAGTGAGTTTTCCAAATCCTCTTGTGCCTTTCCCCTGAAACAAAGCCACCTGGCTAACTGAATAGAGGACTTCCCAGGCAGATGAAGTACACCAAAAAAGATGGAAATTGAGCAAAGAGAGACTAAGAATCCGTCTGAGGTGGAGAATCCATTTACAAGGATACTGGTGAGCAAGGATTCATATTAGTCGATGTTAGCAGTTGAACAGGCTTTGTTTGTAGGGTATCAAATGCTTATAACCTCTTTACACATTTATTGGCTAAGAAAATCCATTATAACCCAGTAAATAACATCTACTGCATAGTTTTAAAAGGTGCAAGGCGCACCAAGGCGCAAAAGTCCCCTATAGCTTATGTGCAAGTCGCAACTCAAGGCCCACGCCTGAGTGAAGTGAAATGTGACCTTGAAAGCACATTAATTTTTTAAATATATATTTTTTGATAGGCATCAATTTTTTAAAATATGATTATATTAGTTGAAATTTTAAGATTCCTAATATTAAAAGAAAATTTCAATAAAAAATAATAAAACTATATAAATTTCAATATATAATTAGAAATTTCAAGAATAAAAGTGTTTTAAAAAGAAACTACAGTCTACAAGGTGTCCCTCTTGAATAAGGCACATGTCTTGGAAGGAGAGGCACAATAACAAGGGAGTGGTTGTGCCCTGAGCCTAGGCGCACTGTAAGCACGCCTTCTAAAACTATGATCTACTGTAGTTTTGAAGGCATGAGGCTTGCTAAAGGAATTCGAGGACTGGTAACTGTTTACCATTTGGCCCCAACAGAATAATGGAGTGCTGAAAAGGCTTTGACAATAATCTCAAATATAACAAAGCATTTATAATGACACAAAAGGAGAAAAAAAAGGCAAACTACCATAGACAATGAAAATTTTTCTGATTAAAAAAGGATTCTGAACAAGATACAATTCATTTAACTTTTTTGATAGGCAAAGGAAAAGATGAATAATAAACAGTGTTAGGGAGATAAGGCCAGGCCTGCAACCAAAGTATATCAGATATAAACAGAAGGAACAAGGAAACAGGAAAAATGAAAAAACTCAATTATTATGCTTACAGCTGTGAAGTTCATTGGTTCCATTGGATTCCATGAAATAGAATTAGTTTTTGTCTGCAATGAGAAATATATGTTAGGTTTCCTATTAGAAATGGAAAATATGTTAGAATGGATAAACATAACCACCAAATAATATTTCTGAAAAACCATAATAATTTTTTTCCTTCTCTCTTTATGATGATAAACAACAAAAACCATCAATTAATGATAAAAAAATGACATAGAGGATGACCAGACCTTCAAGAAAGAAAACTAAAAGTATGAGTATAATCTTTTTTTTTTTTTTTGACATCTATTCACTTTGTATATTACGTTGTAATTAACAAAAGTATGAATATAATCGAATCAACAAAATACAACTGAACCATCAGAAGGCTAGATGATCAATTGCCACAGTTCCAAGGGCCTAAATTTTCTGAGAAATCAGGGCTCAACAATGGCTGAATCATCTGCCACTAAGAAGTTATTAAAAGCCAAAGGCGGTACAGATCCTCTAACTAGGGCATTGTTTTTTACTAACAAAACTTTTATCCAAATGTTGTTCATGTTAAGTGGTAGAAAAGTTGTGAGTTTCTTAATTAGTAGACCGATCCTTCAATTTCCATGTCTAATATCAATCCATATATACATACTCCCATGTGCATACATGTTTTATGCATGCATGTTCACAGTTCCAACCTCCTATGAATTCGGGTTGTTACCAGAATGAGCATTCCTCTCACTAGCATCGTGGAAATATTTGCTATGGTCATACAGTTTCGGCTTTTGTTCTTTCACCCAGATTCCAAGATCAGGCAAGGCTGGATATAGAAACTCATGTGACAGGTTCTTAAACTCTTTCCAAAACAACCTACCTTCCTGACAGGGGAACAGTCTCTTATCTTGGAGAGTTTGGCTAAGATCTCTAGTTCCTCCAACTCCCAATCATTAAAGGGTCTAGAAAAGCGAGGGGTCCACCCACCCTCTTCCTGCCAAGAAGTCCTAAACATTTGCCACAAAAGCCTCTTTATTAGCTGCTAAAGCAAGCAAGGAGAGAAAAGAGACGCTCAAGGCCACCTCCCCGCACCACTTGTCCTTCCAAAAGCTCACCCTTTTGTCATCCCCTATAGAGAGCATGCATTAAGGAGGGCAGTCTTCAATTCCTTATCTCTTTCCAAAAACCAATCACATATCCTCTTGACATGTGCACCAAACCCCTATTGCCGACCCAAATTTCCTGCTGATAACATCTCTCCAAAGAGAATATCTCTCATTAGCAAAACGCCAAATCCACTGACACAAAAGCGCCCTATTAAGCATAGGGAGACATCTAATGCTCAAGCCCCGTTCTTTTTCTCTAAACAAACAATGGACACTTAACAAGGTGGTGCTTTTTATACAAGGCTCCCTCACCCCAAAGAAAATCCATTTTAATCCATTTTAATCTGAGTCTGACAATTCTAGGCATTTGTAATAAAGACATTAAGTAAATGGGCAAACTGGACAAAGTTCTTCGAATGAGAGTGATCCTACAACCTTTAGAGATGAATTATTGTCTCCACAAAGTCAACCTCTTACGAAACCTCTCTTAAGTGTTAGATGTATGTCATAGCACATTAGCAAATATCTCCCTTATCCAAAGTGTTGATTATAATAATTAATCAAAATTTCCAAGTAATAATCTCACTATAAAAATCCAGCATCAAATGGTTACATTAGGTATGAAGGACACAAAGGAATCGATTTAACCCATTTTCCCTGATATTTTTGTCAGAACATTTAATAAACAAAAGTTATTTATCAAAATTCACAGCTTACGAACACTGCAAAAGAATTTTTAAGAAAAAGTACTAGTCAATGATAAATACGCAAAACCAGACCAAAGCGCAAAAATTCAAACAGACAGAGTGAAAAGTACCCTCATTATAAGCTTCCTTGCTGGGGATGACATACGCAAATCGTACAGAATTAGACTGCGGTCACTGTAGATATAATGAAGACAAATTCATTAGAACACATGCAGATCATACAGTATCAGGGTTTCATCACTAATAAGAACAAAAATAAACTAAAAGGGAAACCCATAGCAAAATACGCACATCATACAAATTCGAGTTGGACTCTCAAAACAAAAGGCACAACTGCCTTAAGCATCTGATATACCATATACGAAAATTGGCAATCACATCAAACACTAAAACCTAGTGACATTGCATAGGTTCACCAGCAGGTGAAGAAAGTATTGCATGTGTGCCTGTCAAGGGGATAGTACATGTTGATTCAGAAGATAAAAATGAGTATATAGGAATCATGCTAATCCAGATGGCAAGAATACCTAGCGAGTTCAATCAGTAGCCCTAAACAACACTGTCAATGCCAGTATACTACAAGGAACAAAATTAGGATTTAGTGAGTGATTACTACAACTATATTGCAAAAGGTTATGGGGTAAATATTACCTTACAGAAGCAGTTACGGTCTGGAAATTATTGCAAGAAATAGATTTTCTTAATTGTATGTGGGCTACTCAATGTTGAATTCTTAGGTAAGCCAATTAGGATTCTGAATTATTGGCAAAAAGAAGTCTCTCTATGAGTTCCTCTCTCACTCGGACAAAAATGGCTTCTTCAACCATAGTTGTGAAAGGCGCATGGCGCAAAAGCCTCCTGGAGCCTTAAGGCACAAGGCACACCTAAGGTGCAAGCTTTTTTATGTAAGGCACACCCTATGCTACATATATTTTTCTCAAATATAATCAAATTTAATACTCATTTATCATCAAATATCATCAATTTGTTGGCTATTTTGGCTGATTTTTTTCTTCTTCTCTACTTCTAAAAGAGGCTGGGGATGGGCTAGGGGTTTTTGGGGATGGAGAACACAAAAAATGGGGCTGGAGAAATATGCTATTACAGCATTCTGGAGCCAAAACAACATCTTTTTGGTCACTTTGGGTAAAAAACGGTGTCGTTTTGAATAAGTGTTTTTTACACTTTATCATGACTCGGGTATCATTTGCCTATCAAGAAAGACAATTGTTGCTTTGTCTTGAATGCTTCCTATCTGTCCTTATAGTTTCTTTAGGTAGAATCTTTACTCATGATTTATTTTCTACTTTATCAGTAGACTTTCTCATTTTTTTATCCAAAAAAAAAATCAAGAAATAAGTAAACAAAGTAAATAAAGAAATAAAATTGATTAAAAATGTTCAATTAACTAGGAAATGTTCAGCATCCAAAGCTTCCATCATATGAAGGCAACTGGTAACTGATCTTGAAGTACATCCAAGCATACCTAGCTGATGCTGCAAAGACAGCCGGTTCTCCAGGATTAAATCGAACAGATATAACAGTGTCGTTTCCCCATTGAAAAGTGTTGACAGGCTGAGACCTATAAATTCCAGGCACATCAACATAAAACACACACACACACACACATTTATTTAAGGACAGAGTTTAAAAGAAAATAGAAAAGAGGAAAAAGAAAAAGAAAAGAAAAGAGAAGAAAAGAAAAGTGGAGATTGAAACCTATTGTGGTCCCAGATATCTACTTGGGCACCAGCAGTGGCAAAAAGATTACCATCCCACTGATGATCGGCACCCCTGACAATTAAGAATTGACAGAAAAGCCTTAGTTTACTAAAAAGAAAGAAGATGAACAAAACAAACTCCATCAGACTAAAACATCATAGCCTAATATCACATCATCCTCCCTAGAAAAAATTCCCATGAAGACCTTACCAGAATGCATGTTTCCAAACATGAACCACCAATGGCTGAAAAAGTATCAATGGAATTTGTTCAGGAGGCCAAAAATGGAACAGAATACTCATTTTGCACACAAATAAAAGAACCCTAACCTTCATAGAATTATCAGAGGAGTCATCTGAGTTACCGATGGTAGCAACAGGTACATTCCATAGCCTGACACTGAAACAACAGCCCTTTTTTGCTAAGAAGAGGTAAATATTATGGATAGGTGTGCATTCACAGAAGTAAAAAACTTCAATTCCTCCATATATAATAATAATATTAATAATAAATAAAAATAAAAAAACAGGAAACTGTGGCTTACGTGCAATCAGTTCCACATGATACAAGAATGCGTCCATCTGTGGATGCTGTCAAACCCCGTACTGCACCTTTGTGGCCAGGAAACTGACAAACTGTTTGCCTAATTTATAAAAAATAAAAAATAAAATAAATTTTGAGTATATATATGTATATATATATATATATAGAGAGAGAGAGAGTTTCAATCACATATCAGGGGATAAGACAACATTAAAAACAAACATGACTCCATCAACAACAACAAATGATTTTATAGTCTTTTTTCTATCAATTAATATCCTGTGTGCATGGATACTAGGGGTTCAAAACCATGTCAAAAAATGAATCTGTACAAAAATAACTCCGTTTGAATTCGGTGAACAAAACTTGGTTGTACACAATCACTTTATTAAATAGACAACAATCATATACACTTCCTCATTATTAAGTACATAATCATAATATTTTTGCATATTAAGAAGCTAGGCTAACGCATTGGAGTTGCCTAACTGTTGACGTGTATTTTTTGTTTTTTACTTAGTCATACATTATTTAGTTGTATTTTAATGAGTCAGTTTTTACTTAGTCATACGTCTTATCTATTAACCTAGGTAGTTTCCTTATTTATAGGACTAGCAGTTTTTTTCTACAGGTTTACTTGTATCAGTATAGATTCAAGAAGTTCCTAGGTTTGTATTATTTTTTTTTTTTTTTCATCATTATCAGAAATATAAACACTGTAGTGTTTTGTTCATCTCCTTCCCATTTTTTATACTTTTATGGTATCAGAGCGATTAAAAGTATTTTTCGGTTGAGGGAATTATGAACACTACTGGAATGAGCGGGGGCAATGGTTCGGAAGTGTCTTCGGACGCTACACAGCCAACCTCCACAATTGTTCCCACTGCTACTCCTGATAATTCTTCTTCTCTCCAAATTACTTCGTTCAAATTAAGTGGACGGAACTTTCTTGCGTGTTCGTGATCTGTTCAACTTGTTATTCGCGGCAAAGGCAAGTTCGGATATCTCAATGGATTTATTTCACAATCGGAGCCTACCGATCCCTCCTTCCCTGCGTGGGACATTAACAACTCAATGGTTATGTCCTGGATCCACAATTCCATGGATAATTCCATCGTTGAGATCTATTTGTCAGATCCCACGCCTAAGGCTATTCGGGGATGCTATCACTAAGGGCACCCGACCCAGTGACTCCTCGCAAATAAACAATCTCGCCATCACGTCGACTTCTTCATCAAGGTGAGCTTAGTGTCACTCAATATTTTAATACCTTGACTAAACTATGGCAGAACTCGGATTTATTCAATCCTAAAGATCGCATGATCCCAAAGATGCAAATCCATTCATCTAATTTTGACCGTGAGCGCACTTATGATTTTCTGGCTGGTCTTGATCGCTCCCTCGATGACATCCATGGCCGTATTCTCAATGTGAAACCATTACCTCTAATCGATGAGATCTTTGCTGAAGTCCGTAGTGAAGAGAGTCGTAAGCACGTCATGCTCGATCCGCTTTCTCCTTCGTCGGCTTCACTCGCCGCCCGACACCCATTAGCCAAAACAAACAAGAGAAATTCCCAGCCAGGAGCACCATCGAAGCCATACCACACAAAGGCTACCTGTTGGAAACTTCACGGAAAGCCGGTTGACTGGGTCCCTCGCTACCTTCGTGGCTTTGATGGGAAAGGTCTTCACATTGTCACGAAAACATCTACCGAACCCGCCTCAGCCTCTCCTTTCTCGCAAGCTCAGTTGGATCATCTCAGCAAGCTATTCTCTAGCTCGTCGACATCGCAGGCACACCAGATCGCTATTTCTTCTCGACTACCAAATTCTCCTAAAGATGACCTCGATTATCGATTCCAACCCATCTCGATCACATGGATCGTAATTGATCTCTTCCGATTATTTCCCCTATCTCGGGTGATCGTCAAGGCTTCGTTGATGGCTCTTTACTGTGCTGCCGTGACATGGCACCGCTTGCCAATGATTTTTTTTGTCTCTCAAGTGCTCTTTATGTGCCGAGTTTGTCTTGCAACCTGCTATCTATCAGTAAAGTAACAGCTGACCTCCGTTGCCTTGTCAAGTTCTCACCTTTTTATTGTATTTTTCAGGACCAGCACTCGGGTCGGATGATTAGGCGTGCTAAGGTGTTCTCCGGACTCTACTACTTTATGTGTGATCATCCACGTATGTACAGAATGTGGACCGCAAGTTCTAGTTCTTCTCTCCACCATCGTCGTCAAGTTATGCTTCTCCACTATCGCCTAGGCCATCCCAACTTCTCTTATATGTGTCGTTTATTTCCCAACTTAATTTCCAATAATGACTCTTTCAAATGTGAAGTGTGCTTACTTGCTAAACATACCCGACTCTCATTTCCAATTCAACATTATCGGCCATCTCGGCCATTCTCACTTATCACAGTGATTTATGGGGTCCATCCCGAGTTAATTTAGTTTCCAATAAAAGATGGTTTATTTCATTTATTGATGATCATACTAGAGTGTGTCATTTCATTTTTCAGATGACAAATCTGGAAGTTGCAAACGATGTTTGGAAAAATTTTTATACTATGATTTCTACCCATACAACACTTAAGATTCAATTTCTTCAACCGATAATGGAACCGAATATTTCAATGAAACTTTAAACAATTTTCTCTGCAAGGCATAAGCATCAAAGTTCTTGCTAACACTCCGCAGCAAAATGGGGTATCCGAACGAAAAAATCGTCATCTTCTTGAAATTGCTGGATCTCTATTATTTGCATCAAATGTTCCTAAACGCTTTTGGGTGATTTTTATCGATCGCATGTTTTCTTTATTAATTGTATGCCATCTAAGGTATTACAATTTCAAACTCCTTTACAAACTTTGCAAAAATATTTTCCTGAAAATAGTATTTTTTCTGAACTTGATCTGCATATTTTTGGATGTATACTGCCTTTGTACATTTACACGATCCTTCTCTTAGCAAATTGGATGCAAGGTTGTGTAAATGTATTTTTCTTGGATATTCTTCTGCCCAAAAAGGTTATAGGTAAGTTATCTGCTGGTGAAAGAAAATATTTTGTTTCTAAAGATGTTACTTTTATTGAAAATACTTTATTTTTCAAACAAAATCTGAATAAGGGGGAGATGTCCTTAGATCCCGTTAAAGATTCGAATTTTCAGAATCAAAATACAATCTCAAATTTAAACTCAAACTCCAATCTTGACTGGGAATTTTTTTGGCATTCTAAATTACCAAAGGAAGACCCCACAAACACATTTGAAACTACTGACCTTATCCCACAAAATCAGGCCTCAATCCCATCAGATCCGATTTTACCAGATCCAAATGAACCGCCTGACTTACCAAATTCGTCTCATCCTGAACAAATACCTCCTAGCATACTCATGACGCCATTTCTGAAAACATATTCAAGGAAAAAGGTGACACATAAAGCTAGTGACATGGAGACATCTACACACCATGAATATGATCCAACGGCAGGTAATGAATTAACTCTAAATGAACTTGATATTCCCACTGCTTTGAAAAAAGGACAGAGAAGTTGTACGCAACATCCAATCTCGAAGTTTCTCGGATATTCTCACTTGTCCACACCAATGCAGGCTCTCGTCACTCACTTATCAAAAACTGAAATACCAAAATCTATTAATGAGGCACTTCAGAATCAGTGGAAGGTTGTTATTATTGAAGAGATGAATGCTCTTAAAAAAAAATGGAACTTGGGAAGTTGTTGATAAGCCGAAAGGAAAGAGTTTAGTTGGATGTAGGTGGGTCTTCACTATAAAGTACCGAGCGGATGGATCGGTTGAACGCTACAAGGAGCGCCTAGTTGCTAAGGGATATACGCAAACTTATGGTATAGACTACCAAGAAACGTTTGCACCAATAGCTAAAATTAATACCATCCATGTATTACTCTCATTGGCAGCGAACCTAAATTGGCCTCTCCAACAACTAGACATGAAGAACGCTTTCCTAAATGGAGAACTTGAAGAGGAAGTGTACATGGATTTGCCAGCTCGGTTTTGACTTGGAACAGAAGAATGGAAAAGTTTGTCGTCTTAAGAAGTCGTTGTATGGATTAAAACAATCGCCGCGAGCTTGGTTTGACCGTTTCACTCAAGCAATTCAGCAACATGGTTATAAATAAGCACAGACTGATCACACATTGTTCCTGGCCCATTGGAAAGAGTTACTATTCTAATAGTATATGTAGAATGACATAATTGATGCAGGAATGATGAAGCTAAAATCGGAAGGATCAAATAGAGACTTGCTGGTGCAAATGAAGGATCGCGGCAACCTTAGATCCTTTCTAAAGATGGAAGTAGCTAGAAACAAGAATGGCATCTCAATCTCTCAACAGAAGTACGTGTTGGACCTTCTACGAGATACCAGAATGATGGGATGCAAGCCCGTGGATACTCCTATGGATGCGAACGTGAAACTAGACATGAAGGAAAATGATTAGCCGGTCGACAAAGGTCAATTTCAAAGATTGGTGGGAAAGCTTATCCACTTAGCTCATACACATCCCGACATTGCTTTCACTGTAAGTTGTGTGAGCCAATTCATGCATTCCCCCTCCAAAAGTCACCTTGATGTTGTTTATCGGATTCTCAAGTATTTGAAAGGTACTCCAAGAAGAGGATTACTGTTTCAAAAGAATGAAGAAAGAAAGGTAGAAGTCTACGTTGATGCCGATCGCAGTGTTCCTAGAATCGATAGACGATCTATTCTGGCGGTATTGCTCTTATGTGTGGGGCAACTCGTTACTCGGGCTGAGCAAGAAACAAACGATGGTGGCACGAAGCAGCCTTGACGAACTAAGTCCATACTCCAGCATTTGTGAAGTCATATGGATAAAGATGTTACATTCTGAGATTAAGTATAGAGTCTCGAAACTCCCTTTGCGGAGTCTTTTGTGATAGCAGGGCAGCAATTTCAATCGCTTACAACCCCGTCCATCATGATCGAACAAAGCATGTTGAAGTAGATAGACACTTCATAAAGGAGAGGATCGACGACGGAACTATCAGTGTGACATATGTGCCTACTACTCAACAAACAGCAGACATCCTCACCAAAGCATTGTTCAAACCTATGTTTGAAAGAATGGTAGACAACCTCGGAATGTACAATTTATGCCTGCTCCAGGCTTGAGGAATGATGTTGCGTGTATTTTTTTGTTTTTACTTAGTCGCTTACGGTATTTGGTTGTATTTTAATGAGTCAGTTTTTGTAGTCATACATCTTATCTATTAACCTAGGTAGTTTCCCTTATTTATAGGATAGCAGTTTTCTGAGTTTACTTGTATCAGTATATATTCAAGAAGTTCCTAGGTTTGTATTATTGTTTTTTTTCATCATTATCAGATATATAAACTCTGCAGTGTTTCGTTCATCTCCTTCCCATTTTTTATACTTTTACTAACTCTAAAAACAGACAAGAGAATATGTCTCAGACCAGCTAAAGAGAAGAACCATCTTAGGTCCAGTCACTGTGAATCTCATTAAATCAGGTCAGCAAAAACAACCATATGGATACACACAAACTGTTTGCTATTCTCTTCACTCTTGTCAACTTGCATGCATGTTAAGTACAAAAGAAATCTCACAGGGTACAAAGGCACCATCCATTAAATATTAAATCAAAGAAAGAGAAAAAAAGTGGATCCCATAGCCCCACTACCATCAATGCATCTTATGTGGATAAAATTACACGGCACAACAAAAGTGCACGCATAAACAGGAGGGAAAAGGATCAGGCCCATAGCATATAAATTAGTATCACCCCATAGCTTTTGCATGTGTATAATGTCTTCCATGTAAGGAAAAGCACTCCAAACCCAACTTGGGTAATTGATTTGTAAAAGGTTCAGATTGATAAAGATATCTCCCATCTAGAATAACATTTATAGATTTTGGAGTATGTAGAACATAAGTTTAGGAACAAAATGATCCCTATAATCAAGGTGTGGTGACAAGACCATGACATTAAGGCCAATTATTTAAATTTCGGGACAAAATTTCTTTTAAAGGGGGTAGAATGTAATAACCTTGAATTTTATTTTTTTATTTTTTGATCAATAAAAAGCAAATTTATAAAGAAAACCGAATCAAGGGATCGAAAACAGAAGAACCCTAGAGTACCTGCAGTGCGTGTACAAGGGAACCTAGAGCACTTACCTGCTGAAAAGCGAAACCGCAAAACTTCTCTCCCCAACCATGTAAAAAATCTATAGTAGAGTGTGTATCAACTATCACAGGTTGCCAGAGACATAAATTGGTTACAAAATTAAGCAATTGCTGGGGCGGAGGCCTCGTTCTCAAACGCAATTATTTCTTCGGCGCCGAGAGATTCCGGAATAAACCTGGCGGAGGCGCCAGCGGTACTGCGCTTTTTACCTTTACTTTTTAACACGCCAAGCTAGAAGAGTGTGAAGGACCGAGATGGAGACCCGACTAATCTGACAATTGACAAAAAAAGATCCTATATATTTAGCGAATTTGCAATGAATCGCGGATGATGCATGGTCTCCCTCTTCCTCGCCGCTATCGAAACATCTGTTTGCGAATGTCATACCACGGCCCGTTTTTAGTTGATCCCGAGAAGTAAGCACTTTTACGGCGACTTGAGCAAATGCTCGATTTTTTGGGGCGTGGATTCGAGCAGCGGTGAGAAGTCAAGGCGGAAACATGAAGCTCTTTATACATGCTCTTGGCGAAAGCCTTTATCCTTGGCATTCTTCAGCGATAGCTTGTCCCTCTCCATGGGGCCAGGAACTTGCGTCATGAAGAATTTGAAGAATCTTGACATCTCTTCAAACTCCCAGTCATTAAGAGATCTTAGGAAAGTGGGGACCCGAGCACGCTCCTCTGTCTGATATCCTCAACCTTAGCCTCTTTGTTTGCGAAGCTAAATTGAAAGGTGGGGGAAGCTTGATTACTAAAGCCTCGCTCAGCACCACTATCGCTCAGTTGATCCTGTCCATCCCCCAGCGACCAGCGTTTTTGGGGCGAAATCAGCCATTCTTTTACGATTTCCTTCCATAGCTAGTTCCATAGCTACTCTAGATCCACGAGTGTGCGACGAAGGACTGAATTTGCAACAAATGCTTTGTCTCCATGGCGCATTTTTATGCGTTAGCAAACCTCGACTCCATTTGCTTTCAGCGGGGCCTTGTTCGACTTGAAGCTTTTAAACCCGATACCGCCTTTGCTCTTACGAATAAGCGTGGCCGACTCGCAAAGGGATTTTCTTTTCGACCCCCGAGGCGCAGCTGAATCCTTTCCAGTCTGGCGCACACTTTCTGAGGCATACGGAAAGAAAGGTGATATATGGGGAGACTGGACAGAGTGTTGCGAATAAGCGTGATCCTACCACCACCAGAGATGTCTTGGTCTTCCGAGCGGCCGGCCTCTTCCGGTATCTCTCTTGTCCAGTCCCCGAACCCGAGTGCGGCAATGCTTGGCTCTGAGAAGACCAGTAGGGCGTGGGAAAGGAACCAATCTGTTGCAACTAACTTTCTGAGGCGATTATCCATAGTCACGGAGCTGATGAATAATTTAAGCTTTTGGCTAGTTAATTTTCAAACTGAGCATAGCCTCGAACCACATCGAGAATCCAACTTAAAAACTTGAAACATCGAGGATCGGCCTCGCCAGACTCAGCGTAATATCAGCATAGAGGAGGTGGAAATGACCAGTTCTCACAATCCCTTGTTTAGCTACTGGCGCGGAGATAATTGCCATCAGCCTTGATTTATCGGGCCATTTAGGCTTATGCAGATGTAGAGATAAGGGATGGGGTCACCCATCTCAAACCCCTGGAACTTTGAAAAACCCGATGGAGAAACTAGTTTATGAATCAGAAAGAGTGGCTGTGGAGATGCACCATTTCATCCGGCTCGACCACGCAGGCGCGAAACCCATCTGCGATACGGTATACAGAAACTCCCAGCCCGATACTATCATAAGCTTTTGATATCAATTTGCACACCCGATCCACATTTCTTCCTCCTCAGGAAGTCACTAACTCGTTGTGATCCAACGACATCGAAAATCGGCGTCCTCGATAAAAGCATTTTGGGACGAAATCACCTTGTCCATGACCCTCTTGATCTGGTGGCTAAAACTTTGGATGAATCTTGTAGAGACACCACGAGGCCATCGGTCTTAAATCTTTGAAATCTTCTGATCTGTTTCTTAGGGATCAGGCGAGAAGAGTCGTATTCAAATTTTTCTGAATCTGAGTTCTCATGAAATTCATGAAAATCAGGTAACCTCGGAATTTCCTGAGTCCAATTTGAAGGACCCAGGCTAATGGGAAAGCAGTCGGGACACAGGAGGCCACTTATCACCTATTAAGACCGAGAAATAAATTTGTTGATTTCATTCTCGAGAGAAGGTTTCCTCGAGCTAGCCGCCTCCTCCTCCAATCCTGGTAAGGGTTTAAATCGGAAGGGAGGAACCACCCTCAGTAAATTAGATTTTGGAAAGCATCTACCCGATCCTTCCTTGATATCCTCCTCCTTGTCCTTTGCCATTAATGCAATCTTTGTTCGTAATTTAACTGTGGGCATTGCCGTCATGAAAAAAAACCATTCCACATCCCTTCATGGCTGAGTCTCTCTCTGATTTACGTAGCGAGAATTTCTTCCATAAGGGCTTGACTTTGATCAGCTCACGGCTTTAACCGTTCGCGGCTTCCTCGAGATCGAACCCTGGCTTCTCTTGATCGTCGAAGAAATTCTACTCAATGCATCCTCCTTATTAGTCTCGACTTTCCAAAAACATCTATGTTCCAGTATAATACCTTCGGGACCTTTAATTTGCGCGGAAAGGATGGCTTGGAATGACCCGAAGTAAAAATGGAGATTTTGCACCACCCTTTCAAGATGTCTTTGAACCCCTCATTACTTTAACCACATTAGTTTAAGCCACAGGAAGGCTGAGATTTGTTCTTACTCGTCGCTATCAATGAATGGAAAATGATCGAAAGCGGGCACGGAAGGCGTCTACGGGTCACCTTGTTGCAATGGCTCTCCCGGTCGGCGGTGGTAATCTGTCTAAACGAGACATTGAGTACGCCATTTGGAACCACCACTCGAGTGTAGGAGGCCCTCCTGAAGATGGAGGTCTCTCAAATCCGAATCATTCAAAATGTCAGAACCTCATGGAGTTGAATGACTGCCACCTCTTGATCTTTCATTGGGGAGAGGAACCTCATTAGTCGCCTCAAGCGCACCAGAGAGCGGTCAAGGCCCTTGATCGAGCCGAGCTCTTCCCAAAAAAATTCTCTGAAACTTTTCTCAACCGGACCATAAACCCCACTGAAGGCCCATTGAAACCGGGTCTTCGGGCATTACGGCTCATGAAGCACGTAAAGGAAGCGCGACTCTGAGTCCACTGGCGTCTGACCGAAAACAAAGTACCCCAGCGGATCCCTCGGCATTAAGCACTTTCCCGATTCAAACGTCGACCCACCCCGATTCTTATAAATCAATCGTCATCTTGGACCTTTGTTTCGTAAACAAACAGTTAACTCTAGCTTCTGAGAAAGTTTTTGATCACCTTTCTTTTATCAGGGTCATTCGCACCTGTAATGTTCCAAGAATGAATTTTAAACTTCATTTTAACTTTAGCAAAAAGTTCCCCCTGTCCCTTCCCCCTTCTTTGTTAATCTTATTCCCATTATAGTTTATAGTGCTCCTCAGTCTTCTTAACTCCGCCCACTTTTGTGCTGTCAAAATTCCTTTTCGCTGCTACGTTTTGGGAAATACTAAATTTCTCGGTAAATTCAAATCTCCTTTTCAAACCCCTTAGTAAAGTCCACAGACTCACTAAATTTAACCAGACAAGCTGGCACCAGCTCCGTAATTCCGGTTCAGGCGACTCATATTGAGCCTCCGCCGCTCTTTGGCGGCTTCACGATCTCCTCCTTCGTCAATTCTGCACCGTACTCTGCGAGCCCGGGTTCCTTAGTCGGTATGAGCTAAGTGCTCAGGCCTTCTGGGTGTGAATCCCAGGAACACAAAACTCCTAAAGCAAGGGCGGCCAACGGAGAAGGGAGTAGGAGTAGGTACGTCAGGAATGTCATCGTCACACATTCTTAAGGTTGTGCCCTTCTTCTGTGCTATGACCTCATTGATGCTTGCTTCCCCGCCGGGGTGAGGCGTTCCCAAGCACATCCACGCCTCGAAGCGGATATGGGCACTAAACTATCTGAAAATTCAACGGGCCTTGAAGGCGGACCCTGACTCAGCTTCATATTCATAACCTCAGCCTGGGCCTTGAAGCAGGAGGGCTCATAAAGGATAAACGCCCCGTTAAAGGCCCAGACCGATTTAGTGGATCCCCGGACATAGGGCCGCCGCATCTAGGCCAGGACCGGAGGAGGAAACGGGCCGGCCCCAACTCCATACCGGATCAACGGACCCGATCTTTGAACATCGCGGCGAGCAGGATGCCGCGCTGTGATGCGAAAACGTCGCGGCTCTACGCGAGATTGGCCTGGCGTTACGTGGTGTTCTGGACGCGCGTGCAGTTCATGGCTCGGCTAGTGGCGTTGTCTTCCTACCTTCATCCTCGATATGGGCACACTAGATTCGTCTCGAGCTTTGGACGAGCAATTGCCGCTTCTCTCACCTTGGGATGCTAGTCCACGAAGTGTTGCTGGCGAGTCTCTACAGCAATGGGGTGAAGCGCCTTTGCGTCGGCATGATCGGAGTGCACTGCGAAGGGTTTTTCGGGAGCTCACCCAGGGGCGATTCCTTTTTTGGAAGCGTAATTTCGCCGTCTCACACAGCTGCTTTGCTTCTCTATCTTTAATTGCATCTCCCCTCTACGCTTTCCGAGCCTTGTTGTCCCTCGCTCGTCCTCGATCTTGTATTGAGGCGACTCTTAGAGCCTTTTCTTCATCTGCGGACATAGCTCCACGGGCCAGCGCAACTAGGGTTCGCCATACCCATTTTCCTCGATCCGCCCCGCACTCGCCTTAAGATTGAAGTAAGGAGAATACCTCCTTGTGGTCTATTGACTACGCTCGAGACTTGCATAACAT
Organism: Tetrastigma voinierianum; assembly: GCA_016808115.1. Lineage (NCBI taxonomy): Eukaryota > Viridiplantae > Streptophyta > Magnoliopsida > Vitales > Vitaceae > Tetrastigma > Tetrastigma voinierianum. Next base: position 99,286 of record JAEQBH010005789.1, on the reverse strand, counting down.
GGCACTACAACGACCCCTACAACGACCCCTTGGGTCTGGCCAAAACCTTGGGCCGCAATATCCTCGAGGTGGGGCCCAAAATTTTCCTTAGTCGAGTCCCTCAAAAATGAACTTTTGGGCTTCCCCTTTCTCCCCCTAATCCCCAAAACATTTTGAAATTCAAAACATTTCTTGGCCCCAGCTGGAACTGATCCCGCACCTCACATTTGTTTGACATTCTACTTTATAACACGGTTCCGAAAAAGTCAGGATACCCGCCGCTCTGCACATCTCGATAAGTGTGCTTTACTACCTTTCATTTTCACGTCGGTTGGCGCGATGTGACTCAGTCGTCTTCCTGCTTTGGGCTCGCGGACCTCCAGAAGTTTTCTTTGCCGATGGGATACCTCATACTTAGTCGGACAGATCTCAAGTATTTGTAATTCATAACTTCTATCCCAGAAGGTTAGCGAATCGGGCTTTTCGATCTTCCTTTTACGAATTCTTGCCCGGTGAAGATCGATTTTGAAAATTTGTATCTTATCCATGCAAACCTCATGATTATCAACAAAATTTCTCCAGTCCATAGATGCATGGGAAGACCCACCAGTCTTATCCAGACTTTTTTTTCTTGGTCTCTTAAATCATTGCACCACACAGGGGAAGGGGTCCGCGCTCATTGCATCACTCCACACCCTACAGATCCTCTTAGTTCTCGTAACCCATCGGCCTCTTGAAGCGATTCCAGCCCGTAAAAAAACAAATTGGTTTAAAGGGTGGATAGCGTCGCCCATCATTCCATACCCTTTTGATCTTCCCCTCGCTCGGCGGCCCGGTGCTATTTGGTTGTGCCTTCGACTTCCAGCTGCAGTGTTTAGCAACCGGATCTGCTCTTAGGCGGAACTGCGCTTATGTCGACCATATTGTCTCCTGCCTTCTTCTTCCAGGATTCATTATATCCATAGTTGTGCCTGGAGATATTCGCCCCTTTTGGTTCCCCATCTTGTCCATAGAAGAAGTCTTTGCTAGATTTCTTCTTTCTCCTCTTTCCTCCTTATATCCCATAACTTGTAGGGCTTACAACATAGTCGACCTTTATCGAGCCCTTCTGCCGGAAAAAAAGCAATGTGTCTATTTAGTCAAATGCATGGCCAAGGCAGAAAAGCATGTGGTTATTTCTCCTCATCTCGAATTTGAATCTCCTGCCATTCATCACACCATCGAACCACAATTCCTATCTTCTTTATTCTCAGCGATACCGCAGCTCTTCGATCAAAGTCCTTACCTTCTTCTCGAATCGTATCGACATCACTTCCCAGTCGCCTTTTTGTTATGAACACCTTCGTCTTACTGCCATCCCCCACCTCCTCAATCTCGAACGATTTCGAGTCGACGGAAAACCATCTCCGTCTTCTCAACCTCCACGACATAACTTTACCCTTTCAGGTTTAATCTCACACTCATTTGCAACAAAAACGAGTTTTCTCAGATGATGAAACAAAGAAAACGATCTTTGCTTTCTATTGAAGGCAAAGAAAACATTGAACAAGGAACTGTACCTGCAGCACGAGGTCTAATGTCCCCCTCCTCCTAAGACCTCGAATTTTATGGTGCTTAGGATTTTCTAAGTCAAGGAAACCTTTGCCAATTAATGGTGGTTGAACAATCAAAAAGGCAAATCAAGGACACAGGTTGATCTTTGATTGGAAGAAATTTGAACAATTTTAGTGGTAACTTAAGAAGGTTGAAAATTTTGCCATACTAGCTTAAAATAAATCAATAAAATACAAAAATATTCATAAATAAAGTATAATGGATTTTTTTTTTTTACTGGCAGTAGTATGTTTAAGCACAAAAAATGAAACTGAGAAAACCCCGGCATACGAAGTATACTAGAGAGATCATGACTGTCTGGATCTACTTTAAGTAACAGAAAAACCCTAACACTCGAGAGGACTCACAGGAATACACAAAAAGAATTCTCTTAAGAAAGATTCCCAAACTCAAAGAAACAATTTCCGAAAGCATACATACTAATGAAGGGTTTTAATACGGTCATAGAAAATCTCTTATCATTAAGCACTATCCTATTCCTCCTGATCCAAAGTGCCCACTAAGAACCTAAGTGCCCTCCCACCAACTTCTTGGCCTTACTTTGCTTATAGTAGAAACAGACCCGGCCCTTAAGTAATTCCTTGGCCAGACTAAGAATGAGGCCCCGTAAAAACTAGAGATAAATCAATCTCCCAGTAAGCTCAGTTAATGCGGTAGTGGAGTAAAGATGATCAGGTCCTCTTGACACTCCACGCCCAAAGGACACATGCTTGCCCATTTGAAAGAGCCTTTTCTTAAGTTTGCTCCATAGTGAGAATTTTCCCCACGAACTATCGAGCAAAAAAGCTAATTTACGGGCAGCGCGATTCTAAAACGACTTCAGGAACAATGCCTTGACCACTTGCCTTCCAACAAGATTTGAGATTGCCCTGACGAGTATAGGCCATTTTGTCTCCCTTCACATTGGTTTGTCATTTCCTCTTGATTTACTCTGATTATTAACTAAGTTCATAGAGTTTTGAACTTCTCTGCCTCCCGGTCATTAAAAGGCGAATAAGCAGGACTTGAGCCCCGCTGCCGCCGAAGTTTGTCCCAGGCCTCGGCTACCTTAATCCCTTTTTAATCGGCCAGTATAGAAGCGGGGAAAGCCTCACGCAATGGACTCTCCTCCACACCGATTATCCTCCCCGAAATCTTACTCACATTACCATCACGAAGCGAAATCTACAACGATCTGCGATTTAACAGTTTCCTTTCTTATATCTTTTCATAGATTTGCTCCAGCACCACCCCTTGGAATTTTGGTGAACCAACCCCCATCCTTTACTTTGTACTTCAGCTTAATCACAGCCTCCCATTTTAAATTTTCCTCCACAACGAATCTCTAGACCCATTTCCCCAATAAGGCTTTGTTTACATGGGATAGACTCCTTATACCCAATCGTCCTTTTTGTCTTGAGCAAACAATATTCCAGTTGATCATATGGATTTTTCTCTCCAAATTGCCTCCTCCCCATAAAAAGTCCATTTGGATCTTTTCCAACCTCATCTAAACACCCTTAGGTAAACAGTAAGGAGATATGACATATATAGGGAGGTTGGATAGAGTACTCCTTATCAGGGTAAGTCTACCCCCTTTTGAGATATACTAACTTTTCCAGATTGCTAATGTTTTCCTGAACCTTTCTTCCACACCATCCCACACACTTGTTGAATTGCAACTCACTCCCAAAGGAAGGCCTAAATAAGTTGTTGGAAGTGTCCCATATTGACACCCGATTCTCTCACGAGCGCTGATAGTCCCTCCGTTACATTGGCGAATCGGACTTTCTCCAAGTTTATATTCGGTCGGATGTAAGCGAGCCAGGGATCCGGCTAAGGTTGGCCATCGGTCCTTTGTGTCATTGCGAAAACAAGTGTGTCGTGCACTTGAAGCAGTAAATGTGTAATGTACCTCTTCCCGTTTCTATCGCAATCTTTTGCTTGATAAAGCTAGCCTACCCAATGCTTTGTCAACCAAGATTGAGAACACTTCCATGACCAGAACAAAAAGGTACGGGGACAATGGATCCCCTTGCCTTAATCCTAGGCTCGCAAAACCCCTAGTTGGGCTCCCATTTACGTGCGAAAGAAAGCGGTTGTGATACACCATCTTAGCCATCTTACCCATTTCCAACCAAAGCCTATTTTTTATAGGACCCCTAGAAGGAAGTTCCAATTTATGCGATCATAAGCTTTTTCAATGTCTAATTTACAAAGCACCCACATATGCTCTTGCGTTGAATCAGTAGCCTCGTTAGTTATCGAGGCATCCGAATCTGCTACCCCCGACAAAAGTATTCTAAGCTTTATTCCGCAAGCCCTCATGCCTTATTTCATTAATTGGACCTTTGCCACTACAACTGTAGAGGCTCCCATGGCTTGATCGGTCTAAAATCCTTAAATTCCTTTGCTCCATTTTTTAGGATCAGAACTAAGAAAGTGGTATTTAGGCTCCTCACAAATTTACCTGAATCATTGAACTCCCTGAACATCCTCATAACATCCATCTTGACAATATCCCAACAAAACTACCAAAAGTTCTTTATGGAAATATCAAGCCCCAGGGCCTTATCCCAAATCCATATCCTGAAGGGCGGGGCACTTCCTCCTCAAAGAAATATTGATTAAGGTTAAACCATTTAGTGTTATTATTAGTAGTACTATTATTATTGTTTTAGATTGGTTAAAAAATAAAAATGGATTAAATTATTTGTTTGTGAGATTAGTTTGTTAAAAGCAAAAAAATGAAGAATGCAATACATGTGGGTTGGTATGTTATTTATGTTAGTGGTATGAATAAATAAAAAAAGGAAAGAAAGAAATTTCAAAGGAATTAGATGCGCAGAAATATAAATAAATAAATAAAATAAATACAAGGGAATAACTTACGTGTGGTGTTGGGGTATAGAAGAAAAGAAAGAAATAAAGAGACCAGACGACGAGACAAAGGAACGGAGGAGAGTGGAGGAGTTCATGAAAGGGGAGAGGTGACCGGTGAAGGGTGAATCCCGCAGGTGATGGGGCTTCAATTTCTTGATCAAGCGATCTCGGTGGCCAGAAATTTTGAGAGGTTATTCACTACGACATTCAGATTTCTTCTACGGTGTTTGATCGAAATTTCAACGATTAGATTTTCATAGATATGAGGTAGGGTATTTTATCCCTCAACCCCTTATTATAATTATTTAAAAAATAAGTAAATTATAAATCATATTTAGGAATTAATTCATGAACTTATGGTACTAGTGGGATATTTTGATGAATTTATTAGAATTTTAGAAAATTATTTATTTAATTATAAATAATTAAATGAGTTATTTATGAAATTGAAAACATGTGTATGTGGAAATGATGAAAATTGTTATGTTGTGAAATTCTGGAATTTTTGTTGAAATTTAGAATTTTGTTTTATTAATTACAAATTATTGTGGAAAAAAAAAATTGTATGTGAAAATGATACTACTTTATAGTGTACAGAAAATTCACCATTTTCACATACAAATTTTTTTCCCATAATCAGGTATTTATCATTGTATTAATAAAACAAGAATTCTAAATTTTAACGAAATTTGTAATATTCGTCGATCAGCTGTCTATACTAATTTCATAAATAAGGAAATTGACATGAATAATCCCAATTTGGCATGTCTTCTTTGATTAATTCCGCTATTGGATTAACCTGAATAATTGGCCCCCAGGGGTCGTATTGTATTGGTCGAAACTGCAGGTGATTGACTAAAGGAGTTAAAATAATCATACATGGCCTCTCTCTCCTCTCTCGCCACGTGTCACTATTTAATTGGCCCCCAAAATTTTTATTTCCCCCCTCTCCTCTCTCTCCTCCTCCATCGGAATTCCAAAGGTGAACATCGCTGCGACAAGTGGCAATACTCATGATGAAGATGAGGTTGAAGTCTCCTTTTATCTCTGTCACCACTCGCTATTTCCCCTTTTATTCTTTATAAATCACTCTTCCAAATATTATATCAAGCATTAATATCAAATCCCCCTCTCTGCATCTCCCTTTCCATCCTCCCAATTCTCTACAAATGGGTCGCATCTCCCTTTTCGCAATTTAATATGTTAGATTGCATAGTGTGAGATCAAATATTGGTTTACTTGGCTTTTTTTTCAATGGACCGAAGTGGAGGCCATACGCGGTGGATTCAGCTTCACCTTCCTGCAAATTACAATCTCCAAATCTCCCATAAACTCCAAGAAAAAGAGTCCCTTTTCCTGGAAAACATTTTCCTGTGTATCATCATTTCCAGATACCAACTCATCACGTCCAAAATAAATGTTTCTGAAAGTTAGATAAAAGATTTTGCGCCACTGACCGAAACCCAGATCATAACTGCGTCTTTATGAAATATTCGAACTGAGATTCATGCTTTATTTATTTTTATCCACCATAAATGTCCAACACTTAGCATTTTTTTTCCATTTTCCTTGATCAGAAAATGGAGAACTTCTGGGTTTTGTTCTTTTTCTTGTTTTCTGCAATCATTTCCCTGTTTCCAAAGGGCAACTGACTCTGACAGAAGGTCGAATTCTTCCCACTGAACCAAGCTGAGTACGAGCTGCAGCCTCAAGAATACCAATACGAGCCAGCACAAGACTCAACAATCGCTATGGATCATGAACAATACCAGGAAGAGTATCCACAACCATCCGATGCCGTGGGTGGCAAGTTTCCTCATGGTTCGTCACAACCACAGGGCTTCAATGCTAGTTATCCGGTCATCGTCGTCTTCAAAAATGTCGACAGAGAGGAGCAATCGGCAGAGAGGTGGGTTGAAGGTGTAGATGGAAAGAGAGGGTGGGATACAGTCATAAAACTGAATTTTTAAAAAAGTTTTGGAGCCAATTAGATAGTAACACACGGCGAGAGAGGAAGGAGAGGGGATGAGAATTAAACTTTTTTTTTTTTTTTAAATAAAAATTTTGAGGACCAATTAGATAACTACAAGTAGCATTTTTAAAAACATGCTAAGCCAATTACTTCCGGTGCCAAACCAATAGAATACAAGACCCCCTAAACCTGGGATTATTTCTAATTAATCAGTAAATGAGACTAATTAAATAATATCGGCCAAACTAGGGATTATTCATGTTAATTTCCCCTTTCATAAATAACTCATTTTATTATTTATAATTAAATAAACAATTTTCTAAAATTCAACAAAAATTCTAATAAATTCATCAAAATACCCCCACAAGTACCATAAGTTTATGGATTAATTCCTAAATATGATTTATAATTTATTTTCTAAAAAAATAATTAAATAAAGGGTTTAGGGATAAAACACCCTACCTTGATGTACGAAAATCTGACCGTTGAAATTTCGATCGAACACCGTAGAGTTGTTCCTCGTATTGAGTCAAATAACCTCTCAAAATTTGGAAACGATCAAAATAGTTTGACCAAGAAATCGAAAGCCCATCACTGGTAGGATTTTGCCTCCTCTTCACTCCCTCCTCTCCCTTTACATGAGCTCTCTCTCTCTCTTCTATTTGTTTTCTTTCTTTCTATATCCCACACCATACACAAAGACCAACACCCCCCACCCTTGGATTTGTTTTTTTCTTCTACTAATCCTTTTTTTACTTTTCTTTCTTTTCCATTTTTTCCTTATTCATACCACTAATAAAAAAAATTTTGATCGATAAATACCACTAATATAAATAACTTACCAACTCACATATATTTCAATTCTTCACCGATTTTTTTTTATCTATTTTTTTAACAAATATTATCTCACATAAACAAATATTTAAATTTAATTTTTTTTCGAACCTAAACAACAACAACAATAACAATAATTCTTGTTTTGATAAGCAAAGGGAAACCGTTGAAGCAGGGCTAGCCAAGCAACCCCAAAAAGAGTATGCAGGATGTATACAACAAGATGTAAACAACACGATATATACAACAACAATAACAATAATAATAATGAAATAGTTTAACTTGTATTTTTTTTCCAACCAAAATATTTTATTCAATTGATATTTTGATTTATTTCATCCATTATTAGTCTATTTATGAATATTATTTTAAGCTGACATCACAATTTTCAACCTTCTTGATTGACCATTAAAATTCTACAAATTACTTCCAATCAAAGATCAATATCGTCCTTAATTTGCATTTTTTGACCCTTCAACCATCATTAATTGACAAGGTTTCCTTGACTTTGAAAATCCTATGTGGCATACTAAGAGCTTGCTTTTAACTTCATTCAAGAAAAAACAAAAGCACAAAAAGGAACCTCAAATCACAGGATATTAGTATACCTTGAAGCTATATCCCAAAGACGAATATCTGCAAGTAGAAGGAAAAAATGTTACAAAACTACACATTCTAAAGGCACTACAATCTAAACAACAGATAAAGTGTAATAATATATCAACTTCTAGCACAAAAACAAACATTTGGACAAAAAATACATTTCTTTTTTTGATGGGTAAATAAGACATAATAAAACAAAGCCACCAAGAAAAAGGGGGACGTCCCTAGTAAATCATTGACAGTATACAAGAGAGAAGCAGAAAAACTAATAAAAAATTCACTGCATAAAAGAATATGCATATTGTATTTAGAACTCTGGCCCTTGAAAAAATCAATAGGAAAAAATTACCAAATGAATCCTAGCCAATGAAAAAGACAATTTCAAAAAAGGTTCCTTTAACATCTAATCCACATATTCCTTATCCCTGAAGGTTCTACTATTTTTACTCCTTTCAACTGCACCTTCACTTCAATGTACTTGAACTCTTGAACTTTGCCAAGCTAACAAAAGCTCCTTGATAGTCATAGGAAAAACCTGCTGACAACCAAACAAAGTCATCACCAGGTCCCAAAGCATATGGGCTTCAGCTCAGTGACAACCAATTTCAAGAGGGGCTTTCGAGACTTTCAAGCCTTCTTAAACCCAAGCCCACCAAGATTATTAACCCTATGGACTATGCCCACTTCACAAGACACATCTTATTGGCCAAGGGCTTTCCTCCCCAAGGGAAAGCTCTCCGAGCACGTCCATTAGATACTTCAATACCTTTAAAATGAAGATAAAGATATATAATAGATTCACAAGTTGGAGGGAGCACTTTTAATTAGGGTGAGCCTAGCACCTTGTGACTTTAAACAATTTTTTTCCAAGTGACCAATCTCCTGTTTAAGCAATCCTCCACCATAATCCAAGCAGCCTGAGATCTAGATAGGGCTCCCAAGGGAAGACCTAAACAGGACACGGGGATTCTCCTCACCCTACAACCCAAAGCAACAGCCCCACCTATCAATGTTAACCACCTCGCCCACAGGAACAAGCTTGTTCTTCTACAATTGAACTTTCATAAATTTAACTTTCACACCAAAAATCAATTCAGAACATAGAAGCACCCATCACAACCATGTTGAAACTACTAATAAAACATCTTTGAGTAGTCCTTCAAACAGGGCAGCTGGGAATGCCCATGATCACCAATCAAGGTCTGGTCCAATTGACCACAAAGGAGAGGCATGTAGTGGAAATAAAAAATCCCATCCACTTCAATCATTTTTTACCAAAACCATCTTTTCCATGATTGTCAGCACTCTCTCTCTCTCTCTCTAAGAATATTTTACATAAAGAACTACATTTAAAATCATCTTTCTCTCTCTCTCTCTCAGAATATTTTGAGCCCCTAAGATTACCTTCTCAACAACATTCTTCAACCTATTTCCCAATCATTTAGCCAAAGTTTATAGAGACCCCCTACTAAACTGACAGGATGAAGTTCTTTATGTCCTCACCCCACCAAGAGTAAGGAAGTGGCAATTCGGCTTCTTATGAACTACCTTGACTAATGAAACTCCTCTAACAACACCATCACCTGCCCTAAGCATACAAAATTATAAAAGAACTGACAAAAAGCCACCGAGACTTAGACAACAAACACATCAAATACATTTATTGAGCAGCACAAAGTGCATTCCCCGATTATTAATGCGTACCAATCGAATTACTGAAAATCAAGTAGTTGCTTTGATAACTTATACATGGGCACTCTCCCTAAGCATACAAAATTATAAAAATAGCACTAAAAACCTAATGATCATGTCTGATAAAAATAAAATAAAAAACCCAATGATCATGATTTATTTGTTATGCAGTTTGTTTTTACCAATTAAATTAATAAAAACAGAAATGGACAATTTGGTTAGGTAAAACTTTTGGAAGTACTTATATTGATTAGCAAAGCTAAGCTAAAATAAATATAACTTTTTACTTTCAAAAGCAGGAAAATCACCTTGAAAATTGCTATGAAACATGGTTAAACACAATTCAAATGAAATTAGAAACAATTGTCATAAAAAAATACAATAACTAGCTCATCATTCAAGAATCTATGAAGTGCCAAAGGATCAAAATACCTCCATCCATTGAACCAGAGAATATCCCTTTCAAGTAATTGGGATTCTTTGCCATACAAGAAATGGAATCAATATGCCCATCCATTGCTCCAATAAACGGCCTGGCAAATACCTAAATACCCAAATGCAGCCAATTAATCATTAATCACAGAAAACATCATGAAACAACATGGAAAAACCACAAATTTCAAATTGAAAACAATGATAGAATTTAAAGTACCTTATCCAATTTAGCCGCATTAAGAGCGCGTACATATTCAACTGCCTTTTCTTGCTTTCGTAGGTTTGGATCAAAGTTCCGAAATACCCTCTAATCGAATTGGACCGAAAATCGAAATTATTAAGAAACAGAATCATATTCAGCATCATAGTACGATGAAGAAACTGAATTCTAGAAAGAGAAAGGAGAATTACTCAAGTACCTGGAGATCCTGACTTCGTTCACGAGTGAATTCATCTGTTGAACGTGATATAACTTTGACTTTCATCGTCGGTTTCAAAGAGGCAGAACCCCGACTAGAGAAAGAAGAGACTGCTCAATTGCAAGTGATTTTGTCTGGAATTCCTCTTTAACTTCTCCTGGTCTGTGAAAAACCCTAGAGTGAGAAACTAGACCTACGTTAAACCCTGGAGGGGAGAGACTTGAGGATTCATGTTAGAGATACAGCAGTTCAAGGCCCAAGGCCCTGGAGCCAGCTAATTTATTGTCATCAATGGGCCCCTGTCATGACCCAAAGACACTCGAACAAAAGCTCTTTTGGGCTACACAGCCCAAAAACAGAACAATCACAAACTTAGGGAGCTTTTATAATTATACCTAAAGGGTTGTCACCTTTTATAATTACTTATTTACGAGAGTTTTGTACGGAAATGATACGTTTGGAAATAAAAAAGATAAAATCAGTTCGCATGGGAAAATAATGACTAAAGAAGTAAGTAATGCAGGCAGCCGGAGCAGCGGCGAGGTGATTTCCTCTTGAAGCGTATCGAGACGGCGGTTTTTAAAGGAATTCAAATGCCGCCGTTGACAACGACGGTATTTGAAACTCACGTATTTCAAATGCCGTCGTTGTCAACGGCGACATTTGATTTAAGTAAATTCCACGTTAGAATTTGATGGCAAGCTATATGATTGTCGGCCAAATCACTTCGTACTCTAAGATCATACTTCCCAGCATTCATGAAAGGCAAACCCTTCCTAACAATCTCACCAGTCCTTGCTTCTTCAAGCGCGATACCACAACACCCAGTACCACCATCTCGACCACAACGGCTGGCCCACCTTCGGAGCCTCGGAACTTCCCAATCCACTGCGAGTCTCCAAATTATCAATCTCCATATCTTCCGTCGATTCAGAATCATCGGAATTCTGCTGAACATCATCCAAATTGGGATCGATAATTTCGTGGATTATAGGGGCACGACACAGGGGGCAATTCTTGTGCGACCTCAACCAGTTATCAATACAAGGGAGGTGAATACAGTCAATCTTCTCTGAAACAAACGATGGAATTTACTTAATTCAAATGCCGCCGTTGACAACGGCCCGGCGTGACTCAAAATCGTTCAATCTTTAGTCGTTATTGTGCGTGACATTGAATTCGCTTCATAGCCGTTCGTTGAAACCGGTGAAACCAATTACTTGAGTCGATTAGTTCTAGGCATTGCTTATTTTAGTCATTATTTTCTCATGCGAACTGATTTTTTTCTTTTATTTCCAAACATACCATTTCCGTACAAAACTCTATTTACGATCACCTGTCATGTAAATGTTTAGGGATGGAAACGGGCCAGAACCATCACAAGTGACAACCCCACCACATTTATTTAAATCATTTTTCATACTCATTCCATTCGAAAAATTAAACGAGACAAGCACGGGAAAATTATCATACTCGTAGCTTATGAGGCATGACATAAAAGAATTAACACTGTAACAACATTTCTTTCTATATAAAAGAATTTAAAATAAAAGAGTTAACACTGTAACACCATGATTTTAATATAAAAGAATTACAAAAACATTTTTCTAATATAATCCGGATATGGGGCATGACATAACCTATCTCGGGTTTGGGAACAAAACTCAAATCCGATAAAAATTCGATTACACTTAAACCATATCCATCAGATTAGACAGAGGACGAGACAGGGTGAAAACCTGAAAAAACCCACCCTATTGTCATCCCAAAGTAAATATCACTTGGGGCGACAACTTCTTTCCCAATATCATTAGAAATTCTTTTACCACTAGCACCAACAAACTTAGTCCTATCACTAATACCACAACCAATGGAAGCATTAGTAGCAGCAGTGTTCTTAGTTTCAGGAGTATTTTCAAACATTTGCAATTCATTATCAGCATCCTCACAATTAGATTCAAAATCCATAATTGTAATATAAAATTTATAAATGAATACAATTGACTTGCATAAAACCTAGGGCCATTTTCATGAACAAACTCATCCAAAATAACATAAAAACCACAACTGCAATGGATTAAAGGTTCAAAGAGACAGAGTAAAAGATGAAATAATATAGAAAGAACCTGAACTTTTATAACTTTGTTACAATGTTAAATATAGAAAATATAGAAAGAAATGTTGTTACAGTGTTAAATTATTAATTTTGTTACAGTGAAAAAATTTAGAAAGAACCTGAACTTCTATATCCAAGCTTCTTACAGTGTTAAATTCTATAAATTTGTTTTTATTTTGCTAAAGCCAACTTTCGCTTTTGACTTTTGAGAGCATAACATTACAACCTAAACTTTAGGGGCTATGTTTTAGGTATTCGTATTTCCCAAACACAAGAACAGGGGAATACTTTAGGGGCTATGAATTTCACTGTAGCATTTTCTGGAAAAATGGATCATGTGTATCGATATTCTATCTGGTTTTTTTTTTTTTTCATCATTTCTTGTAAGACTGTAATGAAGTAGAAGAAAGTGATGATTTTTTTACCTAGAAAACGATTTATGAGGAAAACTAATATGGAGGAAGAGGATCACTGGATCAGATGAAGAAAATGATGAACGAAGACATGAAAATGCTTGGAGAATCGTCGTCGAGGAGCTCGTCCGCTGGAGGCCTAGGCGAGAACGGAGGAGGAGAAGAGCTCGGGGTTTTGCAAAAACGAAAAGGAAATTAGGGTTTAGGGTTTGGGAATTGGAATGCTTGGGTCAGTAAAGTGATGTAAGGGAACACCGGGCCAGCCCCAAAAAAGCCGGGCCAGCCCGATCCAGTGCTGATTCACCCAACTTGAGTCAATGAGTAAGACAAATTTGGTCAAAACTTTTGCAACCACAAAATTAGAGCTACTTGAGCCTAATTTAGGGTTGATCGGTCGAGAAATTGGCCGCGGATCATTTCGAATTGCTAAATTTCTAGTGATTTATGATTGATAAGAAGCTTACATGTTATGATCGTGATAAGCGATAATTTAATTGATTAAAACTAGCAATACATCGATATAAATATAAATAAAAATTAATTAAAATTTATATAGGATGAAAACAATACCCGGGTTAATAACATAATTAATCGGTTCAGCACTCTGGAAATTTGATAATATTATAGTAGCCCATAATACTTAGTATAGTTTGTGACGTATTGTGATCGTAATTTGGTTATTATCATGTGTGATCGAATATCTTTGTTTATGAATCGTACACCCGTAAGCCAACTATTAAACAGATGTGGCGCAGTATGCACAACAAATTTGATAATAAGTCATGAAAAACAAAAGAAAACTCAAATCTATGTGGAATAACCACTTTATTAAAAAATGTTGATAATAGTCAACAATGGAGATAAGAATTTGAGGAAAAAAACAACAATAATGCACACATATTTTATAATAACCATAGGAACAATGGTTTGAACTTTTATTTATCGTCGAATAAATTACAGAAGAGTATTTATAATAGCGCTTAGATATGTCGAATTATAAAAATGCTCTTATCTTACAAATATATCGTCTGTCTGTGAGCTTCGCCCACTTGCACCTGACTTGATCTGAAAAGTTAAGCATGAAGGTAAATGTTTCGCTCTGCTTATTTCAATGATTTGTTAGCGCACCCCAGTCTGATATGGTCGCGTATGTAATAAAGTATATTGATAAAAAAAGGTGTATAACTGTGATTTCATACAAAAAAAATCACTCGTTCCTTGCTTAAGGAAGATGAGTGGCAAATAGTTTAATTCAATTTAAAAAATGTTTTGGATGGCGTATCTATTTTATGTGTAGCTTACTGAAAAAGGTCCCATTTAATTTATGGTACATTTAATAGTATGTAGCATTAAAAAAATGTACCGTACCTAACTAAATTAAGAATCATTATGTGACTATGTCATTCTCCCATTTGATTCAAAATTTAAATTAATTGGAAGAGATAGAAGGTAAATCCAACTGCCAAAGTCGATATCAACATCCCAAAAAGTAATAAAGAAGGCAAAAAAAAAAAAAAAAAAAGAAAAAACCAGTGCTCCTTTAACCGATTCATTTTGGTTGTGTTTGACTCCAATAAACTATAAAGAAAAATAATTTTCTAGTGTTTTATTATTCTAGAAAAAATTATAAAGAAAATTAAATATAACTAACATTATTATTAAAACTTAAATGCTTGTCAAAAATAAAAACTTCTTTTTGAAAATTCTAATCTGTCTTCACTCTATTCCCTTTTGGCATAATGATAGAAGAGATAAGTTTTGTCCACTCTTGTTTCAGTGACTCTAGTTGGTCCTCCCTCTATTCTCTCTTACAAGAACTTTATTATCTCTTTTAAGCCCTTGATGATTAGAGGGAAAGGGTGATTTTTTGTCAATTCTTAACCTAAAGTTACCAATTCTATCATTTTTTTCCTTATATTTAGGTTTTATTTTTCAATGAAATGACTTCTTCCACATCAATTTAGGTTTAATTTTTCCTTTGTTTTTTCATAATTTTATTGCTCGACATGTTTTGTTATAGACTTATCACAACATGTTTTATTATCGACTTATTACGACGTATTTTATTGTCGACTTGTGTGATTAGCGGTTGTATCGGTGTGATTAAGCTTATAATTAGTTTTGCGATGGCGGTTAGATAATGAAATTTGATCAGAAGCATGTGTTGAATCAAATCTTATTAGATGTATCTAAAATGTAAATCTTAGAGTATTCTAGCGTTTTTAATTATTAAATATATAAACTTTGAACTAAATGATTTTCCAATAATCTGAATACTTCGTCATCCTTTAAAATTTTTATCACTTTTGATTATATTTTTTTAACAATTATATTATTAACTTGAATCAATAAATTTATCTATTTAAATTATTTTAAAAAATTACATGCTTTAAAATCATTTAATCTTTACATTGATGAGTTAAACTAACGACAATAAGTTTAGCCTCCATTTGGAATAGAAAAATACTAAGGAAAGAATGAATAAAGAAATTTAAACTTAATAAATCAATCCTACAACTTTAATCAAACCCATTTTATTTATTTATCTATTATATAAAACTAAGAAATGTGAAAATATCTAAAATTTAAAGAAATTTTGATTATACTTTAATATTTTTTTGTAGCTAAACATTGAGAAAATCATTTTCCTTTTTTTTTTCTTTCCTATTAATCCTTCACTTTTTCTTTCCTTTTTCTTGTTCATTTTCTTTCCTTTATATTTTCTCTCAAATTTTCCAAGAACCAATCATAAAATATAATCCTGATGCTCCCACATGATAAAATTACCAGCTAGTCAAGATTCGGAAGCAAATAATCCTAGCATGTCCGGCTGTATCACAAGGCCATCCCATTGCTAGGCGCACGAGTTAATTTAAAAAAAAAAAAAACGGAAGTAATAGCAATAGCAAAAAACCAAGTGAGAAAAAAAGATGCCACCGGGAGAACTAAATTACATTCAACTAAAACCAGCATGATATAGAAAAAGTTGTGGGATTCGTATAACCCCCCCTCGATGTGCTTTCACTGATTGCTCTTTTTGGGAAGACAGGCATTGAAAAAAGCAGGGATCCCTCAAACCCAAACTCGTTTCGACATTTGCCCTTTTTCCTACCATCCACAACCAAGATAGAACCTTATGTGTAAGTTTAGAAAAGGCTCCAGTGCGGGCCTGCACTTGGGGGATGAATTTTGAGCCAAAAGCAACCCTCTTACTAATGCTGTTGTCGCCTGCAAGATTAGTTGTCCTCCTGGTAATCTGGGTTCTCTTTCAGGATAACAAAGCCTTCAAGAATAGGAGAAACGGGAGTATATCTGCACAAGAAGCAACCATTAGTGCAAAGCTTGAAAGGAATTGGAATGAACCGGAAAGTCCCAACTTTGGAAGGGAATAATTTCTTACTTCTCCGTTGCAAGTTCTGCTCTATCTCCAGCAGCCAGAAGAACGGGCGTTGAGTGGGTCTGGAAGCCAGTTATGGTCTTAGGCCGACCAGCCTGGCCAACAACATCCACGGCCTGGCCCACCCGTACAGGTATTGACAAAGGTTTTAGATTCTCATCCACAGTCATCAACATTCTTGGCTGTAAGCATCGTAGTAGTAGATAAAGATGAAGAATAAACACATGAACCAAAAATATAGGGTTACAAATTGAAGAGGAATGAAGTGCTCAAATTAAAAATTTACCTGCATGGCCAAAACAAGGACATAGAGAAGGTAATGGTATTTCCCCAAGATGATGGCCTTCATATCAAGGCAAGCATGCAGCAAAGTTACTATTCCAGCAAGGGCAGATCTGTAGGCAAAAGGGAAGCAAGATTTAGAAATTGAGCTTTAAGGCTAGAGATGGCATGGCAAAGGATGGCTATGTATAAATCTCTCTCTCTCTCCCGCACCCTCTAGTTTGATTATTAGTCATTGAACTGAAATAATAAAATCCCTTTTTCATTGTTCAAATCATTCAAAATCCATATCCTCCTTAAGGAGTACCAACATAAACTTCTAGACCAATAACCTACTCTTTTGAAGATAGAAGCCAAGAGTATGAAATGGAATTATATGAAACAGAATTGTGGACGGATTTAATTCAGGAATTGTCCTTGTGTTTAGAAAGAGAAGGGAGAGGGGGGGGGGGGCACATATTTTGATATGAAATGAATCATTTACCAAAAAAAAACCCAAGGAAATTATAAATGCTTTGATTGCAATCTTGAGAAACACTCAACCCAAGCTGAACCTGGATTAAGGGAAGGAAAAACCAACAAGAGACAAACTCAATCCGGCGGTGCATAACCCAACCCAACCCTACCTCATTTTTTTTATGTTCAAACTGGTTGAAAACTGGACTCGAGTTAGTCTGATTATATTTGACTCACCATAATGCTTTTTAAAAAATAAAAATAAAAATCTATAAAGACTAAACTTTCAAATGAAGGAGGCAAAATATTACAAAAAATAAAGGTTTCTTTGATAGGTGTGACCTGAAAATAATTGTTTCCAAAGATAAACTAAAAACAAATTATTTTGATTTTTAGTTTCTAATTTTATATTCAAACTAATTGTTTTTGTAGAAAAATGAATATTATAGATGAACTTAATTCAGGTGCTTAAGAAAAGCTAGGGAATTGGCCTTATATTCAATGGGACATCCAAACACCCCCTTAATAAGTTAGTGTACGAAGTTTCTCTTGTTTTACTTGGTGTTGCATCCAAACCACTTATTAGGTCTGAGAACATAGAACTTATTTACCTTGAAATAGGAAAATAAATGAAGTTTTATTCACATAACAAACTTACGGTGACAATAGGAATCGATCTGAATGATAAGGAGCAAGGGTCAATAAGCCTTTTCCCAAATGCACAAGACCTTGAGCAATGCGCACCTGCACAAGTGCCCAAACCATTTTGATGTAAATATATACAGAACCCATCGGAAGCATGGAACAAAATCTGCAGAATTTAAAGGTCATAAAAGAGGCTTTACACAGAATAGAAGGCTGGCTTCTTTGTAGTAGTAGCTTGAAAGATTACGAAGCATGCCAGCAATTCGAGCATTGTTGGTACCTGCACCTATCAAACCTAACGAGATGACAGCAGCCTGTAGAATCCCACCAGTATTTCTGCTTTTAGGCCAATATATCAATAGAATTACTCAGAACAAAAGGGCTATAATTCCACTACAATACCATTGCGACTTCTGTATCTGTGTCATGACTTAGTCTGCTTAATGTGTCCATAACATTGACCTGATAAGAACAAGCGAGTCAATGAAGCTAGCAAGATGCTCACAGAAAGAGAGATCAGCATGCCTATGATGTTACACTACAGCTGACAAAAAGAAATAAGTGGGCTTTCAATCTGAAAGACTCCATTCTTTGCTAACAGCTTTCAGAAATAGCTTCTATCCACATAAAACAAAGACCATCATTTTGCAATTTATTATTTTTTATTGGAATTAATAATATTATATGAACAAGCACCAAAAACATCCTTACTCAACAAAGAACCAAACCAATCAATAAAATCTAACAAAGACTTAGAGACTTCATCACTCCTTTTTCAAAATTTGATCAACCACTCCATCTTGTTAGTGTCAGAGAAGCAATTTGCAAAATCTGTTTTTGATGAAGAGCATGTGTTATATCAAATCACTTCCTTAAGACAGATTTCTTCTCTCCCATCTTTATGAATAAAAGCATGCAAGCTCAAGCTTTACACAGCACAAGTAGGCACAATCCAAAGAAGTTAAAGCATTAGGTACCTTGGGATTAGATATGCAGAGGAGACCAAGGGCCAAAGGGACCGCTCGGCGAATATTCTGCTCTCCATACTGGAGAAGATGCTCTAAGGAACGAATTGCCATCTCCAGGCCTAGTTCTTCAGCCATAGCTACCATAGCAATTCCAAGTACAGCTGGGCCTTGGTGGGTTTCACCCTTTTCAAGATGTTGGGCACACTGACCAAGAAGGTGTTGGACCTGCACAATAAAAAATGCAAATAACAAAAAAAAAAAAAAGAAGGTTGGCTAGTCATTTAAGGAATAGGAATCTTGAATAACAGTCAACATTGATGCAAAACCTTGAGCACATTCCCAGTTCCAGCATAGGCGCACGAGAGCAATGTCATATCACAATATTTTCTTATTTTTTCATGAAATGTCTTTGACACCTCTGCAGTGGCATCCACATTTTCCTGTCACATCAAATAGGGATTCCAGAAACAATCAGAATTATTTATAACTCCAACTTCCAAAATTTCCCTTATTGTATGATATCTACACCTAGGCCATTAACAAAAGGTAACCATACAGTAAACCTCAAGGAATTTAAAGGAACAAAACATGATTCCCAAATAAGAAAGGTAAGGATAGTAAAATCCATGGGATCCAAAAGAAATAAGGACTACCTGCTTCCCAAGGTAAAGAAGACCAAGACCAAGAGGCAAGAGTCTTGTTAGAGGCTCCCCCAATTCCGACTCACTGCGGTCCATCAAGGCAAATATAATTGCCTGAGCAATCTCTTCATTGCAGGAACCCACATATACAAAGCCCAAAGCAATTGCAGTGAATGCAACCACATCAAGGGGTGCTTTTGCATCTCCAAGTATAGGAGTCAATTTGCGACGTATCTGACAATAACGTAAACAAGTCAGCTTTATAAGAACCAGGTATACAAGTCAATGAAAACATTATTACCTAAGTCCAACAATTATGCACTTTTAGATCCAGCCATAATTGGAAATTTTTTATCGCTGCCATTTTATTAACCAGAAAAGAAAACGAACAGACATTTTCAGTCAAAATGTTGGACACATTAAATTTTCAAATTTCATTGAAGTCAAATTAGCTGGGAAAGAGTCGTCATGCATCAAAGTGCACCAACATTTAAGTTCTCTTCTTCCCAAATCCATCACCTGATCATTTTGACAACCTGCATAAGCAACGCCTAAGCCCAGAATCGCACCAATTCGGACTGATGAATCCTCTTTGCCAATGTAATCAGCTAAAAGTGCCAATGCCTGAAAACAGTTAAACATATGATCTCAGGATACAATTCTACAAGCATGAATTTTGACAAATGAGAAATGACAAAGGAACTCACTGGATCGCAATCATTCTTAATGCCACAATTGACAATCCCAACCCCTAACAGTGCACCAGCTATGATATGGTTGTCATTGCTATGCAAAAACTTATCAAGTTGAGCGAGTCCAGAGTCAACATCCCATAACAGGATCATGCCCTATAACAAAGAATAAGAATGTGAAGCCGGAAATAAAAGGCAGTAGAAGATGACAAGACAAAATCCAGCAACTGCAATGGATTCATAGTCATGGTAGGCAAAGAACACATACTAGACTAGCTGTAGCACTGGTTTTCCCATGTTCTTTATTCTTAAAAAGCCAATTTCCTGCAGTACCACCACTTGAAGCATCTGAAACCACTGTCATTAGCTTGTCCTGCAACAAAGAAAAATAATAAATTTCATTCAAGCAAGTACTTGCAAGTTCTTTTTTTGTTTTACCTTATTATTCATATGAATTCACACATTTTACCTGTCCAAAACCAGCATTTACCAATGCATTAACAAATGTAGCTGCAAGGTTCTGTCTGGCAGAGTCAACATTTGTACCAGCACTAGCCCGGCCATCAAGCAAATGTGCCTAGCAAAATACAAGCAATTAAGCATGAGCATAGAAGAAATGATCATAAACTATTACCGACTAAATGAAGCACCTAAAAAATTGTCTTTCATGATATCCTCATAGAATGTTAAGATTTCAACTTTTACTTGTTTAAATAATACCACTCTGTAGCCTTGATTCATGGAAACTACCAAGAAGGGGATGAATAGGTAGTCTATATCTATAAGACTTATCTAATTTATAAACCCTAAAATCAATCTTCTTAAATCACAATTGTCAATTTCATTCAATTGATTAAAGCAATAGCACCTAGGAATATCAGAAATATCCTGGTGTATCTCTGCATGACAATTCTGCTTCGTGATTGTCAATTGCTATCAAGCATCCTTTACTTGTGTCTTCAGTTCAATTAGAACTATGTGTCCATTCTAAATTCATCGTTATTTTTTTCACCAATAAAAGGAAGTATATAAAATAAAAGGAGCCAACAAACCAGTGACTCAGTGTAAAAGAAAACTATACTCACCCCCCACCCACACAGTAAAAACAAACTACCAAAATGAAGGCCAAAAAAAGAAATCCTCTCATTGAAAGCCCAACTAATCAATGAATTTAATTAATGCTGAAGGATCATCCTTGATAAATATCTTTGTCCACAACTATAGAAGACAAACAAAAGATGGGAACAGAAAAAACCCAAGTCATCATCTCTCCTAACCTACCCCAACTAAAGATGGGAACACCAAAGCCACCCCAAAATAGAGAAGACCATCTCCTATAGAGCCCTTGTCTCAACACAATGAAGAAGAATATCATCTATAGATTTTTCATCCATTTAGCACATATAGCATCTACTCAGTAAGGACCTTCTTTTCTAGATTTGGTCCAAAGTTAAATCTTTCCCCCATATTGCTTCCGAAGTTAAGAACTTCACTTTGGGCTACAACCTTGACTTCCAAATAATTTCATTGGAAAGGAAACTGAAGGACCTAGGTATAACACTTTGTAGACAACCTTCCTAATTGCTTTCCACGCCCAACCCCATACACATACTTTACAACTCTAGAACAGCATCCCCCTTGTTCCTCTCCATACTCCCCTTAATCACTCTAGAAGGCCTTCATCTCATTAGCAAACAATCAACTCCATGTACAAAGAAGAACCTTGTTAAAAGTAGGAAGACACTAAAACCCAAACCCCCTTTTATTTAACTTAAGCAAACTCTAGCCTACATTATAAGATGAAGTTTCCACTCAAAAGCTCCACCTCTCCACAAAAAATCTCTAAATGAAACCTCAATCTAACCATCCTAGGAATGGAGAGCAAAGGCATGAAATAAATGTGCAAGTTGGCCAACGTGCTTCAAATCAAGGTGATTATTACTCCCCTAGAGATGTATTGTCTCTTCCACATGGTCAAACTTTTCCAAATCCTTTCATCCACGCCATCCCAAACAGTCACAGTTTTAAAAGAAGCACCCAACAACACTCCAAAGTAAAAGGAAGGGAGGCTCCTAACCTTACATCCCTGCTCAACAGTCAAGTCCTCCATATCATCCACACATCCCACTGATTTTACCTTGTTCTAAATTCAAACCTGAACCTTCTTGCCTATACATTTAACTGGACAGTCTTTAATTCAAATATGATGCATACAAAGCACAGTGAAAATTTAAGTAGTTTCAGATTAGTGATTTTTTAGGCAATGTGATTTACTTTGTTCTAAATATAAACCTGAAACCTACTTGCCTACACATTTAACTGTACAGTCTCCAACTCAAATATGACACATAAAAAGCACTGTGAAAGTAAAATAGCTTCATACTATTGATTTTTGAGGCAATGTGAATTACTCTGCTCTAAATTAAAACCTGAAACCAGCTTGCGTACACATTTAACTGTACAATCTTCAACTCGAATACAAAGCGTACAAAGCACAGTGGTAGTGAAGAGACAATGTGAAATAAGGAACAACTTACAATCAATTCCACAAAAGGATTCATTAATTTTTTATGACCAAATAACCCACTCCATTCTTAATAAATTCAAACAGTTACAGACGCATGCAAAAAGCATCAACAACTTAAAAGTAAAATTTGTAACACATGATTGATTTCTTCATATATGTATGTGTGTGTGTGTGTGTGTGTGTGTTTTGATGGGTAAAACACATGATTATATTAAGAACAAAAGGCAAGAACACACAGACAGACAAGGAGAATACAGGAAGTATACAAAGAGGAGAAAACACGAAAAACAAAAAGAGAAAGGGACCAAAAAACCATCCATCAACCCTCATCTACAGCCCATCGAAGTCAAAAAAATCCAGCAAAGAATCTGGTCTATCCACAATAAACACATTTGACCAAGACCATATATTAAAAAGAAAAGAGACTTCATTCTATGGACAGATATGACTTCATTTTCGAAAGCGATCCTATTTCTTTTGCGCCAAATAGTCCAAAACAAACAAAGATGGTTGCCAACCAAGCCTTTTTCCGTTTTTTACCCACAAAGAAACCATGCCAAGAAAGATGGGTCCCTCTAATGGAAAAGGGGAAGACCTAGGTTACACCAACAATAGCAAGGAAGAGGTCCCACAGCAGCTTGGCCTTGGGACAATGCAAAAGGAGGTGCTCAACCGTCTCCTCCTCTCCACAAAGGAAACATCTACTGGCTACCGCCCTAACCCTCCTTTTGTGCGTGTATTATAACCAGATAACTAAGCCCTATACAGGATAAGGGAAACAAATCAAAATATAACAACCAGAGGAATGAAGTCAGATGGGATTTATCAATTATATTTAGTTTTCGTCAAATAATGAAGTACAATTTTTAAGGATTAATAAAAGGAACCATAAAAAGATAGCCATGCCCCACAACTGTCAATTGAATCTATGGAGAAAAAAATTATTAGTGAAGTAAAACCATCAAGATCCCAATGATAGAAACAAAATAGCGACAAAGTTACAGTTCCAGCATGTAGAGATGTTCCAACCTTGTAAATATCTTCAGGAGATTTGGGCTCCATCACCTCTATATCGCGAGCAAGAGTAAGAAAACCTTCATTTAGTTTAATGTTATTAATGATGTCCTGCAATGCCTCCCTTTCATCATTATCTACAACCATCTCATCATCAAGCTCAAAGGCTACACCCTGCATGAAAGATATAAAAGTTAGCAAACATTTACAATACTCCATCATAAAAAGGAGTAATATTGATGCCTCCCAGACAAAGTGGACGTATCAATTCCAAAGCCCTTAACTAGATATCAGTTACATGTCCATCACGGCATCACTTCAATCATTTACATCTTAACAAGTGCATTGCCTCTTTAGTCAGTGGTAAAAATCCTCAAAAGAAGGTACAACAAACATAGAAGAAAGAACAAACCAAAAACAAATGAACAAATTCAACTAACAAAACAAATCTAAGACTTACATGTCGAGCAAGAATGTAACAAAATTGTTTCTTCTGCAGTAAATCATCGCAAGAGGTAAAAATCTGCTTCACATACTGCATAGGTATGTTTCGAATGTTAAAACAAAGTCACAAGAAAATTCAGAAGATTTGCTTGAGACTAAAAATTCATGTCCATATGATTCCATCTCTTTTGCCTGACACATGCTAGTAAATAGAGTACCTGCATATTATCAAGGAACAGTGCAATCTGAAGTGCATTTGGAAATTCTTCAAATTTGAGATAGATAACGTATGCAATATCCAAAACTAATACATCATCTGGTCCAGGAAGATACCTGCAAAATGTTTTCATGTTAAGTGCAAGCAGCAATATATGTTTCTTTGCATCAGGACTTATGTCAGATAGAGATATTTGTTTAGAGCAGTGGTTGTGCATTGCATTGAGATCATTTTTAAATTACATTGATATTAGACTAAAAAGTTTATCATTTATTTAAATTACTAAATTATTTTAAAAGTGAAATATGTGTTTAAAATTGTCATTTATGTTAAATTAGTAACCAGGGTTATATAATTTCAAGTTCGACATATACTTAGCTTTTAGTCTTCTGTTCCATAAAATCTTCATGCTTTATACCTAACACATGGTTAGTAGTAGATTCCAGAGTCTAGGTTTTTTGTTTTATAACTCTACGTGAACCCATCATTTTTGTGAGGGTTGTCAGGTTGGGAAATCTTAACCCAACCTCAAGTTAGTATAATGCCGATTAGACACCTTAATGCGCTAGCATGAAGTCAAATGTGACCTTCAATGCACATTAATTTTATAAAATATAACTCATAACCTAATTGAGATAATAAAAAATTTAAGATTCCTAATGTTTAAAAGACACATTCAATTAAACAAGTAATGACATTATATAAATTTCAATATACAATTAGAAATTTTAAAAATAGAAGTGTTCTAAAAGGTAATTAAAGTCTAAAAAAGCCACACATCTTCAATAGGAGTATGTCTTAGAAAGTGAGGTGCCTAACTAGGGAGTGATTGGACCTCAAGCTTAGGCGCACTGAAGAAAGAGGGTGTTGCACCTAGGATATTAGGAGAATATGGTATGGGGTTGTGGAAGGAAATCAAGAAAGAAGCAGCCTTGTTTAATAATAATTGTATATTTGTTGTGGGGGTGGAAGAAGAGATCAATTTTGGGTGCAAAGGAGCTCCTTTAAGCATGTCCTTCCCTTCTCTTTATACGATGACTAACTTTATAGAGATGAATTTGTCAGAGGTGTGGGATCTTTCAAGGGAGGGAGAGAACTGAATCCTTGCTTCATAAGGCCCTTTAATGAGTGGGAGTAAGAGTTGGAGTTGGTGACTAGATCCATTACTAGAACGCAAGAGAAGAGGCTAATGTGAAGAATCGGATCCTGTGGAAAAAGTCTACACATGAGACATTTTAAGTTAAATCCCTATATGGTGTTTTGGAGGGTAGTTGTGCAACTCTTTTTCGAAGAATAATCATTTGGAGTTCTTGTGTCTCCACAAAGGCGGGCTTTTTTGCTTAGACAGCTTGGTAGGGGAAGACCCCTTGATGATAGATGTTTTCTTTGTTGCGAGGAAGAAAAGATGATAAAGCATATTCTAATTTTTTTTTAATCAATAAAAGCAATATATTGAGCAAAAGAGAGCAAGGCTCCAGTATACAAAGAGAGGTATAAAAGAAAAGAGACCCACAAGGGAGGAATAAAAAAGATGAGAGGCATGGGATAAGAAAAACCAACCAAGCGAAAAAAAAAGAAACAGAAAGTGGCCAGAGCCGACCAAAACCACCTGACCCCTCAACTTTGATACCCTCTAAAAAACCTATAAGTGAAAATATCTCTTCACTGTCTTTTATCTATTCAACTCCCTGAGTTATAAACAAAAGAATGTTTTGGCTTTTGTTCATCAACGATCCCATCTCTAAAAAGCTATGCGATTACGCTCCTTCCACCTTTGTCGAAAGATGCAGGTGGAGCGGTTTCCACATGCTCTTTTTTTCCAACAAGAAGAACCCTTCCTATTTGAGAGGCCTCATCGCGTTTCAGGTGAGACCAGGATAAACCAACTAAAGAAAAGACTTAGGGTGGTGACCCACTTTGGGACGGTCGCACAAAAATATAATGGGCGGATTCCTCATTCCGACCACAGAGATAGCATCGATTGGGAAGGTGCCACCCCCTTCTTTGGAGCTTGGCCAAAGTTAAAATCTTACCCCAGGTTGCTTCCCAAGCAAAAAAGGTTGCTTTGGTGGGAACATAATGAACCCAAATGTCCTTAATGGGGAACGGAGGAGTACCCCTCGGACTTAGCACTTTAACAACCTCCGGTGAAAGAACACCTATTGGGCCTTCCGAGATCTTATGCAGCCGAGGAGACCCTTTATTTCTGTAGGGAGTTGAGAAGGGCCACAGCTAGAGTCACTTCCCAATCATTAAAGTCTCTATAAAGATTAAATTTCCAGCTGCCATTCCAGTTTGATCGAGCACTCGCCCTGATTTCAAATTTATTAAGCGCTAAATCGAAGAGGATAGGAATGGGTGTCTAAAACAGTTCCACACCCGGAGATCCGACCAAAACCTTATCCTAGTACCATTCTTAAATGACCATCTACAATTCTTTCGCAATTGGATTCTTTAATAATCTCCTTCGAGGCCAACACTAAGGGCCGCAGTTTCCTTAGAGCCTGACCCGAGCCTTCTAAACCATGTATTAATGAGAGTTTTCCATGTGCGGTCCACATCCGGCCCGAACCTCGAATCCATTTACCAAGCAAGGTTTTGTTCAAGAGAGTCAGCTTTCTCAGACCTAAGCCACCCTACCTCTTTTCAGAACATACCACATCCCAATTAACCAGGTGAGCCTTCTTTTCCCAACCCCACCAACCCTAGAGAAAACATCTCTGCAGCTTTTCCAATCTTTTGGCAACAACACCCGGTATTCGGAAAATAAACATTTGATAAAGGCGGTGAGAGTGCTCTTTTGGGGTGATCCTCACTCCTTTGAGATGAAATTTCTTTTCCATAGGACCCGATTTCTTGTGCATTTTTTTCCCTTGATGTTGTCCCCAGAATAGCCCACGGACTTGTGGGCGCTCAGGTAAGCCTAAATAAGTGGTTGGAAGGTGCTCGGTCCGACAACCCGGTTCAACAGCCAGAGCATCCATATTTTCCACCGCCAACTCGCTCTTGTTAAGATTGATTTTCAGCCCTGAGGAGGCTTCAAACCAAAGGAAGACTCAACTGAGATAAACAAGTTGTTCATCTTTCGCTTTGTAGAAAATGATCGTATCATCCGCATACAAGAGATGAGAAATGCTAAGAGCAGCCCCCTCCCTTCCTTTGATATTGCAACTTGAAATGAAACCACCAGTCATAGCTCTTATGAGGAGAATGCTCAAAACCTCCATTCCCAAAATGAAAATGTAAGGGGAGAGCAGGTCTCCTTGCCTTAAGCCTTTTGAGCTGGGAAAGAAACCTGTCGAAACCCCATTGATCGAATCAAACCCTAGCAAAGGGTTATACACGCCAAATCCATTGGCCCATTTGTCCAACCATGCAACGATGGTCTTTTATAAGAAATCAATAATTTATGCTGTCAAAAGCTTTTTCGATGTCGAGCTTGCATATCACACCCTTATCCTTTTGCTTTTTCCAGTGATCAATGAGCTCATTTGCAATACGAGAGGCATTTGTGATTTGTCGCCCTTCCACGAAAGGATTTTGGGCCTCAGAGACAACTTTCCCCACCACCCTTTTGAACACGGCCGCCAAGACCTTGCCAAAATTTTATACAAACTCCCTAGTAGACTTATGGGCCTGAAATCCTTTAAGTCCTCAGCATCTCAATTCTTAGGAATCAAAACAAGAAACGTGACGTTCAAACTTTTAATGAAGGTCTCATTTGCATGGAAATCCCTAAACATTTCCATGATTTCGCCTTTGACAAAATGCTAAGAAGCCTACCAGAAAGCCATGGAGAAGCCATCAGGGCCTGGGGCTTTGTCCCCATCCATTTCATATATTGCCGTGAAAATCTCCTCCTCCCGAAAGGGCAACTCCAGGTTACCAACCTCTTCAGGGCTCAGAGTGGCAAAAGGCAACCCGTCTATCTCTGCTCTCCAAGCCAAATCATCAAAGAGCCCTACTTGGCAAGCGTCGGCGATCCTCTCTCTGAGCTCAAGCTCATCAGAAATCCAATCTCCGTTGATTTTGATGTGAGCTATGGTGTTCTTCTTGAAATGGGAGTTGGCCATACGGTGGAAAAACCAACATTTTTGTCGCCTGCCATTAGCCAAGTTTATCTAGATTTTTGCCTCCAATGAATTTCCTCCAAGGAGACCCACTCTTTGAAAGAATTTTTTGCCTCTTTCTTAGCCTCATTCCTCCATACCAAGACTCGATCTCCTCCACTGGCCCCATTTCTTCACTGAGAGGGCCGCTTTATTAAGATCAAACCTACCAAAACAGTCTCTATTCCATGTCTTGAGTAACGATTTGACTTCTTTAAGCTTTCTGGAGAGAATGTAACTAGCTGATCCCCGAAAGGACAACCCTTGCCACCAACCTTCCAACATGTCCTAGAAACCCTCCACTTTAACCATACTCGGTTTTAAAGGTGTCTACTGCCTCATTCCCCCACAATCTAAAAGGAGGGGAGCATGACTGCACGCGGGGTCTAGGGTGTACTCTTCAATGTCCACATTACCATGGTGTTCAATCCATTGATAACAAAAACTATCCTCTGTTGCCCAATGAGTCCCAGCTGAAGGCTGTAGGTTGCTAATTAGTTTTTCTTTTTTTGGAGTTGTTTGGGTATTCCCTTGGTCAGTTAGAGACTTTTTTTTTATGAGTAAAGCAAGAAGATATATTAAACACAAAAATTTACAACCACATGCTGCCAAATAGTATACTAAGGGTATACTAAAAGGGAGCCAAAAGTTAGAGAGACTCTTCTTAGGCATGAGTCCTTTTTAAGAAAAAAAATTTAAAGTTAAATGCACAGAATATATTTTAACAAAACATAAACACCCAAATAGGAAGCCAAGTGCAAACAAGGAAATATACAGAAAGAGACCAAATAGAAATACCAAGGAGAGGAAGTAAGAACAACAAATTTCACCTATAGGCGGTATGCAGTTAACCATTGGCATACACATCAAAATGATCTTAATTAGTAAAATGGTTGAAGTCTGATAGGAATAAAAATGCAACCAAGTAGCAAAAATCCAAACAAACAAACAAAGAAAAAGCAGAACAGGGCTAAATGTAAGTTTTCTCAATTACTCATCTCAAAAGTATTCCAAATTGCTAGTAATAGAAAAGAAGAGATGAATACAAATATTCTTAAGCAAAACAGAAAAAGATGCACAACACTAGAAAACAACAAACCAAATCAATAGATATGATCTATAACTCTATGCAAGACGCACAACCTAGGGATGACCCCTTCCTCTTTTGGCAGCCCAAAAATTGATTCCCCTTCACTCTCTGTTGCCCTCATTTTTGTCCCCATCCCAATCTGTTATGCCCTTCTCCACCTAGTTATTCTTCCCCTCTTCCACGTGTCCCCCTTTTTTCCTTCTAGAATAAATATGCCAAATAGAACGCCTTGTCTGGATTTAGGATTATTTTCCTCTTCCTTGCCTTCTCTGTGACTTTCTTTATCACGCCCCTCTCCCATCAAGAACAATCTTGTCCTTAAGACTGAAAGTGGGAAATTTGCTTTTCAAAATCAATTCCTTTTCCCATGTGGCCTCCTCCACTGGTTTGTTGTGCCATTGAATTAAAAACTGGTTGATAGTATCACCTTGTGAGCTGATGGAGAGTTGAGCTAGGACCTTGTAGGGAAAGTAAAGAATCTATGTCATCTCAGGTATACTCAGTAGGTAGAGCAGCATTGATAGTCTGAGTCGCCACAGATGATTTCAATAGAGATACATGAAACACTGGGTGAATTTTGGAGCGAGCGGGAAGGTTTTAATTTGTAAGCGACATGACCAAATTTTATCTCAATCTAAAAAGCGCCAAAATAACGGGGAGCAAGCTTCTGATTAATATGTTGAGCCACATATTTTTGTTTGTGGGGATGCAACCCTAGATACACCCAATCTCTAGTACTGAAATTAACGTCCCTTCTATGCGCATTGGCCGTCTGTATCATGTGTTATTGAGCTTTATTAAGGTGGGTTTTGAGCTATCTAAGGGCCTCGTTCCTGTCTTTGAGATCACAAGCCCCCACCTCCACCTTCACCTCACCTGGGATGTGTTGTATCACCGTGGGAGGTTTTCTTCCATATACCGCCTCAAAAGGGGTGGTGCCAATCGATGTGTGGAAACTGGTGCTATACCAAAATTCTGCCCAAGGAATCCAAGTAGACTATTAATGGGGCTGGTCTAGAGCAAAACAGCGTAGATAGGCTTCAAGGCATCAATTTATAACCTCTGGTTGGCCATAGGATTCATGATCACTAAGAATTGATTTTGGGAATCCATGAAGGCACACTATGTCCTTAACAAAAGTTTCAGCAACGCGTCAAGCCGTGTACGAATGCTTCAGCAATAGAAAATGACTATTTAGATAGCCTATCGACCACCACGAAAATGGTGTCATATCCCTTTGAGTGTGGAAGGCCGGAGATGAAATCCATAGATACTTGTTCCCATAAAAAATCTGGAATTGCCAAAGGTTGTAGTAACCCCCCTAGTGCCAAGGTGTTGTATTTACTTTGTTGACAAATGGCGCAATCTTGGACATACTTTTGGACGGTAGAACTCATTCCCACCCAATATAAATTTGTTGCCAAGCACCTGTACGTGCGATAATAGCCTCAATGTCCGCCTGTTCTCGTACCAAGGAATTCTTGTGACAGTTGGGGATGAACTTGGAGGAAGAGGAGAGGACCAGCCGATTGTTTTAATAGAGCATGCTATTCCGAAGGGTAAAACCTGGTCTGGACATGGGTTCCTGAAGCTCAGCAGACCTGATTTTTTGTAGTGCTGGGTTCCTGATTAGCTTCCTGCACGAGGTGATATCTGTCGTCCCATGCTGGAAAAGAAAGCAGGGAGTAATATGTGCCAATGTCTCTACAAGATAGGGCATCTGCTGCTGAATTTTGGCTACCAGGTTTGTAATAGATCTCAAAGTGATAACCCAATAATTTTGCCACCCAATTCTACTGATCTGGAGTAGTTATTCGTTGTTGTAGAAGATAAGCCAAACTTTTCTGATCAGAACACCCTGAATATTCTGCCCAATAAATATGGCCGCCAGTGCTGCACTGCTAGAGCCAACGCCATGATTTCCCGCTCATATGCAAATTTGGCATTGTTCTTTGCAGAGGGCTTTGCTAAAATAGGCAATTGGGTGTCGATTTTGTATCAAGACAGCTCCAATTCCTTTGCTATATGCATCACATTCAATCGCAAATGGCTGAGTAAAATCTGGTAACATGAGAACAGGAGCAGTGACCAATGCATGTTTCAACAGGTCAAATGCCTGTTGAGAGTCTTGGCCCCATGAAAAGTTGTCTTTCTTCATGAGACTCGTGAGAGGTTTTGCGATAAAGTCATACCCTTGTATAAATTTTGGTAATATCCTGTCAAACCCAGAAATCGGCGAACCCCTCGTACAATTTGTGGAATCGGCCAATTTAGAACAACATGAACTTTGCTGGGCTGCATTGCAACTCCTGCCTTAGAAATCGTATGGCCTAGGTAATCCACAACGGAGAGACCAAAGGAGCATTTCTTCCGATTGAGGAAAAATTGGTGTAGGTGCAGTAGGTGCAATACCGATTGCAAATGTTGTAAGTGATCTTTCCAAAGTCTACTATATATTAAAATGTCATAAAAATAAATAAAAAAACCAAAATGTACCTTCTAAGCATGGAGCGAAAGAGATCATTCATTATAGCTTGGAATGTAGAAGGAGCATTGGTGAGACCGAAAGGCATGACAAGATATTCATAATGTCCATCATGAGTCCTGAAAGTCGTCTTCTCTATATCCTCAGGTTTCATAAGGATTTTATGGTACTCGGAGCATAAATCCAGATTAGTGAAATACCAGGAACCATGGAGTTCATTGAGCAATTCCTCAATTACTGGAATGGGGAACTTATCAGGAATTGTGACCTTGTTGAGAGCCCGATAATCAACACATAATCGCCATGATTGATCTTTTTTGAGGACTAGAATCACTAGGCTGGAATAGGCGCTTCTGCTGGGTCGGATAATTCCTCGTTGCAGCATTTGTTGCACTTGTCGTTCAATTTCTTTTTTTTTTTAGCATGAGGATACCGATATGGTCTGACACTAACTGGGTTGTGATTGAGAGATAAATTGATGGCATGAGCACAAGATTGGGTTGGAGGTAACCCTTGTGGTTTAGAGAAAAGATGGGCAAAGGATTGTAGAACAGTGGATAATTGATGTTGTTGTTGCTCAGTCAAGCTAGGTTCTATCGACGGCAAGGAATTTCTCATTTCCAACTGTCTACACCTACCCTCAACATGATTATCCAATCATACTTGTAGGGAGACAGGGGAATTTGTAGGGGCAATGCTAGCCTTCAATTCCACTTAACGATGGTCATGTTTAAATCTCATGGAGTGCTCTTTCCAATTGTGCAGGACCTCACCCAAGGTCTTCAACCATTCCATGTCCAACACCATATCAAGATTTCCCAAATCAAACACCAAGGCGTTCAACATACAAGAAAAGATACCCAAATTTAGGACAATACCGTGGCATCGTTCCTTCACCCATAACTGATGGCCATCCCCCAATGTTATGGTCAGTCCCAAGGAGCATCGTGTGGAGAGACTCAATTTAGAGACCGATTTGTGGGAGATGAAGTTATGAGAGGCGCCAATGTCAACTAAAACTTGGATCAGAATGCCTTGAAGTTCCCCTTGAAGTTTTAGGGTTTGTGAGAACAGATTAGGAGTGTCGGAAATACCCATGAAATCCAAGATTTGGCATTCATCCTCATCTTTCAGCTCTTCCTCCCTCGGTCCTGGTTGATCAGATAATTTTCTACAGCATCACCCCCTTCATCATTGTCACCCAAGAGCAATAATCGAAGGTGACTGTCTAGACATTTATGTTGGGTAGAAAAAAGTTGGCCACACTTGAAGCACAAACTCTTGCAGCGATGCTTGTCGTGCTCAGTGCGTGTCAAATGGCAGAATCCCCAGTGTCGGGGTGGTTGATTAGGGGGGCTGAGAGATATGGAGGACGGTGGGGGTGGTGTGGTGGCCATGTGTTGATCATACGGAGAAGTAGTATGAGGTTGATTAGGGATTGGTTTGGATCCACTTGAAGCAGGTCGCCCATTACCCGAAAATTTTAAAATAGGGTGGGGAGTCACGTGACTGCCTTCCCCTCTACCTCCTTCAACCCTAAGTCGTGGGGTACTCCAACCGCCGCCATGTGTTCTGATAGCATCCTCAACATTTTTGGCTATGGTGAAAGTGCCTAGGCGAGTTTCCGGTGATAATAGCCGAACCTAATTTTTGATCTCTAGTCGCAAGCCATTCATAAAGTAACCTAAATACAAAGCTTCAAACTTTGGTGGAACCATCACTGCTATTGTTTCGAAATGGTCGATATAGTTATCGACATTGCCAGACTAGTATAGAGCTGCAAGTTGTTCATAGGGGTTGAGGTTTGTGATTCCCCCAAATCTATTCAACAATTCTTTCTTGAAAAACTCCCACGACAAATCGTTGTTTGATTCCCGAACAATGGTGAACCAATGGACCGCTACCCCTTCCATACATATGTGAGCCAAAGGAATTTTGTAGGGCTTTGGGTTTTTGTGGATTTGGAAATAAGTTTCAGCTCTAGTGAGCCATCCCCTAGGGTCGATGCCAGAAAAAACGGGGTGTTTCACCTTGTTTGTCATGTAGGTAGTGTTAGAGTGCTAGAATGGTTGGTGATAGCCTTGAAATGGGGACCCCTCAACATTGGGCTGGGGAAGAGGTGTGGGAGAGTTGGGGAGCACGACAGAAGTTTCGGGACTGTCTTTGTCATCCTCATGAACGGGCTGTTTCTCCATACATCTTATGCATTGCATCACCATGCTCTGAAATTGCTCTTGGTTTTCCTACATTTGTGTGTAATGATGCTCTTGGTTTTGATGTAATGATTCGAGTTGAGTGGTGAGAGTGTGTATACATCATCTTGAGCATCCAGTCAGGATTGAGCTCTTGTCTCCATACTCAAATTTGTTTTTCCCATGGATGATGGGTGAAAAGGCTGGTCGGACCAGTAATAGGAATAAAAATGCAACCAAGCAGCAGAAATCCAAACAAACAAGGAAAGAAAAAGAAGAACAGGGCTGAATGTAAGTTTCCTCAATTACTTATCTCAAAAGTATTCCAAATTGCTGGAAATAGAAAAGAACGGATGAATACAAATATTCTTAAGCAAAACAGAAAAAGATGCACTACACCAAAAAACAACAAACCAAATCAACAGAGATGATCCGTAACTCTGTGCAAGACACACAACCCAAGGATGACCCTTTCCTCTTTTGGCAGTCCAAAAATTGATTCCCCTTCACTCTTTACTGCCCTACTTTTATCCCATCCCACCCGTTATGCCCTTCAAGTAGCCTACCATTCTTCCTTCTGTTATGTCCTCTCTTTTTCCTCTTAGAATAAACATGCCAAATAGGTCATTTGTCTCACTAGGATTAGTTTCCTCTTCCCTACCTTCTTTGTGACTCTCTTTATCAAAGTCCCAAAAGTGAGATCACTGATGTGGATTGAAGCAATTTTAGGGTTGAGGATTAATTTGAACAAAAGTGAGATCATCCCAATGGGGATTATTGCTGATATAGATGCCCTTTCTTCGACATTGGATTGTAAAGTACGTTCTTTGCCTTCCTCCTCTTTGGGTCTTCCGCTAGGTGCTCCGCATAATTGTGTGAATGTCTAGGATAGTATTGAGGAGAGATTCAAGAGGAGGTTGGCTTTGTTGAAGCGCCAGTACACATCCAAAGGGGGAAAATTCACACTTATCAAAGGCACTCTTTCGAGCTTACCTATTTACTTTATGTCTTTTTGTTTTCCTAGAAGAGTTAGAATGAGATTAGAGCAGATTCAAAGGAACTTCATATGGGGAGGAGGTGACTTGGATATTAAGCCTCATCTAGTGAACTAGGCCATAGTTTGTTATGATAAAAGAGATGTGGGTCTGGGTGTTAGGAGCCTTTCTATTTTGAACAAGACCCTTTTGTGCAAGTGAATGTGGCATTTTGCTAATGAGAGGGATTCTCTCTAGAGGAAGGTTATTTGTGGCAAGTTTGGGGAAGGAAAGAGGTGGTTGGTGCTCTAGAGAAGTTAGAGGTGTTTCAATCGTGTGGAAGGAGATTAGAAAGGAATGGGATACAACCATCTCTCACTCTGTCTTTTCTTTGGGGAATGGAATACGCTTTGAAGGATGTTTGCAGTGTGGATGAGGCTTTATGTTATTCTTTTTCCTCTCTATTTTCTATGGCGCCTAATAAAGATGTCTCTGGGTGGCGTATGGAGAAGGGTCTGGGTCCCTGCTTTACTGCACCTTTTGAATGACGTGGAGCATGAGCCTAAGTCTCATCAAGTTGTCCAGGAAAGAGAATTCTTCCAAGCCAAGAAGATTTGATGTTCCAAAAGAGTCTAAAGGTCGGGAACTTTTGGTTAAAAGCCTATTTCGACTGCTCAGATGTCGCCTCGCATCACTATTTGGAATATTTGGTCCCCACCTAAAGTGGGCTTTATGTTTGAAGTCGCTAGGGCAGCGTAAATTTTAACTTTGGGTATGTTAAAGAGAGTAAGAGATTTTTGAAAGTTCCAGCAAATGTATGTTTTCTCTTGGTATGAGATGGAGGAGACGGTTGATCATTTGTTATTGCACTGCTCAAAAGCGATCATAGAACTACTTCAGCTATTATTTGAGTTAATCGGGTCTTCCCTTGACAGGTAGAGAAGCTTCTTCTTTCGAGCGAGTCCTTCAGGGGGAAAACATAAAAGCCAGATGGCAGCCCCTCTCATGATCTTTTGGACTATTTAGCGAGAAAGGAACAACATTGTGTTCAACAACAATGTTTTTCAAGCACAAAGGATGATCTTTCTTTCTTATAATTTCGTCTGACATATTTGTATACCGTGGATGTTTCATTCTTTGATAGATTTTTTTGTCTTGATCAGTGTAGATGAGGATTGGTTTGTTGGGTATAATGGGTGAAATTTTGTTCCTTTTGTCCCCTTATGGTCCCTATTGTATTCTCCCTAAAGATAAATTGCTAGCTTTCTGAGATTTCTTTTTTGATGAATATATTTTGCCTTTTACTCATAAAAAAAAAATGGTTAAAGTCCCAAATTTTGACTCTATCAAGCTTCATTGCCAATCGATTGAAGTAAAATAAAATAAAATGGCCAATTGCCACAAGACCACATGCCAAACTTATAAAATGCAAGAATAGTATTCCAAAGTTGGACAGGCAAAGTTATGAAATTATTTATACCAACCTAGCCGAACTGGTGAGGTATAGGCATGTCCTTTTGTGATTTGCTTTGTCCACATGCTCCACCAACAAGTCGAGGTCCTCAACCTAAAGTTTGTTAAGAAATCAATTACATTTTATCAAATTAAAGAACAAAGCAGAGCAAAGAAAATTATTACATAAATACCTCCATCAGAAGATCAACAGATTCTGGTTCAGCATTGTGCTGCAAATATATAAATATTAGAAACAAAAACTAATGGTTTTCCTATCTCATGACACATACATTTACAATAGCCATAGTTTTGGTCTTGTAACACAGGTGTGAACCCAATAAAACTTTTGAAATGAACACACCTTCATGTGAAAAGCAACAATTTGTTGTACAAGCTCCATTAGATCATCAATTGGAGCCTCTTCACTCTGTAACAGTAAATTCAAAAAGAAATAAATAAACAGTCCTCAACAATGCATAAGAGGATACAATAAAGCAATAAATCTAGTGAGTTTTGCATTGAATATTTTTAACACTTGTCTCACTCCCAACCACAAATAAGTAGGAAAGCCAACAAGAAGATAAATTTGTTCAACTACATTGTAGGTCATAAACCCTTCTTACTGTACATGCACACAAACCAGAACCTTTTTCTATGGCTGAGCCAAGACAAGACACTAAAAAAGTACATTACATAATCTAGATGGTTTTGTCCAATGAGAAAGATGCATCAAAATAATCTATAAACATATATTCCCTAACCTGCCTCTTTGCATACTCTTGTGAAATTTCTCCAGCTAAGTTCCTGATGAAAAATTAAAATAATAAAACGGTAAGACTTGTGAGAATGATAATTGAGCCAATTCATTGTAGGATATTGAAATAAGATAATATACAAATAGTTTGGGGTTTGGGCACAACCATTAAGAATTGAAAACCAAAATCAACATAACAATACTTGTTACAAATGATGATAACAGTTGGCACCATGCAATACTAAAATACTAACATTAATGTGAATCTAGCACAATTATAGAGCCCTTACATGGATACAGAAAATTAAGACATTATTAGAAAAACCTCTCCTGCTGTAAAAGAACATGAGCCACACAAGTCATTCCTCATTATACAGTTACTTACACAACAGTTTTATCACTTACAATCATACTGAATCATAATCTCCAACATAAAATGAATACAAATATCATCCATTCTCTCATTAGGATTACTGAGGATGAAACTATTACCATTTTATGAATTGCCCAATTTTTTTTTGATGAATAATCAGAGCAGATATATTAATCAAAAAGAAGCCAGAGGAAAACCCCAACAGTATACAGGACATATACAAAGGGGGGCCAGAGGTCTGTACAAAAAAAGGGCATGGAACAAAAACTAACCAGCCCTCCATAAGAAACTAGAGAATACACAAAATGCTTCTTACAAAGGAATAATCCACATCATGGATCAGACTAGCCTTAGAACAAAAAGTAACTAAAAAAACAGGACTTCAGTCTGGTAATAGAGAAGCAGTCGACTTAAAACACTACTTTCTTCCTCTCCTTCCAGATTGCCCACATCAGGCAAAGAGGGACTGCCTCCAGAGCTTGGAATCCTTCTTCCTCAATGAGAGACTATGCCAACCCCGTATCAGGTCATTTACCCAAAAGGGACAAACCCAGCCCCCTTTTGACAAGGTGAAGAGGGCTGTCCACATGCACCAAATCTTTGGGCAGTGGATTAGCAGATGCTCCAGAGTCTCTTCTGCCTCCCCACAACTAGATTTTGCCCAATTTTTCATTATAACATAAAGAAGCCCAGGAGAGGGAACTGAAATAATTACGCTTCCTAACAACTCTAAAATCCTCCAGTTGTTCTTGAAAAGCTATATATTTCTTTGGCATCACACTATCCAACCCAAAGCAAGACAAGGTATTTACCGTAGAACCTTGCCTCTAGTAGCACTACCCAAACCCCTAAAGATGGCCATCATCTCGCATATACCTTTAAGGGAAACCTAACCAAACCTAGCTAGACTGAACAGCTTGTGCCATATTCCAAAGTTGTCAAATAGTGTTAAAAGAATATGATCATTCAATTTTCCACTGCTTATATGGCATAATGCAATAATTAGGACTTCTTACCAATGGCAAGTAACTGGCCTTCTTGTTGACTGCTAGCTATGCAACAGCATTGACCTTAGGCGCATGAGTTTGATTAATCATAGATGTGGAATCATTGACATTGCTTATTAGATAAATATGTGCAAAATATATAATCATTATTTGAAAAAGTCATCGTACTAGGTAGGAATCTGATGTGGATCCATGACTATCCTTCTGAAAAGTTAGTTTTAAAGTACCGATAGGCCACATGATGAATAATAAGACCTAATTTCTTTTTCTGATTGGCAAACAACAAATATATTAACAGTTCCAAGCAAACAAATCATTAACAAGACTCAGATTCTAAAGTAAAAGGGTCAGTGTTCTTCAGAATGCTGAAACATGCATTACATATGACCAGATATTTTTCATGGAACTTAGGAACTAAAAATATTCATTTTTTACTAATACTGATCATTGTTGATTGATCATATCAACAGTAGAAGAAAGAGGAATTTTAAGATTAATAAACGCAAGGGAATTAATCTTCTTGTGCATGTTGATGTTCAAAGATCCAGCACTATTTTGGATAGAAGATATTCTCTCTTTTTCATGATTGAGCAAATCTTGGAAGATAGAATGATCCCCATTGAAGTTGAGCTTCTTGTTGCCAAAGCCTCAGTTATGGAGATCGCAAAGATCACAAAAGATTTCTCTCGCAGGTTATGATTTTGAATTCCACATATTCAAGCATTATCGGTCCTGGAGGGTTTTCCCACTTTTTCCTCCTCTTGTGATAAATATTGAGTCCTCACAACAAAAAAATTAAGAAAACTGACACCCACAGTGAGTTTAGTTATTGATGCATACCTGACATACTCATGGCCCCAGGAACCAATATCACCTTCTGATCCTAACAACCTGTACTTAAGACTCTCCTGAAATTGTTAACAAATGAACCAATTAATCAGGTATTCGAGAGAACAGGTATGAACAAGATTGCAGATGGCAAATATAGACACCAAGATAACAGCAAAATAGTCACTGGTCAATATCTAATAATATGCTATCATGATTGTGTGCAATTGTGAGGGTATGGATGCCAGAAGTATATATACACTAAATACTTCTTTATTAAAAAAATAAACAGCAAGCAGATCATAGATACATGACCAAATACATGTACCATAGGTAATCAGGTAATCAACCATCAACAGAAGAAGAAGAATTTAGATACTTAGTTAGCCCCTCATACCAGTTCCCCTTCTGCTGACATGGTCAAGGCCAACACTGAAAGTATGTCTGCCAGGTATTTCTGCATTTACACGGAGAAAAAAAAATCACATAATGGATATATATGGCACTGCAAAAATGTCCAAGCAGAGTGGTCAATGTAGACAATGACGAACTCTGTCCAACCAGAGAGTTGTATGTAAACCATAACCAACAATGTCCAACCAGAGATTATAAAGTAAACTATAATGAACTCTCAGGCTGACTACAGTTTAAACCCATTGAGAAACCATAATAAAAAAATGTCTAACCAGATAGTTCATACCTTTAGATCTGAATCCCCCATTGTTTCATAAAATGATTTTAGAGTGCCATAATGAGGGCGTAGAAACTTCAATGGCTTCGGAACTGAAGTCATGGAGCTTGTCGCTGTTCTAATTTCTTGCCTGTAATTTTATAAAATATAAAAATAAAAATTATGCACTGTCCAACCAGACTGAAACAGATATTTGATATAAGTATTGCTGACTAAAAATCAAATTAATTCTCAATTATAAAAATAATTAAAAAAATGAAGGAAGGAAGTACCAACCCTATTAATATATGCCTATGTTGAATTGCTGTTAGAAATCAAATTTACTCTTTTTTTATTGGTAAAACAAACAAAATATATTAATTACAAAAGGAAGTACACCCAAAGGCTACCAAGAAGTCTGCTGGAGTATACTAAGAAGGAGCCAGCAAAAGACAACTAAATTCTCTCTAAATTATAAAAAATAAAATATTTTAAAAGAAAAAGGATGAAGTATCAACTCGACTAATATAGGTCACTAGTGAGGGCAACCATGGTTCAAAATCACTGTATTAGTCATTGACTCGAAAGATCACGAGGCATATCGGTCTTGGTATCGCACATTGATATCTAGCGACACATAAAATATGTTAAATTAAGAACTTCAAAATTTTTTAGAAAGGTTTTAAAACTATCTCAAAAATAAATATAATCAAATTACCTAAAAAAATTAATAAATATATAAAAAAAGACATTATTCACATAATGATGAAAACATATTGGACTAAATTTAAAACTTCTTATTTATCATACCATGTTGAATATTAAATAAAAATAAGTAATTTACAAATATTAATATCTCAAGTTTTTAAAAAATAGCCATAAATAATATTTAAAAAGACTAATACCAATTTTTTCAACTATACTCTCAATAAAACCGTTAAAGAATAATTTTTACTAATCTTATTTTATTTGAATAAATAAAACTCAAAATACATATATATTTTTTAATATTTATTATTAAAAAAACTACCCCTCCTCTCACTCTCTCTATCTCTGGATAAAGCCACCCAAACTCCACTTCGACATGGCTTGAGTATCAGTCTGGTACCAACCACACAAAGTAGACATGACTCAGTTGAGTCACACCAATCTCGGCCAAAAATTAGAACCCTTAGAGCTATACCAGTATGTTGAGCCCAAAAAGTTTTACATATACCCTTAAATTTTCACAAAGCATAGAAAATAATGGTTCTCTCTTTCATTATTCAGCATACAAAAGATGAAAGTTCCATTTTTTTTTAATCAGCAAACAAGCATAGATATCATTAAAACTGATAAAAAAAAAGCATAGATATCATTAAACACAAAAAATAAGCCAAAAGGCTTCCCAGACGCACAAAGGGGGCATACAAAAGGAAACCAAAGGTTCGTAAAAAAAAAATAAGGGGAATAAAAAGACTCACCAGCCCAAAAGCTAATCCCTAGAAAGAGAGAATACATTTCTTAGAAACAAGGAGTTATCTTTAAAACTGGACTAGCCCAGGCCCCAAGGGAATGTATAAAAGAGGATTTCAGTCTGTAAAGAGAGAAAACAGCATTTTCAAAAACAATTTTGTTCCTTACCAGATTGTCTAAAAGAGACACAAAGGAGCAGCCATCCAGAATTTCCTGTCTCTTTTCCTCACAGGGAAGCCTTTCCAGAAAAGAATTAGGTCCCTAACCAAGTAGGAAGCAACCAGTCAACACCTGAACTGGTCATCACTCATGAGAGCAGCCACATGCCCCAGACTAACGGACAATGGATTACAAGATGATCTGGGTTTTCTTCACCCTCTTCACACAGGGAACACCTGCTTGCAAGAGAGAAGCCCCTTTTCTTGAATCCTTAACATCTAATTATCTAAACATGGCTCTTGTGGGCATTCTCCTAGATTTTGTGAAAGCCCAAATTTCTTGAGCCATATATGATAAAAATAGTTCGTTCACAGAAAAAAACCATAAGAACAACATCTTTAACATTGTTTCCTAGATATCCTAGTGCTATACAGAAAATTATTTGGCTGAGCCCAAATAAAAATTATTTTGTGCCATGCTTTGCCATTTGGCAATCTTTGTATACTCCCTCTAATCTTGGGTGCATCCCCTTTAGACATCAATAGTAACATGCTTGTTTGCCCAATCAATAAGGAAATCATTTTCTATCCTCTACAAACATTTGGATGAAACATATACCCACTAAGAGAATACCCATTTGGATGCTTGTTTGCATCCCTTTTAGTCCAAATAAGGAATATTGGGGGTGAAAATGTGAGGGGTGGCATATTTGAATCTCAACAGAAATAAATAAAATTAAATAAATAAATAAATGGAAAAGGTTACCGATCAAATAATGCTAATGATGATGATAAAAAAATCAACATTAATAACCAAAAATAAAAATA
Source organism: Tetrastigma voinierianum (assembly GCA_016808115.1). Lineage (NCBI taxonomy): Eukaryota > Viridiplantae > Streptophyta > Magnoliopsida > Vitales > Vitaceae > Tetrastigma > Tetrastigma voinierianum. The sequence goes on along the minus strand of JAEQBH010005789.1, from coordinate 56,686 downwards.
ATGAAATTGGGAAGAACAATGATATAGACAAAAAATGAGAATGACCGCAATAAACAAAGTTACGTTTAGGCTGTTCCATAATGGTGCCAATTTCAGTGATGAAATTAATCCAACTTTCTTTCTTCCCTAGTGAAAGATGATTCCCAGAGTGCTCCATCAAAAACCCAATATGAATGTTCATTGCATTTTAACACTAATAGTTAAGTAGTCCTGGACATGCAACAGAAAATCAAGTACATGAAAACTTTATAATTAAAATTTTTTTTTTATAAAGAAAAATAATATATATATCCATTTTCCAGTTACCACTGAGTTCACAGGGTATAATTTCCTAAAGAAACATATGTCAAGTGGAAAAAATTTAGTCAGTATTCAGAATTTGGCTACAAGGAATTGACCGGCCAAAATAGTCACAGTGGAAGCAAGAGAGAATAAGTGGAGACTCTTTTTTCCATTACGCTTCTTACATTTTTTTTTGTTTTTTGGATAGGCAAGAAAGAAGCATGTCTCCATAATGCTTTTTACACATGAACGTAACAACATCCTATTCCCTTGTTTGGGCACAATGATGTAGCTTCACCTTTTCATCTGGTGAGTTTTCCTTTTCCTTTTTCTAAGAGACGTCATAGATAGAAACTGATTGGATACCAAAATTTTTTTTTTGATGGATGATGATTGGATACCAAAGTTTACCAATGCTGTTTTATGCTCTTCTTTTCATGAATATCTCTCAGAAACTTTAAACTCTAACTATGTACCTCAAATTTTGACATGGTTAACAAAGTACATGAAGACAGGTAACAACGAAGCAGAGGAACAAAAATTTCAAAAATTCACCAATCTATAGTGAAGCTAAAGCCAGAAAATAGGACAGGTAGAAAAACAGTAAGTAGCAAGTTTCTGACACCCCAATTCAGCTCTTGACATCAAAACTGCAACCTAATAATAATTGACCTCAATGGTTTATGTTGGACTGAATTTGGAATAACAAATGCCTAAAATTTATCATACAAGTAGGTACTATATCCTTCATTAATCCAACCACTCAAAGGGTTTAAACCTAGATATTGAACTGGAATTGATCCAGAATATTCCAGTTTACACTCATTGTACAAACTTATTATCAAGTTCCCTATTTATTGGAGAAACCAGTAACTTACTTCCTGCTTACTCCTTTTAAAAACCTTTTTGAGGGAAAGAAAGTTATTGAATGGATGGGGAAAAGAAAAAAAACAATGCATTTCATCCCTTCCCTTTCATGTGTTTAGCTTTGGGAAGAATTAAAAGATGATGGAGTTATAATATTGGAGTGTTGGCACTCTTAATCTTATTAAAAATGTGAACAAGTCTTTTGAAAGTTTAGATCTAAACCCATCAAACTTCCACGCCTTTCAACAGGATTTAAACATGTCGTTGAACTTTCACCAAATGTCTTTAAATGCATTCCCATAAAGGATTTTATTGGGTCCAAAGACAGGAACTCTTTTTCAAAGGGTCCAAAGACAGGAACTCTTTTTCAAACATAAGTAGACAAGATTTTAAAGTTCCCACAGGAAATAACTCAAAAATCTTCAAGTATCCCTCTGGTTCCCAGCAAAATCACCAGATTCTATACACTAAGGAGAAAAGGAAATTTTTTTATAGGCCACTAAGGAGAAAAGGAAATTGAAACTTATTCAACATGAGAAAGCAAAAATGCCAAGTTAAATGACACAGGTACTTGTTTCTAACAAATTTGGGATAAGAATTTTAGAATCTAGACTTCCATTTTTCACTTAGTTCACAATAATCATATAAAAGGTTAAACAAAAGGGTGACACACTATTACTAAAGAACAGGAAAATTAAAGTTACCTCATACTCTCTAAAGCCATTTTCTGCAATCCAGGATCAGAGTCCTGAACCCTCTCAACATACAACTCCAACTGCTGTTTCAATGCCAAATCCTCGTCTGACTGCAAGGACAGAAAACCATCAACATCAGAGGAGATGAGAATCAATGACAAAAATATTGTTACACTTGTTTTGACAATGCAGAAAATGAAAAGTTTGGGAAAAGACAAACACCTGAATCCTAGAATCTCTTTTGATTAAGCTCGACGCCAAGAACACTAAAGACTTCCCTCATTTTAAACCGACAAGCAAATGTAAATTTAAATCATAACTAATAAAATACATGATTTCAAATTATAATTTTCTTTTCTTCAAAAAGAAAAGAAATTTATAATTTGAAATCATGTATTTCATTAGTTATGATTTGAAATCGTGTATTTTCTTCAATTTTCCCAGCATCATTCAGAAACTAACAAAATTTTAGCCTCGTTTAACTATTTAGCTCACCAAATGACTATTTACTGAGTTGAGGTCAGTTTCTAAATTTTTAAAACTAAGACATGAAACTCCTAAGTTCTCACAGAAAACAAAGGCAAACCAAATTCGATTCTCATACAACTTATTGACCTAGCTCGCATATGTTCTCCAATATCTAGAAACTGAACAAACACCAAATATACATAATATAATAGTTATTAAAAAAAAATCGATTTCAGTTCCCTTGTTTTCTGGGGAAAATAGATAGAGAAGCGAAACTTACTAGATCCTCGTCTTTCTTCTCATCCTTCTTCTTGGGGTCCTTCGACGGGACCTTCAGAGAGGCCTCTTCTCTTGGTCCAGTACTCGAGCTGTTTGGATCCGGCGCCATGTTGAACTAAACCCTAGAATAAAAGCACTGGAACGATTGTGGGGAACCAAACAAAACCCTAGAACGGTTCGTAAAAGATTCAGGGAATATCGTGATTGGGATGAGCAGAGTAGAGATTATGAAGAATGCCCTATAAATGTGAATCAAAATGACCAGAAGCAGAAGAGAATGCCCACTCGTCCAAGCAACCTCCTTTCTGCGTTTTTGGAGACTCGTTGAGCATTTTAAGCTGACAGTCCAATTCTGAAATTACGGAAATGGCCGTCTTAGACTCTTAGGTAGTGGCCGGCCCAAGAGTGTTCGGTTCTGGGCTTGGGCCTGATTTTGTCATCCCCAACATACGATTCCACGTCTCATTTTCTACTATTAAGTATTTTGTTAATTACATGAACGATGTTTCAACTTTTCCACTTTTTTTATTTTAATATTTTATTTTTATTTTTTTCAATCAAGTATTAAATTTTCTTATTTTTTTTATTTTGATGTCTTAACTTTATTTTTATTTAATAAGATATTTAAACTTTTTTATTTTTTATATTTTGACATCCTAACTTTACTTTTTTCAATCAAATATCTAAACTTTTTTATTTTCTTATTTTAGTATCGTAACTTTATTTTTATTCAATAGTGTTTGAACTTTTAATTTTTATTTAATCAAGTGTTTCTTGACCAATGAATATTTGAATAACCAAAAATTGCATACAAATAATATTCTTATCCTATAGAAATGATTAAATAACTTTTAAAGAGATGAATTGACAATATAATATTTTTTCACATTAAGTTTTTTGGTACATGTCCGTTACAATACAAAATTAAATATTTTAATTAATCTAATATCTAATGTTTTATTTTTAATTATTCATATATAATATTTTGTTTTGATAACTAAATATTTTAATTATGTCATACCTTTTTTTAAACATTCGCTCTGCGACATAAGTTAGGCATGATGGACTTTTCATATAATTCTTAAAAAAAAACCATGAAAAATAATATAGGATAATTAATTATTTTTTAAAATTGCTATTTTTTTTTTTAGGAAAAAATTTAATTTTTACCTTTAGTAGTCAATTTTATCAATTTATTTTTTATGATAACAAATAAATAGTAAAACTCTTAATATGAAAATGACAATATTATCATTACACCTTATTAAAATGCATTTGGGTAATTTCATTATTTTATATAATGTGTGATGTCCTTCGAATTCAAATTTTTCTAATTCAAATATCCTAATAAGTTTTTATTGGTGAAAAAACACTTGATTGGATGAAAATTAAAAGTTTAAACACTTAATTAATTGAACAAAAATAAATTAAGTTGAGACATTAAAGTAGAAAAAAAAAAGTAACAGTTTAGATATTTGATTGAATAAAAATAAAGTTGAGACACCAAAATATAAAAAATAAAGAAGTTTAGACACTTAATTGAATAAAAATAAAGCTAAGACACCAAAATAAAAAAAAATGAAAAATTTGAGACACCATATATTTAATTAACCATTTAAAAAAAAAAAGTAACAAACCCTTGAATACCTAAAATATTTTATAATTATTTTATATATATGTATATATATTGTTGTGAAAATATTATAAAATGCAAACTCAAGGTAAATATATTTTTCTCTTGTATATGAAATAGAGACAAACTCAAAAGGAAATAGAGACAATGAAGAACTTATTTTCCTTCCTGTGATGATTTTACAAGGCTTTATGAAGGAGGCTTCTCAATTGACTCAATTAAAAGTAAGTAAACGGAGATATTGAATGAGATTTATGAAGTTCATTGAACTTCAAACCCTTAATGGGTGAATGTAGTTATTCACTCATATTTACAACACTCCCTTGAAGGACCATCATAAATAATATGTCTTATTAAAATATTTTTAGTAAAACTCGATGGGATAAAACCTAGCGAATGAAAAATAGTACAATATTCATATGATATTGTTGATTGCTCTTAGTCTGTTAGAATTGTCTTGTTAAAAACAATGTCAGTAAAACGCAGTGAGACAAAACTTGGATGAAGGGAAAAATAGTACATTATACTAACATTCCCCCATGTTAATGTCCTTTAATTGGAGCATTCCAATAGGATATATTAGCTTTTTTAATGTTAAGGGTAGCAATGACTTCGTAAATAAATATGTTAGATTATCACTTTAACATATTTGTTGAACATCAATTACACCATTCTTATGGAGTTCAAGTCTATAAAAGATTTTGGAGAAATGCGTTTAGTTCTATCTCCTTTTATATAACCTTATTTGATTAGTGCAATGCATGCGACATTATCTTCAACAATGCTTGTCGTAGTTGTCTTTGGATGTAGGGAACTTCGCATGATTTTTGATATATCAATCATCGATCTTAAGCCATATGCATTCACAACATGTTTACGTATTGCTATAATCTTCATAGTTCAATGATGGTCACCATTGCTTACTTAGCTGATCCCATGAAATAATAGCTCCATTACAATTAAACGATACCTGCTCGCGATTCGCTTTATTGCAGTTCCTCAACAAACATCCTACATCAGCATATTCAAGCAATTGCTATTTTGATTCATTTGAGTAAAATAGACACATATCGGTTGTTTTTTTGAGGTAGCGTAATATATGTTTGATACCATTCAAATGTCTTTGGGTTTGAGCGATATTGTACCTAGCTAATAATTTGACAAAAAAAACAATATATGGGCGAGTATAATTAGCAAGATACATAAGTGCACAAATGGCACTAAGATATGGTATTTTAGGACAAGGTAATTCTTCATTCTTTTCACACTAACGAAATGGGCCCTTTTTACGTCAAGTGAATGACAACTATTGGCGAACTTAAAGGGTGTGTTTTATTCATATAAAAACATTTTAAGATTTTTTTAGTATATGCCGATTGGTGAACCAAAACTCCAATAGGGAAATGCTCTATCTACAGGCCGAGACTAAATTTTGTTTTCCTGAGATCTTTCATTTCAAATTCATTTTTTCAAATATTTAGCTATTATTGTGAGCTCTTCAGGAGTCCCAACAAGATTAAAATCATCAACATACACAACGATAATTTCAAATCCCGTTTCTGATTTCTGAATAAAGATGCATGGGCATATAAGGTTGTTTGCATATCCTTATTTCAATAAATAATCTCTAAGGCAATTGTACCACATGCGTCTGAATTGCTTCAATGCATAAAGAGATCGTTTTAATTTGATTGAGCATATATTATGAGGCTTTGTATTATTTGCTTCAGGTAATTTAAATCCTTCAGAGATTTTCATATATATGTCATTATCTATAGATCTATATAGATAAGTTATGATGATATCCATAAAACGCATATATAATCCTTCAGAGATTATTAAGCTTATTAAAAAAAAAAAAAAGTAATTGCATCCATGATAAAAGAATATATTTCCTTATAGTTAATACAAGGTCTCTACGAGAAACCTTGTGCTACTAATCGTGTTTTATATCTTATAAACTCATTATTTTCATTGCACTTTCGTACAAATACCCATTTGTTACCAACAAGCTTTCCACTTGTAAAACTCTTGTAAATTTGAATTTTTCGACAAATGACAAAAAGGTAAATTGTCGCTATAATATAAGTTGCAAACCTGTAATTTTTCTAGATCTTAGATGACGAAACGGACCTCGATTCGTCTCGCAAAATCTAGTTACCCAGACGAATTTTGTTGAATTATGAGATAGTCGGATTTTCATGATTTTCGTGTTATGCTCGTGGACCATTGAATGGGATTTTGAGAAAATCTAAAAGTGAAAAATAAATTAAGTACAGCTTCATTTTAAAATAATTTGAACTCAATCTATTTAAATAAATCGTTTTTAATAAAACGAACTTACAAAAGCCTCGCGACATGTTGTGCAATCGTGGGCCAAGCATTTGAAACATTAAAAGGAGTTAAAAAGAAATGAGAGGGGAAAAAACTGTATCATCCCATTTTTCTAGTTTTACATGAGAGGAGAAGAGAGAAAGGGAGAGAGCTTCAACTTCTCTCTACGATCTAAGGAGATCGCAGCGCTAACTACTGGGTTAAGAGTGAAAGTCCATCTACTCGACGTAGGCTCACGCAGGGTACTAAAAATGAATATCACCCAAGATCCAAGGGGAGATTTCTCGAAATCAAAATTTCGGATTGGGGAGGTATGTTCTTGAGACTTCCTTCGCTCTATTACGCCCAAGATATAGATTCTTCCTACTTTGGTTTATTTTACCTAAGGGTTGTTTGTCAGGTTTTGTTCCCAAAGGGTTGTTTGTCGCGTTTTCGCCCCTAAGGCCATTTTTCCATGCCTGGGACGTGGGAATACTACCGCTTTCACCCTATATAACGTCTGCCTGGCGCCGAGCTTTCGCTAGAAAGAGAATTCAAGCAAGCTAGTGTTATTCATGGAAATTGTAGCTAAAGTTGTAAACTTAATGTTAGGATTTTGAATCACTCACAAATTGGACCTCTATAGCTCAAGTTATGGTCCATTTCATTTTCGAAATTGTTACAACTTAGGTTGTTAACTGTCTATATCCAGGTTTTGGGATTGATTTTCGGTTGAAAAAAAGAGGGAATTTTGACTAGTGTCTTTCATGGAAATTGTATCTGAAGTTGTGAACTTGATTTTAGGATTTTGAATCACTCAAATTGAACCTCTATAGCTCAAGTTATGGTCCATTTTATTTCCGAAATTGTCACAGCTTAGGCTATTGACTGTTTGTGTCCAGGTCTTGGGATTGATTTTTGATTGGGAAAAATAGGGAATTTGGACTAGTGTTCTTCATGGAAATTATAGCTTCATTTGTGAAATTGATGTAGGCTTTTGAATCACCTAAATTGGACCTCTATAAATAAGTTACTGGCCCATTTTCCTGACTACCACAAAGCGCCTCGTTTGACCCCATACACTGTCTAGATTTTGGGACTAATTTTCGATTGGGAAAAAGAGGGAATTTGGACTAATGTTCTTCATGGAAATTATAGCTGCATCTGTAAAATTGATGTAGGCTTTTGAATCACCCAAATCGGACCTATATAGCTTAAGTTATGGTCCATTTCTTTCGGGACTCACACAACTAGGTTGTTTAAAGGGTTCAGGTCCATATTTCGGGACCTAGGGACTAGCCTTTGAACCGAGTTCTAACTATTCTATGGCCTATTATGGCTTGTTGTGTGAATGTTTTAGGGCATCTCTATGCCAAAACTGACTCGAGGACTGGTTGTCATTGCTTGAGTTTGAGTGACCTCGAGTGACATGTCATGGTAATTGATCGAAGTTAATATGTTTATCCTAATGTATTAACATGCGAGGAATTTCAGGTATGATTGATCATTTGCATGACTCATTGTAGGCTATTTTTGGACATGTTATGTCACAATTTGGCCTAGAGGATAAAGTATATCATTGCTTGATTGGTGATGACCTTGTTGGATGTTGATATATGTGTGCAAATATGTCGATATTGAGATGTGTGACTGCTGAAATATGTCGATTGATATAATCGTCTACGATGCATTAGTGATATGTATTGAGTAGAATTGTCTATATAGAATTCATCATATATGCACGTATAGACATGAAATGGCACATTCTGATTGCATATGCACAGGACATCGCATGTCGAGCGAAAAAGATGGTTATAATCAATACTGCGGTTCTGTTTGATCAAGGGCCCGTGACAATGAGACACCCAACGAGTCGCATGGTCGCATACATGAAAATGAAAAATATGTGTCAGGTAACAGCAAGAGATTATATACCCCTACAAGCCCGTTATTTGTGGTTATACATATGTGTCCAACGTGAAAGCCCTTGAAAGTGTAGAAGACTTGCGGCTTCCGGCAAAGGGAGACCTCAAATTGGCACCCACAAAAAGACATGATTTTGAATATACTATCATTGAGGTGTAACATCCAAAAAGCTTTGGTTTGAAAACAAATGAATTTTGTTGTAAATGATCATTGATATAATCCTACAAATGATGGGTTTCATCACACTCTGACATCGCATGGTGCAGAGAGCCTGCAAGTGACTCTGCAAGAGGGAAGCCAAGAGGGACTCTGGGTGCATGGCAAGGCGCATTGAGTCTCATCTCATCTCATTTCATGGTACGTAGATTCCATGTTGTAAATCAGATGCTTTTACTGAATGAATGCTAATCGCGAATACGACTTATCAGATGGCACTTAGCGGGAGAGTCTTTGTAGGAAGTTTACTCTACTGGGCGTAGCTCACCCTTTATGGGACCCCCATTTCGTGCACAGTGAGTACACCAATGCAAGACGCCTCACTGAGGCCACACCAGAAGAAATAATGCACAGATCACTTGTAAAGATGCCGTAACAAAACTAATTATATCTTGTATTTTGTGTGAAAGAATTGTAATTAAATTTAAATGTAATTATTTAAATATAATTTTATATGTTTTAAATGAGTATGGATAAATGGGTCTTATTGGCCACTTTACTCATAAATATAGATCCTGCACACAGAAAGACACGGTCCCTGATGGGTCATGTTATCAGATATTCTATGCGCCGTATTTTTAGAAGCTATAAGAGATTACGTCCCGTTTTCGTTAAATTACGGATCTCGATAAAGGGACACAACAAAGGTGGTATCTAAGCCACCCGACATCCACAAGTTTTTCAAGGGTTGATGGTTGGTCAATCTGACCCGGGGCTTCAACACAAAAACCTTGTGTGCCTGGACTACAGGTCCAAAAAGTCTCATTTCATTAACAAGTTTCATTCTGCCTGCATAACTTCTTTCCATTTTGGCTAATCATTTATATTTCGACATTCTTCCACATTGTATGGTTTGGGATCCTCATCATTTCTTATGATGTCTAAGGCCACTTAGAAAACAAAAATACTATTGATAACAACTTTATTTCGATATCATTTTTCTCTATTTTGCACATAATTTATTGAGATATCATAATTTTCAGGTACATGTGCCTCTTTGGGGGCTATTTATTTATTTCGAACCTCTTCAAAGGCTTGCTCAATATATGTCTCTCGTAAGAGCCTTCTTGTTCCCACCATAGGTACTTTCTGTGTTTGCTTATCATATGCCTGGTATATAACTTTGCTTATCATGTAACTCTTTAGAGGTATAAATTATCCTTTGTGTTCTCCTTTTTCAAGGAGTTATATCTTTTAAGCCAATAAGTATGCCACGCTTCAAGAGTATTTTATACTTATTTGCTAATTGTTTTTCAGGGACATCAATCCGTGCTGGAGCATTCACAGTTGGGATATGTGACTTTGTCACTTTCTTTGTATCAATAAAAGCATTCGTAATTGGATTAAACATTGCAAATGAATGATCATTTGAACTTAGTTCATGTGGATTTGTACAAATGACCAAATATATACTTGTAGATACCTCCAAATGATTTCTCGTATATCTTCTAGAATTGACTTTTCTCCCCTAATGGTGGAATATGACTCATTAAATGATTAACTGCAAAGGAATAAAACATTTCATGTTATGGTTCAAGATGTCTTATAATAGACTTAAGAATCAAACTCCACATAAATCCCAAAGTTTCGTTTAATCTATTTTAATAAGTATCATAGGTACTAGTATATAGACTACACAACTAAAGATTTGTAAGTGATAAATATTTTATTGTTTGCCTATTACAAGCTGTATGGAGAGTATTCATGGTTAGCTGTTGATCGAATACAAACCAAGATTGCCGCATGCATAATAGCATGTCCCTAGGCAAAAGTCGACAATTTGGTTTTCATTAGCAGTGATCGAGCTATCAATTAAAGATGTTTGAGGGGCTGACTCTAATTGTTTTGGTGCGAAGATTAAAGAATGCGCTTCAACATTTATTCCAATCATTTAAATAGTTAGTAAATGTTTGGGAGTAAACTCACTAGCTTGTCAAGTCTCGATAGTCTAATTGGATAATCGTGAAACTCCAGAGTCAGAATTGATCATTCAGGAGGAGTCAGTGATGAGTAAAACTCATCTATATGTTTTGAGTTCATTTCACATGCTATTTTGAGTATTTTATATCCATATTCATGAAACTCATAACATTTCTCTAAACTTGGTTTCAGGATTTTTCATGGAAAGTTTACTTAGCAAGAAAATATAAAATGTTTCCAAAAGAGAAGCACAAGATGTCTCACAAGGCCATTGGAGAATATCAAATTTTCTTGTATCATATGGAGCATCAAAATGGTTCAACTATACCCATGGTTACATATATATCTGCAGCTTCCAACGACACCACACGCCCAAACTGAGTTAAAAACAGCAGTTTATAGCCTCCAATGCTTGATGGAAGCAACTGTCGCAATAGAGAAAACTCTGCCGGGACAGTTTCATGCTGCATGCAGCAAACTCGTCGCAACAGAAAATCTCAATCACTTACTAAACGCTAGAAAACTAAAAAGGCCAAAATTGATCTTTGGCTTGCTTTAAGCCCATTTCAAATCTTATGACTATAAATACTTCGCTTTTAGGTTTTGTGTATAACGAGGAGGTGGGAGAACACTTCCATGGGGTTTTTCTCTCTAAATTGCCCAATTTTTTAGTTTTTCTGCAGATTTTGATTTTTAGCAGATCTGTAGAGTAATTTAGAAAGCAGAGATTTAATTTTGTATTGAAGAGATTCGATGCCATACATTAGAGATCTCGAATTTCATATCGTTTCGTACAAAAGACAAACTAAACTTGATTTTCTCAATTCTTGTCTCTTAATTTCTTTCTTCATTTTCTACTTTTTGTTTGATCGCGATGATTGAATCCAATGAATGAACATTAAACACCCTCTGTATTGGGATTAATTTGTTTGACATTCAGATTTGCATTCTCAATTATTTTGTGGGTTTGAAGACCGAATTTATATAATCGTACCGCTCATATAATTAATCGTTCCTCTAGTATAGTAGCTATACCCAAAAAAGGGTTGTATCTTTGCCTGGAGCGTGAGGCCCTCAGAGTGACACAGAGACGGAGATTCATGAGTAAAGAACAAAGAGTCAGTATGTTGGGAATTAATATTATGGAACTAATGAACTCAAAATTACTGATAGATCACTAATTTACTCGTGGTGGATCCACTGTGGATGACATCAATTTCTAATATTTAGCCACCCCACCTCCATATGATAATGACCTTGATCCCGTGTTAGCATAGATCTAACTCGGCTGGCAAAGATAACTTTATTGGGATTTGACGGTTGAGATACTAATTACATCGGGAGAAGGCTTCAGATTGTCTTGTCTATGAAAGCACTCCTCACCCTAAGAAATGGTCAGAATGTATCGCAGTTAAAACAATCAAATCTTAAAGAGGGCTAGATTTTACAAGTAGCTCTTTAGACCCATTTGTCTTGAAAAGGAATATGGTGTGTTAGTTAGTGCAATGTATAGTGCCAAGAGGAATCCAAGGCTATACTACATTGCTCTTAGATAAATTCAACATTCAACTCACAAATGTTGCGCTTCCAAGAAAATGCAAATTGGTTGTTAACTAATTATCCCCATCCCTAGTGTCTCTCTTCATACATTTAGAATTAAGTAGTTGTGTGTTTGGTAGATTTTAGGATTAGTTTTAAATCAGTTTTTATTTCAATTAAATTGATTTTATTCCACATCCTATTTGATCGCCTAAATGTGCTGAAGAGCCCCTTGTAATCGAGGTGATCAAATTCCACCAAAGAGAACCTCCAACTCGTGGGCGCGATATATTTGGACTTCTAGAGTCCACTTTATTACTCAGATGTGACTTGTGCACTCAGGGAAAGGGGTTGAGTGTTGGTAATACTTTTCATTTCAATTTTTGAGTACACTTACTAAGCCAAATCGCTTGAGTATTTACCACATTCACTCCCTTGGACCATATTTCATATATACATCATTTGGTCACACAAGTTTTCGTATCAAGCACGGGGACTTTAAGGTCTTTGGTAGCCGTGTTGAAAATTGTCAACACCTAAAGATAAAACAACATTTCAGTTTAAAGAAGACAAACATATGACCACCTCGTAGAGGCATCTATTAAGATTATAAAATAACGAAAAGGTCCACATGGTGGATGAATAGGTCCACATATGTCCCCACGTATTCTTTCTAAGAAAATGGTGACTCAAATGTGACTTTGCTAAAGGATGATCTGACTATCAATTTACTTTGTGAGCAAGCATCACATGGGTATTCATTGGGCAAAAGAATCTTCGTGTCTTTAGTGGATGCCCATATGAGTGTCCTATGATTCTCCGCATCATTGAGGACCTAGGGTGACCCAGCTTGTCATGCCAAAGAACAAAAATCTTTGGGTCATTGAACTTCTAGTTTACGACAACATATGACTCGATATGTTTTATATTTGTATGATATAATATAACTCAAAGGAGAATGCTGATAGTTTTTCCATTATAATTTTCTTACCAGAAACAATAGAGGTAATATAAAGATATTAGTATTACCTTCAATCATAGTTTCAATATGATATCCATTTATATGGATATCTTTAAAGCTAGGCAAATGCCTTATGGATTTGCTATAATATAATGCATCATTGTATGGAACCTAGTTCCATTTGGTAGCATTATGTTTGCTCTTGTGGAGCTTCAATTAAGTTTGTTGTACCAGTATCTTTTATTTCGAAGAATTGTGTGTGTGTGGTTGCGTAGTCAGTAAGACATACATTATTACCCTCATTAATCTTGAGATTCATAACACATGGATTTCAAATAAAACTAATAAAAATCATATATAATATAAATAAAAATGTAATGAATGTAATAACAAAACGATATTTTATTTTAATTTTGATATAAGAAGCATCATCCATTAACAATAGTTTCAATATGATATCCATTTATATGGATATCTTTAAAGCTAGGCAAATGCCTTGTGGATTTGCTATAATATAATGCATCATTGTATGGAACCTAGTTCCATTTGGTAGCATTATGTTTGCATTGCGGGAGCTTCAATTACTTTGTTAAAATGTTATCTTTAGTCAAGAAGACATACATTATTACCCTTAATCTTGAGATCCATAACACATGGATTTCAAATAAAACTAATAAAAATTATATATAATATAAATAAAAATGTAATGAATGTAATAACAAAACGATATTTTATTTAATTTTGATATAAGAAGCATCATCTAGTAACAATATTTTCATCATTCATTAAATAGTCTGTTTTTTCACTATGACCTCCAAAGAAATCATTATCATAGTAAGTTAAGTCTAGTCCATTTATATTCGTAAAGTTCATTTCTATTTATTTTCATTTTCTGATTGACGCCAGAGATCGGCCAGAAATGTTTGGGCTGCATAACAAAGTACGCGCTAATGCCCTTTCATACTCGGCACTTGCGACAATTATTCTCATGGGCTTGGAAGGTGTATTTTTGTATATTTTTGTCATTGCTTCACCCCAGATATTCAACTTTGGTAGTTCCATGAGGTTTTCTTTTTTGTAAATGAATGATTACTACCATGAGTTCCATGGTATCGAAATCTCCTTCCACGACCATGAGATGGCAACATGGTCTCCTGCCTGGGACGAGCATCATAGTCACTTCATGAATGGTTCGGATCCAGTTGGATGAGATTGGTGATTTATCATCAAAAACTCATTATTTTGCTCCCCAACAAGAAGATATGATATCAATTTAGAGTATTTATTATATTTACACTCTCGATATTGCTGCTGCAGGAGCACATTCAAGGCATGAAATGTGATGAACATTTTTTATAGCATGTCTTCTTTTATGACTTTCTCTCCACATAGCTTTAACTGGGAGCTAATTTTAAATAATGCGAAGTTGTATTCATTAACTGTTTTAAAATATTACAACTTCAAGTGCATCTAGTCATATCAAGCTTTTGGGAGAATCACGGTTTTCTGGTGGTCATATCTCCCTTTCAACTCATTCTAAGATTCATTACATTAAGATGTATCTTAACATCGAGGGTCCAAGATAGATAATTATTTCCTAAGAATGGCTGCTCGCCATAAACCCAAGCCATGGTGCATTTGACATCAAGTAATAAACTTTTACAATAAGGTATTATGATCGCTTGATTAAATAACAAGTGTAGATTTTGGTTTACAATCAAACTAAGTATAATTATAGATATGTAAAATTGAAATAACTTCAAGCTTAGGTTAGGAAATTACCTTAAGAGCAAACTTGTGTTGATAACATGTTGTGAAAATATTATAAAAAGCAAACTTAAGATAAATATATTTTTCTCTTATATATGAAAGAAAGACGAACTAAAGAGGAAAGAGACAATGAAAAACTTCATTTTCTTTGTTCTGGGATGATTTTATAGGCTTCTGCCTCCATTAAAAGGAATTAAATAGAGATATTAAATGAGATTTATGAAATTCATTGAACTTCAAACCTTTAATGAGTGAATGACTCATTAACTCGTATTTATATATATATATATATATATTAATTAAAATTAATAAGGGTAGATATATCAATTTGATCATTTAAAACAAATTTGAAATTAACTTAACCATAATGAGTGAATAGTCTATGGGCTAGTTTGATAGTGTTTTTTTTTTTTTAAATATACTATAGTTTCAAGGTAGTAAATTGTCCCAATAAGATTTGAATCAGGGACCCCTCCCTATGCCCTTATGTCTTTTTACCATTTGCTTATTTTGAATTTGGGGCAATGCTTCTTAAAGGTGTTTATAAGCATGGAAACACTTTTAAGTGTTATTTGAAGAAAAAAAAGATGTTTGGTAGAATTTTGACAAAAAAGTTTTTAAAACCTAAAAAACATCTGAGGCGATGCTTTGGCCTTGCGGCTTCTTTTAAAATCAAGTATCTGATTATAAAAAAAAGGAGAACAAATAAAATAGTGAAAACATATTTGGTTCACAATTTTTTTCATGACAAAGATAGAGAATACAAAAAACTCTAAATTCGCACTGTCGCTTGGAGTTAAAACAAAAATTATATTCTCTATAAGCTTTTCAAAAATTTGCTCACAAGAAAGAAGCCAAAAGCATAAACCAAATAGTCCCTTAAAATGTGTTTTTTGATAAGCACCTGGGAGATGTTTTTTTTTTTTAAAAACACTTCAATTTTGTTTTAATATTCCTATAATACCTATTGCATTCCTTTTAAAAATCTAACTATATTCTTAAGAGTTCTAATAATTACTATTGAATAAAATAGGTTACAATGGAGATAGTAAAAAAATATTTTTAATTCAAATATTTTTGTAAATATTTTTTTAATCATATTAATGATTATTTTATGTTTTTATTCATACACAAATGTTTATGTATGTTTATTCATTAGTTCAAATATTTTTGTAAATATTTTAAAACATTTATATCATTGTAAAATTGTTGTAAAGTATGTAATTATAATACAAAATAAGATTGAGGAAAACATATATTACTCTCCTTGTATCACATATATAGTAGAAGAAGGTGATAAGATATTGATAAAACAATATAAAAGGAAGAGAGACTATTGAGAAGGAGAATAAAGGAAGAGAGAGAATGGGAGAGATAGAGAAAGAAGTATTCTCAGGTGATCTCTCATATTAGAAATACAAAGCCTTTTATAGGCTTCTTTATGTAACCCTTCATTACTATTCTATGGGTGGCAATGGGGGCACTATGTTATATGCTATCTTTCATGAAGATCTTTATTGGCACGATTCATAAATGAGACAAATGAAAGTGGGGGTCATTCATTCACAATATTAACAACAAAAATAATTATCTTTTGTAAATATTTTAAAAAATTTATATAATTGTAAAAATAATTATTTTAGGTTTGTATTAATACAAATATTTATATATGTTTATTCATTAATTCAAATTTATTTAAATATTTTAAATTTTTATAATCATAAAAATAGTTATTTTAGATTTTATTAATATAAAATTTTAGGCATGGTATAATTTTGTAATAATTTTATATATTTATTGTGATATCCTTATTTTTATAATTAAATATTAATGCGTTTATTTTTGTAATTTTAATGATATAAAAGCGTTTTTATATCCATGTGACATGTTACAAAAAAACATTTGTAAAATCACTTTTTCAAATTCATATAAAAACATTTATGATAGAAGGGTTGTCTAGGAAAGCGTTTTGGTTAGAAGTGTTGTTACAAGAAGCAATGCCAAACCGATCCTATGATGAGTTATAGAATAGTGAAAATCTTAATTGGTTCATATTTTTGAAATTTTGAAAACGGTAAACAAATAAGTCCTTAAAATTAAGAAAAATAAAATTATTTATTTAACATACGTTCACTTGAAATTGCAATATTGTAGTAACCTGCTATCAAGAAGTTTTGAACCTGATCCCTCCCCTCCCTGTATCTGGTATAGCGCTTTAAACCAACGAAGTTAGGGTTTATTGGCTGAAATTATTTATTTTTAAAAATTAGGTGAATGAAGCCCGTTTAATGTGAATCCTTTAGATTCATAAAACTGTTTATTAGAGCATATTTTTGCTTTATATATATACTATGGTGGTCATAGGTTCAATTTTTGAACCTTTATAGGTAAAATATTCCATGTTTGTCTGGATGATGTCCTTAACCTTCATAATAGGCGTAGTCTATATTGTCTATATTTTTATGTCTCTGTTGTTGATGTGCAGGGACATGTTCACAATCAAAATATGAAATTTGACATAAGAGCTAAATGTGTTTTTGTTTTTGCTGCAACAGTATGTTTTCGGATGCTATGTTTTTGCTGCTAAGAAGGATTAACTCCTGCCTGCAGGTGTGGTTTAGGTCTTGAGATACAGAACCCATTATTTTACAAGGTTGGTATAGAAGTCTCATGGCATTCAGTTCAATGCTGGTTAAATGCTGCTTCCAGTGGTCCAGGACATTTAAGTACCACAGGAAATGGATTAGTAGAATATCAGGCATATCAGTTAGAATTTTAGTACAGCATTAATAATGTAATACAGAAGGATTAATTTTGCATACAATTGATTTTCAAATGAATTAGAAACAACCACCGAGCAAGATTCTGTTGCAAGTGTGACAAACGAAGGCCATCTGAGACGAGAAGTATCTCCTAGCAAATCTTCAACCCACAATGTAGTCCTTTGAAGGATGACATTCTTGAGAAGATGACAAAGAAAGAAGACAGTATGCAAGGGAGGGGATATCTCTGTCAAGTGCAAGAGATGGTGCTGGTGACAATGGAGTGACATGCCATAATCATCTTGTAGCTTTCTCTTATGGTTTCACTATAAACTCGTCTGCAGCGTTGTCTAAACACCTATTGTCCATTGAAAACATAAGTTGTTAACAATTAATCAATACAAGTAAGCCTAGAGCATGCAGAAAAAGAATGAAAAACAGAATTTTTTTTTTAATATATTAGTTTTACTTCCATGTGTAAGATTTTCATTAATGTGGGCTTTATTAATAGAAATTAACTGAATTATGTTTGGTCTAATAAAGTGAGATATATGGATTCTTAGTAGTTTAATATGGGGTGTTGGTGTGTAAATTTGATACGACCGGCCGTGCCAAATGTGGGCCCGAGTGGTGAAGCCTTCATAAGCCGGCTCAAGTCCTCCCACCCCAACACAGGATACGTTATTTTTTAGTTCGCGTCTGAGTTGGAGAAAAATTTTCTCACAACTCGTGGTGGCGATCGTTAAACCGGTGTCATAAATGCGGGGATAAGGGAGGAATCTTGAGATCGTCTTTGCGAGATCTTGTTGATTCAGCATGTGGCTTAATGGATTAAAATCGGGTATCTTTATTTGGATTCTCATTATTATTGTTTGTATTCTAATTATGGTGATCTAGGAAGAATGAATCGTGTCATTCGGGTTAATTTATCGAACTGACCAGTGGATTGAATTAAAGCAATATAAATTCAGATCATTTATTTTTTGGGTTTTATTCAAATCGGGTTTTAACATCCCAGTTTTGAAACTTTCTTCAAATCAAAACTGAATTTTATTGCATATTTGGAGATCTTTCGTCGAGAGCGAGAAGATCGATTAGTGTGTGCGGGGGCGGGACAGCCCTCACTGCGCGCGCGTAGCCTCTCTGGCGCGTGCGTGCAGCGTGAAAGACCGCGCGCCCGGATCGGAACCCTGTTGGTTTCGCGTGCGGCGTCGACGTATTCCGCACGACGGTCGGGCCGGTTCGAATCACCGGGATCGGCGTCGTCTGGCGATTCGGGCGGACTGGATTTTTGGCGATTTCGGTCGATGTCAGGCCCGTTGACCCTACGTTGACGATGCGAGCTGGATTTGACGGAAGGCAGGCGGTGGCGCGCCGGCCGGTTACGGCCGTCCGGGATGGCGTCATGATGATGATGTCATCACGGCGAGCGATGGCGTCATCTTTGGCGTCATCCGGTCGAATCATGACGAAACCGGTCTGGATCGGTTTAAAGCGTCAGCGCCTTCGGTAGTAGCGTCGCGGCGAAGCGTCCGACGTCCGTTTTAGACGATCTTGAGTAAACTGAGCTCGTATCGAGATGTAAATGTGGTATATTTGTTTTAGATGTTTGGAAGGTACATGAGATTCGAAAATACGTAAAGAACTCTATGCAGCGTATTTTTAGGGCCTGCGTGTTTTCTGTATTTCTATGGTTTGGAAATATGTATGATAGAGTAGCATGTATATCACTGCATAAGGACTATGTAGAGTGTAATTCATTGACTATTAATGAATTAAACGGTATAATAAGCATGACATGTGCGCAAAGACATACGCCCATTGTTTTTCGATACGGCATTACATATATATATATGAATGTGATACATAAAAACACTTATATCCAGTATGAGAAATTTTCCAAGGATTGATCGGGTTGTAATGCTTGAAGTGGCACTTAGTGGGTTTGAGAAAAATTAGTCTCATGTATTGTGGTGGGATGTCTCTGTTTTTAATTGCGTGATCATACTCCCGAAGGAGGTGATCCTGTGTTGGTCGTGGAGGGATACATGTATAGCATGTGTGAAATGGCAGTCCTAGTGGTTCATACACCCGAGGTGGTGATTTCACGAAAGATTAGAAATATGTTCTCATGGTATTTGTCGTATGGAGAGTGTCTGACTGCGTATCATATTTTTAACGCGAAGGTGATTATGTGATGATGCTTATGTAATTCTACGTATAAGTATTCACTGATGTTGATTGTATTGTTTGTTTTGTTTTTGTCCAATTTTTTTAATAGCGGTCGGGTTTTCCAGTGAGGTCCTTATTGGATTGACTAAATGAAAGAGGATTTCTATTTGGAATGGAGTGGCGGATGTTCACGTTGCTCTTACGAGAATAAGCCGGCGGATATCATAGCCACGGTATTAAGGCTGAAAACGGACTATGCTACACTGGGAAAGGAATGTCAGTTTAACTTGACAATGATGAAGAAATCCATTCAAGAACACTTAAAAGGTGGTTTACCGGATTAATTGTCTTCGCCCAAGAAATGATGGCGGCCATAGAGGCAAGATGAATTTCGCTAATGCGAGGTTGGAACACTTCTTAGCTCTTGACATGATATGATGATCTTAGCCCAGAGTTGAAGATTATGTGCTTGAGGATGGTAGACTGAAGCGAAGCAAACTCTTAATGTTACATTCTGATGTACATTGTGCGTAACCTAGCAACCGCCTTTGATTTGGGATTATAAGGAAACGAGTCTGATTACGAAGATGAGACTTGGTCGATTAATGACTTATTAGCAAGGGTGGTGACGGAAAGAAGAAACTTAAGAAGGAGAAAGAGCATCGGCCTTATATGGCTAGTTCCCATAAAAGAAAAATAAAGTTAGTCGTGCTCGTAAGGCACCGAGAAACTAAGGTCGGTCAGCCAATGCGGTCCGAAGACATTCTTGAAAAGGATGGTGATCGTTGCTTCTTTGTAAGAAGAAGATTGCTATGAAGAAGGTAATCTGAAATTTAAAGCTTGGATGTCAGCGTATAGACTTCTGGTAATAATTCTTTAACACTTATTTGTGAATCCGACTATCGAAGCGCCGTCAGTTCTTGGTGAAGCTCGATAAGCGAACAACTAATCATTGCATTTACATACATGGATTCATAAATCGGAGGGAAGCGAATAAGGATGAATCGAAACTCACTTTGTAGGAAAGCATTGTAGCTTGATGTCATGTTTGTAGGAGATGTAATCTTGATTCTAGGTCACGGTTTTTTAAATTGATGTTGAAGAAAGACACTTTTTATGTACCTTCTTTTAGACGGAATTTAGTTTAAAGTATCGTGTTTAGTTTATATGATTACTCTTTTGAAATCAAAAAGCAATGTTATTTCAATATTTCACTTAATTGAATAAGGTTGAGATTCACTGTCATGTCCTCCAGCCGGGTTATACAGATTGGAGTTCTCTCCCGATGACATATACGTCGCTTATACGGTTGAAAGGTTCTTTCTAAGAGACCACAAGGAAGAGTCACATGCATTGTGGCATAAACGACGGCCTATCTCTAAGGATGAGTAGAAAGGGCGATAAGTAACGATACACTGCTCTTAAAAATGACTTAGGATATCGTGAAATAATAGAGTAAAATGACCCGGGATAAGAAAGAAAGCTGCGGTCAGTAGTTCGACATTTGGATGTCATTCTGCAGATATAAGTGGACCTATATGAGGCAACTTTGTGGCAAAAATTTTTATTTCATCACATTTATTGATGACTATTCTCGATATGGTTATTTGTAGCAGTTAAAGAAAGGGGTGGTATCTTGACAAGTTTAGATTTTTTGTTGAAGTCGAGAAAAAGTTGGGGAAGTCGCAAAGGTTGTTAGATCTGATAGGGTGGAGAGTATTATGGCAAGCATGGCGATCTTGGACGACTGAGGCCGTCCTTCTGATCTTAGGATTACGGGATAGTGGCGGTTTACCTCTGGGTCTGAGCAAAATGGATTAGTAGCGCGAAAGCATGATCGCACTCTTATGGAAATGGTAAGGAGTATGATTAGTAGGAAAATTTACTGGTTTTACGGCCAAATTGAAGCTTTAGCTTGACTTTGTACGATACGGTCGTGTACTCACAGTTCCATTGACTCCTTACAGGTTGTGGGTGAGCGTAATAACCAAACTTATCTTAAGGTTTGGGGATATCACTTGAGTAAAGTTGTATAATCCGACATTAAGTAAGTTGGACTCCGGAACCACTCGATTGTTACTTTGTATCTTACGGAACATTTGAAGGGATATCGGTTCACATAATCCCGATGGAGGCCTGAAATTGTGTGGAATCCTGACGGTAAGTTTTGGAGTTTGATGTGGCTAGAAGAAAGTAGGCACGCTCCACAGAGACTGGCCAGAGGATAATCGATGCGATTGGGTAATTTCGTCTTTTGCTCTCCTCTTATCTACAGGATAATTGTGGGAACTCCACTTTTACCATAATGAACACATTGAGACTCGGGATCTGTTGTTGGGACTGACTCTGATGGCTTCATGAAGGCTCGGGTGCGGGGATGTGGCTATTACTACTCAGGTAAAGGGAGGTCACTGGGAAGCAGGTAATTACCCTGGGATATTAGTACATATAGGAGAGGCAGACTACGATGCTCGAGTTCTGTAGTGATCGATAACTTATAGAGGAAGGCTGTTCTTACATCCTCGATCGAGCTGTGGTTTGGATCCTGATAGAGATGAAATTCAATCTATGAGAGGCATAATGGAGTTTGGGAACTAGTTGAGCCACTGAAGGTCATAGACCAAGATTTAGGCTGCGAATGGGTGTATAGTAAGGGACCACAAAGGAAAGATTGAAGCTAAAGCCAGGCTGAGCGTGAGGTTTCACTCGAGAGAGAAGGGTAGACTATGGAACAACCTTTTTCTCAGGTCTCTCCCAAAGACTCTTTCGGAGTGATCCTTGGCATTAGTTACTCATTTCGATGAGTTACACAGGATGGATGTTAAAAGCGCTTTCTCAATGGAACCTTAATGAAGAAGTCTATATGATCTGTGGCCAGAGTTTGGCAATGATTAATTTTACTTGTATATGTAGGCCCGAAAAAGTCTGTTATGGTCTAAAATGACTTCATATTGGTACTTAAGTTTCATAGTGTTGTTTGCTTCATATGGTTTGTTGAGAACAATCCAATGTATATCTTTGTAAGGTCGAGTGGGAAATTCATTTTCTAATTCTCTGTAGATGATATCAGGCGGTGACCTTAGTTCTTGCATAGAGCAAGCGGATGTTGTGAAGAACTTTGTCTGAAGAACCTTGGTGAAGCGTCTTTTGTCACGGGCATTGAGATTCACGGGAATGCGTTCATGAGGCTGTTGGGTTTATCTCGGAAGACATATGTTGTTCATTATTTTAGAAGATTCAACATGTCTGACAATGTCAAAGCAGAGATTGCTCGTAATATCTTGCGGTGATAAGTTAGGTGCATCGCTGATATCTCATTCGGATATTGAGAAGGCTGAATGAAGATGTGCCATATACCAGTGCCCAGGAGGGAGTGTATGTATGCTCAGTATGCACACTAGACGAGAATATTACGCTGCGCGGGACTTCTAAGCGGATCTGGATCAAATCAGGGACATGATCATTGGGTTATTGCGAAGGTTATGAGGTACTGAGAATGAACTGTCATCAGTTCTGACATGATCATATGAACCTATATTAAATTCAGATATGGAGTTCAGGACTCTTGAAACGTGAGGATGAAAAATCGTGAGTTTATCTTTAAGTTGGCAGTGGTGTAACGAAGAAGTGAAAGCAGTAGTTCGCGTCTCTATGCTCGAAGCAGGGTTGTCCAGCACCAGCACTGTTATTCCTCAGGCCAGTTGAAACCGAACCTCAACAAAGGAATTCAACAATCTTTGGATTTTGGACCAGACCATCAGTTATGTTGTGACGAGTAACTCGGGTATTGTTTTAATAACATGATATGGAGATCAGAGATTCAGCACATGGAAGTTAGTGCACATTATGAAAGATTAAACTTGGTGACATTTGCGGTGGAGCACACATTCAGATAATCATGATTGAATCCATTAACTAAAGGCACCAGCTTATAGTATGTTTGATCGACATATCTATGTGTATGACAGAATTATCATGGATCTTTATAGTGTGGGATGTTAGTTTAAAGTTTTACTCTTATGAGAGGACAGATAAAGTTTCATTCTGTTTTTATAATAATTGATTTGTGTCGCTCTTTACATTAATAGATGTTTGAATATAAGATTTATCAGTTTAGTCACAATATTGTTGAAAATCTCGAGAACATTGTGGCAAAACCTTGATATTCTGGGACATTCTTGGCGTTGCCTTAACAATAATCATTGTTTGCCGCAGCCAGTAAAGTTCTGTAAGTGCCCCATATATAGAGTTAATTAGACCATGGTGGATAATCTCTGCGGTATCTGCTAAGGTTTTATTGTCTTGGAGAGAGAATTTGGGATAACTCAAATGGATGTTGTGATATAAATATTTCCATGAGATGTGTCCACATTTAACTTTTTCTATATTGAATCCATATGGTAAAGTTGACTTTCATGTAGCCATGAAGGGCTAAATGAGTCCATTAGTTCTGTGATTATTGGACTTTATGGATCAGATTAAACTAATCAAAATAATCTCCCAGACCAGTATAAAGGTGCTTTGAGTTTCTTCAGTCATCTTGCCAGTGGGAAGATGTAGATTTTTAATTAGTGGATGCATTAACTAAAAATTAAAAAGCTAGGAATTATAATTTAATTCTAATAGTGAGATATAATGGTTTCTTATTATAGTTTAATATTCATTTTAATTTAATTGTGTTTGAGATGGAGCGGGCAAAGTAAAATCAGGCAAGTGGTTGGAGCTCTCTAAATAAGGCCAAAGAGTCTCACAAACCTTAAGGATCACATTATTTGGCTCATAGATTAGGAAGAAAAAGATTTTCTCAACTGTTGGTGGCGATTAGTTAAGTGAGTCTGTTAATCTGGGGACCAGGAAGAATCTTGGGATAAATCTTCTCTGAGATCTTTTATTGAGTCTGCATCGACAACCATGGATTCAAATGGAATGTGTTTGAGTTCTCATTTATTATTGTCATTTTGTATTCTAATTATGGTGATCAGGAAAGATGGGATCAGTGTCTTCCACCATGTCATGCATTCTGCAAGTCAATGAGCGATGTTTCATAGAGTTATATAAGAACATATTGATAATATCTATGTTTTAAATCTGATGGAAGAACAGCCATTTAAATAAATTGGATTTGTTTTGAATATCTCATGTGAGGGTTGCCAGCTATATATAATTTACAAAGAATAGTACAGGGCAGAGCTGCGTGCTACATGAACTATCTGAGGTAAAATGGCGCACATCAATATATCATATATAATTATATATTATCTGTATTGAACTAATAGGTGCATATATCTTTTGCCTTAATAGACTAGGCCGGTACATATCCGGTTGTCGGTCACTGTTGTCACTTAGTGATGTTGGACGATCGAGCATCGAATTTATCAATTAAGATTGATGGCGAGGATGGGAGAGAGCAGGTGAGGCGTTAGCGGAGTTTGGTGTTAAGTGGAAATGTGCGAAAGAGTAATTTCACAGAAGCGACTTCAGATGAGACTGTTAATCCGCCCGATATGTTTGGTGCGCTCGTAAGCAAGAGTTGGTAGCAATATGAATAACACTAGTATTATCAGCATGAAGAGAAGTAGGAGAAAGTTGTGGAACACTAAGTTTGCCTAACAATCCTCGAAGCTAGACAATTTCAGAACAGGCAAACGACATAGCCCGATATTTAGACTCGGTGGATGACTTGAGACCACAGGCCTACTTCTTATCTTCGAAATGAGTGTATTGCGAAACATACACCCGACCAAGTAGCCCCATAAAAGCAGAGAAAAAATCAAATTTTTCATTAAAAATAATAAAATGATAAATTATTAAGATAGTGTAGGTTGAAAACACAGAAAATTTTCGAATCTAGGATGATGAAATGGAACTCGCCATTGGATTAAGTCTCGTGAAATCTGGTACCTAGACAGATTTTGGGTCAAGAGATAAGTGGGTTTCACGTTTTTCGAGGGGTGGTGGAAAAGTCGATACCTCTAAGGACAGGGTGTTCTGAAAATCTTGGAAGTTGAGAAATGACTTGAGTCGAGGTTATGAGGTCTGAAGCCCAGACTTGAATAGAGATGATAAGGCGTGGGTGGATTTATGGCACGTCATGGGGCTACATCCGGCAACAAGTTAGGTGAGAAGGAATCGTGAAGCCCATTTTCTACAGGTTTGGATCGAAGAGGGGAGAAAGAGAGAAAGAGGAGGCAGAGCTTCCTCCCGAGATCTGAGGTTCATTGGTGGTTTTAAATGGGATGGCAGTTCTCATCGACAGGGATACCCTTCAGACATGAAATTGGGTTGTAGAAGATCGAAGAGAAGGGAGATTTAGAATCAGAAGTTATGGCCGGGCTTAGGAGGTTTCCTACACAGTGTATCACGCTCTAAGGTAGGGTTTATTCTTGCAGCGGCTTACTTTCCATGTTTTGAAAGGGTTTTTGTTTGAGAACTTTGTTGGCGAGAAGAAGCGGGGTTTTCGAGTTCTGCTCGATGTGCATTTCGCCGGCTTAGCAGACCTCGATTCGCCTGGCGAAGGTGTCCTCCATAGAGTTGGTTCTTCGCTGGCAGAAGAGGGATGGTGCTGGCGTGGGCTAGGTGAAGGCAAAACTCTGCTAGGCGGAAGCACTATTTGTCCAGAACTTATCACGCGGCTGTTTGGTCGGTCTTATATTTCGGTTTGTGATTGTTATGGCTTGCTTCGAGGGCCATTATTATGTGACTTATTGAGTGTGTGGTTAACGACTAAGGCCAATGCGTTTGGGTATCAATATCAGCAGTACTCTAACATGTTGACATGATGAGATTTATATGTCTGAATAAATTGGGCATGGCTTGATTGTGGTGTGCCAACTACTTGACAATGTAGTGACTTGTTTGGATCATCAATATAGTGGCCCTCCAACATTTTGTGATCATGTTGATTATTTATGTGATGGCCATTACATGGATTTGCTTGTGTGTGTGTGTGGCCGATCATAGAATGAAATGTTGAATGTGAATGTTTGATATATCATATATGATATATTGACACGCTTAGATAAATGATGTATAGTGCTGGATGATCATGTCCTGACATCGGTAGAATGGTGTATGATTATTGTTTGTCTGTAGCATTCATTGTACCATATGACATGATATAACATGTGGCATATTTGCATTGCATATCTGCGAGCATTATTAAATGGAGTGTGAGTGCATGGTTATTGAATGAACTGCTGTTGATCTTGATTGGGTGGGTTCGGTAAATGGAATGACGCGTCAATAGTCGCAGTTGAATAAAATGGTAAGAAAATATGTGTGATTATCAAGGAAGAAAGATAGATCCCCTCGGGTGAAAAACCGAGTCAATTATGGTTAGACCACAGTCCTGATGGTGGCAGAAGGCCGTAAAAGTGTCTAGATTTGCGGTCACTTGATAAGACACCAAAAATCCATACCTATATAAAAAGTCGTATGGTTTTGAATATAAATGATCAGTGTGGTGTATCATCAAAAACTTTTGGTTTATAACATTAAATTTGTTTTGTAAATCCATTGAATGTCATCTAGAATGATGGTTTCATCCATGAGCAGCGTTTGTGTGAGGACTGGTGGGGAGACCGAGCGTGGTACATGATGGAAATTAGCATCATTCTTGACGTGTTTGTGGATTCTATGTGAATTGACATGCTGTGTTGGAATGTGAATGTATGAAATGTTGAGTGAACATGCGTGTGCATAAGTTGAGATAACCATATGGGAGGTTTTCTCTCTTGGCGTGGCTCACCCTTTGCCCTGGATGAACCTTTGGTGCGGGAGTGCTTTGGTGAATTTGCGCTCGAGACGAGGCCATGCTTGTAGGAGGCAGGCATGGCGCTGTCAGTGTTTGTAAAAGTGCCCAGGATAAATGGTTCTAGCATGTGTTTTGTAGTAAAGGGTGTAATTAAATTATTTTGGACTATTGCAGATGTGGTTGAGGTATGTAATATTAAGAGGGTTGTGGCCAGGAGGCTCTTCTGTTATTTTGATCATATTATTCTCATGTTTTAGTAAATATGAATGAATGGAGTCCAGGTAGAGAAAGGGATGTTTCGAGGTGGTGTAATGCTTTAATTTTCTAATGGAATTAATTTTTAGTTGAGTACAGAACTTGGGTATATTTGTGACCCAAA
This sequence comes from Tetrastigma voinierianum, assembly GCA_016808115.1. Classification (NCBI taxonomy): domain Eukaryota; kingdom Viridiplantae; phylum Streptophyta; class Magnoliopsida; order Vitales; family Vitaceae; genus Tetrastigma; species Tetrastigma voinierianum. The sequence continues at coordinate 28,751 of JAEQBH010005789.1, read as the reverse complement.
AATTACATTATTCGCGAGATTGATGGATTGTGTGAGTCCCCCAATTTTGAGGGCGTCATGGTAACATATGATGTGTATCCACATCTAGCCTAGTCGACATCACTAAAACCCTCATTTGTAAGAATTCCTTGAGGAAAATGTCGAAGCATTTGTGATGTACTTGGGGAGATATCAGAAGATGACAAGAATATAATGGAAAATGTATACAGCACATTACCATAAATAACGACACATTGAGACAACAAAAAGAGATACTCCAATTCGAGTAATAGTGAATAATTCAAAACCACACCACTATTAAAATTACAAGGATCATATAGGATCACAATAGGATTGATGGAAGCAAATTAGCCCTCCATGATTTTTCAAATAGAATTACTAATCTAAAGTCTGCTACAAAAGAAAGAAAGTTCTTGGGTATACTTATATCTTTGAGTGAAGTTTTATAATTCGGACAATGTCTTCAGACATAGAGGCTGAAAATATTGTAGTGGACCATCTTTCATATGAAGCAGAGTGGAGATCTTGTTGAACACTCAGTTCTTGGAGATGGAACCGGTAATCAAATATCGTGACGTGCATAAAATTATAATGATCCCGAGGTTAGTCTTGCGAAAGAGAGGATGGAGTCATGACCGACAAATTAAAAGTCAATCCGGTAGAGTGGTAGAGCTTCTGTCGAGCCATGCCCTGGCAATTGCGCTGACCATAAAGAGAGATCGCTTGATGACGAACCACCTGGTAGAGAGGGAAGGAAACAAATGGAGGGGGAGGGAAATGCTATATTGGGATCACCATGCTTAGAAATGGTCTATTATAATAACAATTGGCGACCATCATTTGAAACAACGTCGACCATAACGATGCGGACCGATGATCATTTTGGCCATGGGAGCAAATGTTTCTTCTTGTCCCTATGGCGCACTCTGTGGTTCAGGACATAGATGAACTTTATGTCTTTTGCGTTAAAGACAAATTAGTACATTGGTGGCGTGAGCCGAACTAACTAATAAAACCTTAACCAATTAAGGGCGAAGCTGATGCTAGTGATTTGTCACGAAGAAACTGAGAAGTTTAAATCCCTTTTTGTGATTATGACCACTCTTAAGTGAAGCTGAAGTGGGCTTGAGGCACTGAAGTGCGATGCAGAAGTGGCGGGAAGGGGTGGAAGAGGAAACCATACCAATTCGGAGTTAGGAAGGCCTCCTAAGTGGTGATGTGAGCTCATCTTGAGCGGGATCGTTAAAGTGAGTTAGGAGGAAGGAAGAGGTGTGATTGGGCATTAAACGATACATAATACAATGGCCAAAATGGAAGGTACTGGGACATCATTCAGCGCGAAGGGAAATAATGGAAGGAGCAAGTTAATCTGGGGACAGAAAATGTTAGTCTGACACCAAAATGGACCGTGGTGGCATCGCATCTTAACACCTGAACTACTTTAAGAGTTCTTATAGCCAGAAAAGCCTGCTGAATAGTTGACGGCAAACGTGACGTTCGATAGGTGGTGATAAAATAAATGACCAAAAATGGAGAGTGTAATTCGGAAGACATAAATAGCGAGAGAATATGGAGAGTAGATCTGAGGTGAAGCGGAAGGCGTTAATCAAATATCGATTATGAATAAATCTTACTAGTAGGAGGGACAGGAAGATTGACATCAGTGTCATGAACGACATCTATAAGATCTCCATTCTTATGCTGTTTCTCTTTGTTGAGATTAATAAGAGACATGTGAAACCTTCAGGAGAGAATACCTTCTTTGTAGAAAGATTGAAGAAGCGGAGACATGTATTTCACCACAGGAATTTGAGGGGCGTGGGTCTTAGCACGTGAGGTGGGTTTCAACAGGCGATAAGAGTTTTGAAGGGTTGAAAGCACATCAGTTTAGAACGAAAATATTATTAAAAATGTTGTAATCGTCATTAAATGTCACGAAATATGTTATTAGGCATGAGAAAAGACATGTTATACCAACAACTCAAGACTGAATAATTTCAAAACATGAACGACTATGTGAGGAAAAGGTAAAGATTTACATCGAATGAATAATTTCAAACATGTAGGAGCACGACTACCCTGTAGAGGAAAAGGTAAAGATTCGCTTTTCCAAGTTTACAAGATGCAAAATCAAAAGACAAGGAAGAAAACTCATTTGTATTACCCAACAACCATGTTTCATAAAATGTCAAAATTGCACTGGGATGACCCAACTTATGCCAAAAATGGCCAAGACATAAAGAATAGTAGAACAACCAACAAAAATTGAACGAGGAAACTAAAACGACCGAAAGGAAAACGCCCCACTTGTGTCCTTCACTATCTCCCGTCCCTATGCTTAATCCTGCACACGACAACCATATCAATCAAAAGGAAGAGAACAATTTTTTTCAACTAATTGTCCAACAGAAATGAAATTAGCAGATAAATCAGGAGATACGAAAACATTAATAATGGAAGACTCCAGGTTTCCAATCGCAGTAATAGGAAGAGTATCGCTTATTCAGGTTCTCGGCTATGTCGCTTCACCATCATACTTTACGAACATCATGTAGCGCCTGATTGCCGCCATGTGATTGGAAGTCGTAGAGTCAATTAACCAAGGAGAAGTGAGGAGATGTTTCTTACCTTGGAGACCAAGAGCAGAAAGTGCATAAATAACCATATGTTGAACTCCGCCAGAGTAATGGGCAAGAACCCGAACACGGGCGTTTTAAGATGTAGCACACAAGGGGATCAACAACAAGATGAAAAGTAGAGCGCATCGATTCCGAGGACGCATACCGATAATCCTTAATGATAGACACTTTTCTGTAATAATTGCGCATCTCTTTGCCGCAATGTTTTGCAATGTGCCCAATTTCCTCAAGAATCATAACATCGTGGGCGAGATCCGATCGCTCCCTTCGCCTTAAGTAGCACAGGCCACATTAACCATCTTAGAACCACCATCGTCGTGAGCAAGACCAAGCTGTGAGGCAAGATGTTGTTCTTCATGCAAAAGTTCTCCTACAAAACTCTCCAAAGATTTGACAGCGTGCGATTGATTAACCCACGCGCACTTTCAAACTCTGCCTGAGCTTCATCAAGAATTGATCCCGCTGGCTCTCAAAGTGAACCACTTGTAGTGATGCTAAAGCTGCTTTAGGAACCTGAGAATGCACCAACCCAGAATAATCACTCCATAAATTAATAAAACCGGAATAAAATTGCTCAATAGAGAGGTTCCCCTGGTGATAATTCCCGATGTCTAACTCTAATTGAAACTTTCGGGCATAATTATCTTGATAATAAATTCGGCAAAGGTAATCCCACATCGTCTTAATAGTAGTGAACCCACGAAGATTGTTGACCATATGAGGTTCAACATAGCTGAGTAGCTAGGAAGTATGTCATGCCTCCTACCCCCGCTTGGGCGAAGAGAGGGGACACAACACTCCAGACCGAGACTCTTAACTCAAGTTGGGACATCAAGGGCCCATTCATATATAAATCCATAAGGAAATAAAACTTCTAGTACTACCACCATAGTGGTGTTTAAACTGTCTTGTACATATTCCTAAGTCCCATTTACTTATACATAAACAAATTCCACTATTACAAAAACTTTTACATTTACATTACAAAACCAAAAATCAAAACCTACATCAAGTCGGTATTCTATCGCTATGTCAGCCATGTCAGAGGCGAATGCCTCTGATATCCTCTTCGCACCTGGCCACGTATGAAACACTGGGTGCTGCTTTATAGCTTATAGGAAATAGATAACAGATATGACCACTTGAAGTGGTCCACAATTACAAGATACATATAACATAATGCATATGTCAGAGTTTACGTATAACAAAATTCTATAACCGAGTCTTCATATAACATAATTCTTATAACGTACTATATCTCTCAGGGAGTTCGGGGACAGAGATCTTTGAGGCCAGTATGGGTACCCATAGGTACAATACGTAACTGAGCGTGAACCCATTACTTATGCTTTCTTATAGTTAATTATTCATATTCTTATCATATAAATTTTTGCCTCAGAGCAGACTGTAAGAATAAATTGAACGGTAGGACGTAGCACAATAGGTGCCCTGGCGTACCAGATAAGATCATCGTGGCACGGTGGCGCCCACGCACGTAAGTGTCGTAGCACCAGCGTGAGTGCCACAACACTACCAGACTCGCCCGCCGCAATGCGGCGAACCGACTGGCCAGCGTGAGTGCCGGCGACCGAATGTGAGACGGCTTAACCACGTAACAAAAGTGCCATAGCACCGCCAGGAGTGCCAAAACACCGGCGGCGATGTGGACCGCTAATGCAACGTTATCAGAGTATTGTGCGCAGGAGTGCCGGGCACCAAATAAAGGTGTCTATTCATTCAATATTCTATTTTAAGCAAAAAAAAGAATACAATTATGTCTTTACTAAGCTTGTTATATAATTCTAATACATTAGTAAATAAGGTAAGAAACCATGTGTTTTCCAACGTATAAATTTTCACTCAGCGCGAGGTACAAAACATTTTTCATATAAATCTTTATGCATGTATTGACCCTTTCGCTCAAATTAACTACTTAACATGACAAAAACAGTTTGCACACGCACTCAACTTTCGCATCAGATTTCTAACATCCCTTGGATCTTAAACTGACTTGAGTACCGGCACTGCTCAAGACTCGCATTCTAACATTATTCGACCTTAAATCACTCAGCAATCGGCACTCAACCTCATTCGCACTAACATCCTCCTGACCAAAATAGTTTCAGTACTCCAGACTAACCTCATTCGTGACCAACACCTCCTGATTGAAAGCAACTTCGGTTTCATGATCAACTTTCAAAGATTCCAGATCAACTTTAAAAGACTCTAAGATCACCGCGATTTTGGTGTAAATGGCTAGTTTTAGCCATTTTCTTCAACGGAGATCTTCCAACCAAAACTAAACTAACTCAAACCAACCACAAACCGACTGAACCAATCAAAATACATATATTGAAGAGTTAGGCTCGGTTCAACCAAAGATAGACAAAGAAAGAGTTAGCGGGTGGTTTCCCAACCAACAAATCCATACATAGGTTCAATACCAACATATACAAGAGTTCCACACAAAGATGTTCCAAATATGAATCCCATACCGCTTTTCTTCTCTTCTTCCTTCTTTCTTTCTCTTCTATTATCTTATCTTTCTCTTTCTCCCCACCGTATCCCTAGCTCTCCCTAATCAAAATGAAAACCCCATTCTATACATCATGTTTAAGTCTTACCATTTTGGCCCAACTTTCCATTTTTTGCCATATTTGGTCCTTCCTATTCACCCATTTGCAAATCAACTTTATTCAATTTCTAACTTCTAGCATATAATTCTTCTCAGCATGCACTGGTCATCATTTTATAAATCACCATTTTAACCTTGGCTTTGTATTAATCCCTAATTTTATCCTTTTCACTCTTAACACTTAAATTCTGGAAAATAAAAATTGTACTTTTCTTATACTATAAAACTGTAATAAAACTATTAGGGTCTAATTCGGGGTGTTACAAAGTAATTTTGGCATCCTTGCTTTCCCATGAACTAAGTTCCGTGGGATCAATTGGAGCCGTAGAAGACCCATCCAAATGACCCCATAACTCCTTCCCTTTCACAAACATCCTGAACTGGAATTCCCAACTGGTATAGTTCTTGCCATTAAAGCGAATAATAGAATTTTCTCTAGACATAATAACCACTAGGAAAAAAATTTGACAAAGTAGAGAAATCTACACACACTGAACAATAATCATGATAAACCCAACAACAATTCAAAATAAATTGCCGATAGTCACACACCTAAACCAAAATTGCAACAAATTATAAGGGTAAAAATAACCTCGATTCACCGTAATACCTTTAGAATCTATCACAACTACCAAGAATTTTAGTTACAACCCAATTACCCAACAAACAGCCAATTAAGCAACCCTAAAAAAATTTACTCGAGAAACAAAAACAGTAACCAAAAATTCAACCAAGCCGAGAGAAAACAACGAAAATAATTTGGGGCTCTGATACCATGTCACTGGGCTTTGGTTCCACATCCCTCCTGCGGAGAGTCGATCACTTTATATAGAAAATTCATCAGTTAATTACAATATGTCAAACTGCCCATTACATCTTTATTAATCCAAGGTAAAGACAAACTTTTATCAATTATATGCCTATATACAATATACTTTTCTATATATAGCTAGACTAAATAAGGTAGCATATATGCCGCCTTAATAGACTAGGCCAAAACATATCCAACTGTCAATTCTGCAAACAACTGCGATTGAAATAGTCAACACATTGATGGATCAATTACCAATATGCAATGAAAGGCTTCATCCAGCTAAGCTCAAAAGATTGAAATTTGCTAGGTTGGATCAAAAGACCATTGTTTCAGATAGCATCAAAATAACTGTTTATGAGGACATTCATCAAATCCCAACAATTTCATCTCCTAAGGCTGAATTATTCGCTGGTATCGCTTTCTAGATGCTATCGCAGGCACCACTGGGTCAAATACAACGACCAATACATGTTAGGTATCAATATGAAGCTCGATTAAGATTACATATGCATTCAGCTACTTATCTGGTTTGAAATAGGAAATTCATAAATGAATAACAATGAGATTCTAAGCTCACCCGTGAGTTTGTTTTTATTTAGGCTCATTAACTTCATCAAGCAAAGAAACATAATGAAAATTCATAATCACGAGCAAATGAATATTACCTATCAATGCGTAGTCAAGATGCTTTCTCAAGATATATCACCACCGCATCTTTATGAAAGCTTTGACTTCGTCATCAAGAATTTAACACTTTCGCTTTCTTCGCAAATCAACAGGGGTTCCCACGATTTCAAAGCTCTTCTTCTACATCAAACCAAGTGAGCTCTCTAAAGACTATCATTCATTGAAAACATATGATGTTAATAATTAATTAATACAAGTAAGCCTAGAGCATGCAAGTAAAGCCATTCACCTAGTTATCTAGATTGAAATAGGTTCATAAACGAATAACAAGCACATTTTTAAAAGCGAATTCAGCTTGTTTTCTAATTTAGCTCACACAGAAGTTCATCAAGCAAATAAATATAATGCAAGTGAAGAAATATAGAGCCTGTGAATATTACCTGTGAATTCGAGTCAGGATGTTTTGCGAAGATATGATCACCATTGGTATTTTTATGAAAGCTTTTCACTCCTGCTAGTATTTAACATAGAAATCAAGATTCTAACAATGGACATTACTGATTTTAAGTTCATGTTCAATTCTTTGATACAGAAAATGTGAAAATGTGGGAAAATAGGTCAAAATTTGAATATTTCCGTTGTTTGGGAGACAAAAAAAAAGTTTCAAACTCCAACTCTGAGACCCTTCAATTTGTTAAAATTTAAAAATAAAGACAATAAAATGATGGAGTTAGATCTTTTTTCTCCCAAGTTTTCCACAAACTGCCATTCACAAGAAATAAATTTTTCTAATGGGAAAATATCAAACCTTGATCTTTCTTACAATTGATAACATGTCATTCCATAGATAGGGATTAGTTCGTCATTATCGATTAATCTTCACAAACCCTGTTGGGTAACCATTGAGATAGCGATTTCAAAACCTCGTTGAAAACTATTTGAATTCAATTACAAGAGAAAAAAAGAAAAAGAAAAAAGAGCTCTATTTAAGGAGAGAACGTGAAGAAATGATAAAGAGTACAAAATGGCTGACAAAAAAATTTAACACTTTTTTTTTTCGCAACCAAATCGGGTTCCCATGATTTCTAAGCTCTTTCTTTTTACATCAATCCAACCGGCTCATCACCATCCAAGCCTAGAAATCGCAAAGTCAGCCGCCCCACTTCCACAATCGTCATAAAACATCAAGAAACAAATGTTATGTTGGAGATAGAAAGAAACACAAAGAAAAATCAATGTCTCCCTTACCTAAAAACCAGAAGCAAAGCTTTTTCAAAAAGTCCCCTTTTTGTTTCTTAATCAAAACATACACAATATGTTATGAGATTAACAAGTAAAGAAAGCTTATATATTAGTTTTTTGGGAAGTCTATTTGCTCCAATTATGGAATGACACCAAATATAGTAAGATTTAGTTAGTGTGGAAAAACAAATTTAAGGAAAATTAAATATATAGACATTTGAGTTGTAAAGAGAAGCCATTAACATAATCCAACATAAGCAGCAATGGCTGAAAGAAATGTGTTAAAAAATATTAATGAATAACATGTACATATGCGTTTGAGTTATATATGTATTTTAATTTTGTAAACAAAAAGTCATAATATGAACACACAAATAGCTTTGCTTCAAACAAATGTGCTAAAGGCTCTTCAAGTGCTATATATATATATATATATATATATATATATATATATATATATATATATAATATTGTTCAAGTAAATAAAGGAATAAATACACTGAGTATGTTTATTTATAGATGTCATTCTCATCAATCTCATAGCAGAGGTTGCAAAAAGGTGAGATTGAGCAGGTTTATGATTGGTTTTTGCAAAACCAAATTGATCTTGTCCTCTCGATCGGCCATACATTTGTGGGAAATGACATAAAAATGATATTATTTTGAACATAATTTGAGATGAAAGTGGAAATTTGGCATTATAATAATAAACAATCAATAATATAAAAAACAATCTAAATGAAAGGCAAGCAAAAGTTGTGGTAACTTCTTGTTAACTTAAATTGATGAAGGTTAGTGTAGAATGTATCATTTGGTGATATGATTGATTTATAAATGTGATTAACACATATTGGTAGTTAGCTAACATTTACCTGGATCTCGTCAAAAGGTTTTTCTTCTTTCCAATGCAAGCCAAAATGATATTTGCTAATATGCAAAAAAGTTTTCATTTAACTATCTGCTTGTTCAAGGATAAAATGATGTTGAATTTCGAAGTATGTTTTCACGAACTTCCAATCTTGATCTTTTGAGGTGAACAATGAAGATATGATCATTAGATATTTTGGCTATGTCTTTTGTATCATGAATTTGTTCTTGTTGTTAAAAACAATTGCGTATCACTTTTTGAAGTCTTCATTGTATACATAATAAGATAACAATATTTATAAATTACCTCAAAAGTTTGTTGCATGAGTTCTTTTGCAGAACATGATAGGAATCTTTATGCATTGCTTCCAATAAGGCTGCAGACAAGCATCCAGATATGTTGGAAAGATTAACCTCAACACAACACCTGTGTAAGTAGTTTACACTTAGTAATAATAATATTGTTGAGAAATGCTTAATTGAAAGTATGTTGAGTGATTAGAGGTTTTTTTAGTTAATTTACCCGGCGCAGCAATGACCCTCCCATGGTTTTTACAATGGCTAAGTAAATATTTGTTCAAATTCTATCTTGTGACCTTTCTAGCATTTATCGTTAGAAGAAATCGTTTCCTTGTTGTAGAAACCTCGAACATAAACCAATTGTTCGATATTCCAAGCAACATACATATACGCAGTACGGTTATTCCAAAAAACCAAAATAAATTAAATCAATAAGAACGGAGGAGAATATAACCAAGTTGGAGAAACAACCGAGTCTTGTGAAATTCACAATTTCCTTAAGACAAATTCGCCTTATCCACTGGTGCTTTGAGATTCCACACTGCCTCTAGATTAAACCGCCGAATGGTCGACAAAAGCACTTTGCCGCCACTCCCAGGCGAACCCGGTGATGTGTTTGCTCTATCACTCGACAAAAAAGGACGAAAGCGGAAGGAAAACTCGAGATCACGCACCTCACGGACACCCTCATTCGAAATATACCCCGACAACCTTTATATAAAGGAGAGACTAGACCTTTTGGAATGCCAAACCTCTTGACTTCCCAAACCCTTAGAATTCCGAAATTAATTGTTCAATGAATGTCATTAATTCCATTCATTGAATATCATTAATTTCTTCATTGAATGTCAATCGTTTCAAATAACTGAAATTCATAGAATTCTGAACAATGAATTATTCAGTGAATGTCATTCATTTCATTCACTATATCCAACATTTGTTACAAGCCATGTACCAAAATTTTTTCTGTATATTAGGAATTGATATTGATGCTTTTACCTAGAAAGTTGTTTACTGTATGAAAGTTTACTAAATAATGAATGCATGTGTTAAAATAAGAAAGCATTTACTATATTATATTATTAATTTAAAATTGTTACCATTAGTATTGAATTCTCTATTTCATTGATTTCAATGGTGTCTACATTAAGTGATGTTGCTTTGCTTGATGAAGAGGCTTATGTGAATTGTCGAAAAACAATTTTATCTAGTGTCTCTCAGGTTGTCATCAGACCTATATTTCATAAGAAAAATCATTTTGTTAATTAGTTATCATTGGTTTGAATTTATTATATAGATATATACTATTTATGAAAGTAGGCTAGGAGGAACAAGAGTATTGTTTACCGAGTTCTTAGAGTTTATCCTTCTATGTGACGCCCCTTCCCTTAGCCGCGACAGGAGAGGGGACGTCACATAGGACTGAGACTTATAAATATGATTTCAGAACATTAGTGGGGCTCATTTCAAGCATAAATCTGTAGTATAATTGACATAACTTAGGACAAAAGCCAGAATTATGAAAATTCTGACTTGATTATAACCTTGTACAACTACCATCTATCGTGGTGTTTCAAATGTCGCTGCATATACGCTGAGTCCATAACTACTTGTATTTATACAAGTTTTATTATGCCAAATATTATATTTACATTACTAATATTACAAAATCATATCAAAATCAAGGACCTACTTAAGAAGGACTTCTAAATTTGTGTTGGCCCTGACGAGTGCACGATGTCTCTGGCAACTTCTTTAGTACCTACATGAATAAACACTCACGCTAAGCTACTAGCTTAGTGAGAAAACAAATAACATATATGACCACTCATAGTGATCCTTAATTATAGTAGACATGCTTGTATAAACATTTCACGTAGCATAGTATTAATTTCTCCCATAGAAGTACATAACAGAAATTTCATATTAGAAGGTACCTGTAGGTACACTACAGTACATAACTGAGGTATGCCTTAGCATTTTAGCTGGTTACTTTTATTCTCATATTGTTCATTATTCAGGTACTTTTCATATAAATGTTTGCCTGCATAGACTAATAACAATGAATGAGAGGGACGCAACACACAGCACCCGAAGGCGATACACATCGTAACGTATAATGGGCTAATCGAACATACGTGCTTGAACATGAAACAGAGTGTTGTAAAGATTCATGTGAGTGCCGTAGCACTATGTGCAGGAGGTCATTACTGCCAGTAAACAAAAAAAGTGCCATCGCACTAGACAAAGTGCCAAAGCACTAAACGCACGTGTGCCTATTCATTCATCATCCTGCCTTAAGTGCACCTTACAATTATATGTATTTCGTGAGTACTACGCCGTCTTATCAATATTCATGTTATACTCTTAGTCAATTGCGGACTTGTTCACTATGCATATTGAAATGTTCATTCCACAATTTCGAATTCTCGTGAAACGAGGTTTTTAGACAAAGTGATCTTCTAACACAATGTTCCCCTATGTCTTAAGTTTCCAATGGATCAAAATCAAGTCATTTGAACCTTTAAACTATGAGGTATGACCTAAACATTCCGAACTGCTCCTGGATAGTTTCTAGGAACAAAATCTGGAATTGTGTCTTGTATTTAACAATTTTCTGGGAACAATAGGGACATAATTTGACCATACTTTCTTCATGAAAGTTACTGTCCTAGGTGTCTAGTTTAAGTATAATTTTGATTCACCTCATTTAGATCAGTATAACTCAAGATATGGTGCAAACAACATGAACTACTTGTATAAGAAACAGAATCTGTATCTTAACATCAGACTTAGTTTCAAGGGTCTTAGAGCATGATTTAGTTCTTAGTCTCTTCTAAACATTTGTATCCCTGGGTCTTAACTTTCATCTCCAATTGGAATCATCCAATTTGGAGGTCTATAGGCCAAATTATGGCCAAAACACAATCACAAGTCAAATGAAATTTTGATAGAGTTTCCCCTTAAACACCTCTAAACCAATTCACACATCATAACCAAAACAAGATCAAAACAAACATCAAACCCCAATTCAAACCAACAAAAAGATCCCAAACATGGAAAAGTTAGGGTTTTTCCTAACTAACAAATGGGAGAGTTCCATACATTGATTTCTTCTCTTCCAACTTGCTTTTTTCCTCTTCCTTTCTCTTCCTTCTCTTTGCTTACCAAAAATGAGCAAAAAGATCAATGGAAAACACAAGTTGCTTCGTCTCCTTCACAACCGTGACGCCTCTAAATCCAAATCCCCAAAATGGATAATGCTTATCCTAGAAGACATTTTGGTGTCTTAAGGAATTTTGGCTTCAATTATCCCTTTTTGCTAATTAGTCCTCCTTCTTCATTCTATTTGCAAGTCAACTACTAATATTCCACACAACATAGTGGTCTCTTATTTAGAGCGTCACTTCAATGTTCTAATAATTATGGCTCTTGTCGCCTTACCTCCCTTTTACTTCTTTATTATTGTCAAGGTTATATCATTTTTCATACTTAGCACTAAATTTTCAAAATACAAATTTGACTTATTATTTTACCTTCAACATACCATAGAATTACTAGGTATAATTTGTGTTAAGACTCGAAGGACAATGAAGCAACTAGACAACTTTTATGGATAATGATAAGCCCTTAAAACATTTATGCTTGTTATTTAATTATTATAGTTCTAGCAATTAATAGTGTTGTAATTGTATTCATATTCAATACCATGAAATGACACTACTTTAAGCATGTCGCAATTATTATTGACTTATTTGAAATTATATTTTTATCGCAAAGAATTTCTATTTTTAAATTGATCCCACATTGTAAATGTGAGAGGCTTCAACAGGAAAAAAGAATTAAGTTGTCATATGTGTAATGAATAAACAATAATTGAGAAAGAACAAAAGAGATTAAAATATTCGTACAAAAGAGATTAGGGTAGTAGACATATTGGGTGTTGACATGGATGAGTTGACGTACTACTCCAAGTTACGCATTTCTGGGACCTAGCCTGTCATTATACCGACACTGCCTTAGAGTTGTGTGAGGCTACATATGCACGTGGTTGGATGCGTATGTGCGTGGAATTTCGGGACGAAATTCTTTTTAAGGAGGGGAGAATGTGAAACCTCGAGAAAATCCAATTTTCGAAAAAGGTAAAATAGTCATTTCGGTAAAAATCCAAAATTTTTCTAGATCTCGGATGATGAAATGGATTTCACTGTTGGAATCGTCTCGCCGAATCTACCTACCATCGCCGACCATCGACTCGAGACAATCGAAATTTGCACGCTTTTTCGAGACGGTATCGCGTCATGAAACGACATGGATGACAAAAAGTCACCTGATAATACGCATCACGCGACACGCATCGCATTTAGCAGATGATGGAAACTGATCACGGTATCGCGCAAGCTACAAAATAATGAAAGAAGGGACATAAGTGGAATTTTGAAAATTTTAAATGAGGAAAAAGACAAAAAAGAGAAATAGTGGTCATCTCCTACATTTGGAGAGACCAAACGTGTAGAAGGCAAAAAAGAGATGCAGAGTTAGGTTTCAGGATTTTTAGTGAGAGAGCTACTTCTCTCTAAGATTCCATGACGGACAATGGATTACCTGAAAGAAGAATAAAAGAAGAGGCAAGAGGACAACGCGGGCACCGGTTTCTTGAGTTTTCGACAAACTGGAGGTGTGGGGTTTTATCCCACTTGTTTTACTCTTGGATTTAAGTGTTTTGTCATGATTGTGTTGGCTCGAGGCCGCGAAATGTCGCTGATTGGTCCCAAATCTTGGAATCGATGTGTGGAAATTTTAGACGTTTGGACAGCTCAGATACCTTAAACTGATCGCTGTTTATGTTGGAAATTATGCATTAAATTGTGTTGGGTGAGTAGGAGACCAAATTGGTATGGAATTCTGCCCACCAAGAGGAACTGACAGCTGGAGAGTGGGTCGCCCATGGACAAACCCATCAGCCTGTTGGGACTCACAAAACAAAGCCCCGGTTTGTGGGAATTGGACCAAAAACGTCCATGTATTGTGTGCTTGAAATTGTTTGAATTGAATGACTTGTGTTGTGTGGAAATTAATAGGTTAATGCATGAACCTAATGTGTTAGTAAGAAACCATACTATATAAAACATAATTATGTGTGTAGGCCATTGGAAATGGAATAGTGATTAGCTCAAGTGAGCAAATTTGGGAGTTGGTTGATTGGTGCCATAATTATATAGAATATAATTGTGGGTGTAGGCTATTGGAAATGGAATAGTGATTAGCTCAAGTGAGCAAATTTGGGAGTTGGTTGATCAAATTTGAATAACATATGGTGTGATTGCAAATTTGATAATATATGCATATTTGATATATTGGTTGGATTGTGTTGAAATGACATAATGCATTTTCATATGCACCGGCTAACCTAGAAATAGGTGTGAGTGCATGACAATGAAGCTCGAAAACGAACATGGTTGCAAAAAGACTTCATTATGATGATTTTCTCGTGAGAATTCGGGGAGCCAGGAGATTCATCCAACAGATCATTTCGGGATGAGACCACATCGTTACGAAGTTCTCCAACACATTCGCCTGAGTGGTGTCCTGATATTTTTACCCCGATTATCTCAGAGTGTATTTTCAAGAATAACAGGTTTTGTTTTTAAAATGATTATTTTTCATACATGGTATTTGTGTGCGAGGAGTTTCCGTGATGACTCGAGACATGTGAATTAAGTATTTAGACATTCAAGTAGGATCACGAATTTACTTGAGTGTGTGTTTGTAATCGATCATCAGATATGCACTTAGGTGGAGAGTACATTTAGGTAATTCCACTATTGGGAGATAGTTCACCTTGTCGAGGAATATTTTTCGTGCACATGGAGCACTCCGAGGAGACGACTCCGCCTTGTAGGCTGATTTCAAGAAAGCCAAGCCAGGTTTGATGGATTTTGGTGTAACATGTATTAGAATTGAAATTTTAATATGTATTTGTATTAAGAGAAATGTTATAACTTCTTGATTATTGGAATATAGTTGGGATATTTATTTTGATGAGACAGTATATAACATTCAAGGCTATTTTTTATCAGTATGGGTCTCTGACACGAGACATCTAGATTTTCCACTAAGCTGACGTAGTCAATCTGAGACACCTTATTGGGGCTACAACAAATATCGAGGTTCCATTTTTTCAACACCCCTTGGTTTGTCATATATGCCAACACAACTATTATAATATATGCAATGCAATTGTGAGTATTAATAAGTATTTTTTATTTTGCTTATTTTTTTAACATATAGGTAAAGTGATACTCATATTTGATCTTACCAACATCGGTCTTGGGAATCAATGTATTTTGGAAAATCTCTGAAAGGCACAAAGTGCTATAGAACAGAGAGATTTTTTTCGTCTTCTAGTTCAGCCTCTTCAACTAATGTTCTTATGTCAATAACTCGTTGATACTCATTGTCAACAATGCGAAATTCAGCTTTGATTGGGTTTATGCATGCATTTGTTATGTAGTAGGTGCAAAATACACGCAAAGTTTCTTCAAATAGCACTATGTTTGGTCCAAAAATGCAACCTTGTATTTTATTGCCCTATATTTGTGTAAAATATTTTTGGAAAGAAATAATACAATGATGCATAATTGGTAGAAACTTTGAAAATGATTTCATGACCCTATTTTGTGATTATATTTTTTATGACTTATTTTATGATGCTAAAAATTCTTTAGCTAATGGTGGTTACAAGGAAAACTTACCTCGGAATAAGCCAATATCAACCTTTGATATGTTGTTGTTCCGTATTGAGTGCATCCTTGGCATTGATTTTTCTATTATAGTCACCTTTGCAGTCCAAGCTTTTTGTGTGCGCAGATTTCTTGATTAGTTTATATGGCCACTCATTATTTAATGAGAATGATAATAAAAAAGATTAATGTTAGGTTTAAAAGAATAAAGATTTTAGTATAAGATGCAATCAAGTAGTGAACAAATAAAGAGACATGAAGGAGATTTATGTTCTTAACAAGAATTCATCAATATTAACAATTCATTGTAAATAACATTTTTTGTGCAATCATGATCGGAGTTATCATTCAAAATGGGTTTCACTAAAATCTTAACGAAATTTGATGTTGTTGCTCTAGATAAAGCAACATATAATTGTTCATGAGAGAATACAAGTTCAAGTAAATATATGCCAACATAATCTAATGTTTAACCTTGGGCTTTATTTATTGTCATTGCGAAACTTAAATGAATTGGAAATTGTGTTCTTTTAAATGAGAAAATGCGTTTTTCACTTTCAATAGGTATGAATGGTATTCTAGGTATAAAAGTTCTTTTTCCACAATGAGTACCACTACTAACTTCTGCATCTATTATATTTTGATCGAATATACAACAAATTAAATGAGTACCATTAAATAATCCTTATGTTGAGTTGCTGATGTTTCATAGTAGTATAATAGACAATTTAGTTTTACACACCATGTGTGGAAACCACTGTGTGTTAGGCTATTAAGGAAATCTTTATGAATTGTATATCTCGCAGCATCTAACGGTTCATCAAAGCCGTAATATCTCATAATATTTTTTAAATCGATATATAAGTAAATTGTTTTATTTCATCAACGTAGTCATTTCTGAAGTTATATTTCGATTTATCATAGTATTTAAATTGTCGGGATAATGGTGGAAATACATTATTTATCAAAAAGGTTCAATCGATTTACATTTTCTATATAAGGTATTATCATCGTACTTGGAAGTTTAATATAAATTTTTTTATCGATAAAAAACAGTATATAGAACAAAAAAACCAAGTGGTTCCAAAAGATACACAGGAAGTGAACAAGAGGGAACCAAAAGGGAACTAAGAAGAACCTACCAACCTAACACAAAAGCAAACAAACCTATTTCTACACCTGTGCTCTGGAAGCCTAAAAAATCCATTAAAGAATTCGTGTTAACAACACTATACAAAAATTTCAATTCCACAAATTGCTCAAGAAATTAGATTTAATTTTTCGAGTATCAGACCTTGTTATCAAACACCACCCTATTTATTTCCCGTCATAAAGTCTAGAAAAAGCATAAAGGAGCAACCATCCAGATTTTTTTTCCTTTTTTACCCACAGACGCTCCCTGCCACGCTAAAAGGGAATGAATGACAAAGCACGGAAAGACCCATCTAGTCCTAACTGTCATAAAAAAAAGGTAATAAAGCATCCTGGCTATCTTGTAATGAATTAACAGATGGTCTATTGTCTCTTCATCCTCTTCACAAAGACAACATTTGTTTATAAGGGCTCTTCCATGACGTTTTAGCTTATCCAAGGTGATCACTTTTCCCCAGGAAACTTCCCAGGCGAAAAAGCTAATTTTGGAGGGGATCACATAGTTCCAAACTGAACGAAAAGGAAAATCAATTTCAGGCGAGAGGTCTAAACCACTATACAAGGTCTCGACTGAGAAATTGCCATGACTGGAACACTTCAACAAAAGTTTGTCCTCAATCCAAGGTCTGATTTTCTTCCTGTGGATAGAGTATAGAAATCTTTCCACCTCCTCCATATCCCAATCATAAAGGGCTTTAGAAAGGTTGGAGACCAACCCCCTTCCTCTCTATCCCAATTCCACAGATCTGCCACCATAGCATATTTTGGCACAGCTAGGGGAAACATGGAGGGGAACAAAGAACACAACGCCTTCTCACCGCACCAAAATTCTTTTCAAAAACTAATCCTCCTTCCATCGCCTAGGGAAAAGGCTTCATTTTGGAGAAAGAGAGGCCATTCTTTTCTGATTTCCTTCCACAACCCAACACCAAATCCACCCTTGATGTCACAAGTGTGCCATCCCCTAGAAGTCTCCCCATATTTGCAACTTATTACCTTTCTTCAGAGGGCGTTCATCTCATTTGCAAACCTCCAGCTCCATTTGAATAAAAGAACTTTGTTTAGCCTGGAGAAGTTTCTCGCACTCCAACTCTCGTTTTTTCTTTCCCAGACAAAAAGTGGCCCATTTAACAAGATGAGACTTCTTCTCAAGGCCGCCCCCACCCCACAGGAACTATCTTTGAATTCTTCCGGGCCTAGTGCAAATTCGAGGCATACCTAAGAGGATAGGTACAAATCGGGAAGGCTAGACAAAGTACCGTTGCATCAACAACCCTTCCACCCTTAGAAATATACTACATCTTCTATGAGGCCAATCTCTTCTGAAACCTTTCTTCAATAGAGTCCTAAGCCCTTGTAGCCTTATGGGAAGCTCCTAGGGGGAGACCTACATATGAGGTGGGGAATGACCCAATACCACAGTCGAGCTCCAAGGCTAACTCGACAACATTGTCATTCAATCTCTACCTGCATCGATCTCACTCTTGTTTGGCAATTCTCGACTCGACATCGCCCAAACCACATTAGAGTCCAAATGAAATTCTATTTGCTCTTTGTCAGTTTGTAGAATAGAAGGGTATCATCTGGCAGAAATAAATGGGAATGACATCCTTCCACTCCCTCACATCAACCCTGCTACCAAAAGCAAATTTCAATCAACCACACGTCGTATCAACAACCGAGCGTCTCTAATGCCAATCACGACAGGCAGGGGAGATGACTTCCCTATCTCGCTTCCTCTCGAGCCTCGGGAAGCAACTAGCCAGAGAGCCATCAATAGACCCGAAATGAGGCTATGGAGATGCACCACTTTATCCAACTCACCCACTGATTTCCAAAGCCCATACTATCCATAACCTAGAAAAACAAACCCACCGATGCTATCGTGAGGCTTTTTTTTCAATGTCCAATTTGCAAACCAGACCAATCTCTTTTCTTCTCAAAGTTGAGTCCACAACTTCATTAGCAATAAGGACCGCATCTAGGATCTGTCTTCCTTCAACAAAAGCAGATTGAGACTAAGAGATGATCTTACCCATGACCCTCTTAATCCTATTGGCTAACACTTTTGTCAAAATCTTGTACAACCCTCCCATTAAGCTGATAGGTTTAAGGTCTTTGAGGTCTTCAACATTCTATTTCTTGGGAATTAAGACTAGGAAGGTGGCATTTAAGCTTTTGACGAATCTGCTCTAGTCATGGAACTCCTTAAAGAAACCTAGCACCTCATCCTTAACAAAATCCTAGCAGAAAGACCAGAAAGCTATGGGGAGGCCATCAGGGCCAGGAGCCTTGTCCCCATTAAGCTTTGAAATTGCCGCCCAAATTTCTTTCTCCGTGAAAACTTCCTCCAACTTGGAAGCTTCCTCAGGCATATTAAACGGAAGCCTAGGGAGGGGAGGGCGCCAACAGTCTGGGGCAGAGAACAGATTTTGAAACGCATTCACCAGACCTTCCTTTATCTCATCCTCCTTATCTAACCTTCTTCCATTAATACTCAGACTTAGAAGGAAATTTCTTCTCCCCGTGGCATTTGTGTCATTCTATAAAAAGAATTGGTGGTTTTTGTCCCCTTTCAAACTGTGTTTCTCCGGGATTTCTATCTCCGCAAATTCTCCATGAGAGCTTCCAGTTTGGGAAATCATTCCTGGGCCTCGGGTTCTTCCCTCATGCTCCTAGCCCACCCCTTTCCTTCTCAAGGTCATCCAAAAAGAGGGACACTCTTCCTTAAAGCCTCCAACTTATTAGCTCCCAACTCGCCAAAGACCTCTCGATTCCATACTTTTAGGATGCCTTTCAAAGTCTTCAATTTAGCTGCCAAAATAAAACTAAAGACGCTATGAAAAACCATATTTTGCCACCACCCTTTTATGATTTCTTTGAAACCCTCATGCTTTAACCACATTAGTTCAAACCGAAAGGGGGAGGGGCTTGTCCTAATCTCATCATCATTCAACAGATGGGAGAATGGTCGTGAAGAGGCTCTGCATACATTTCAAAAGCCTTACTAAAATTGCTTTCCCAATCGTTTGAAACCAGAAATCTATCCAATCGAGACATGGCTCTACTGTTTCGGCCTACCCTCCAAGTATAAGGTCCCCTATGAAGCAACATATCTTTAAGACCTAGTTCATTTAGGACTTGAGAAAACCTTCTCATAGCTGGGGAGATCCTTCTACCTTTGGATCTCTCAACAGGAGAAAGGATCTCGTTGAAATCTCCACCTAGACACCAGGGACCATTCCAAATTCCTCTGATTGAGCCTAGCTCTTCCCAAAAGAATTCTTAGAACCTCTCACAGACCATACACTTCCTGAACATCCACTGAAAATCATCCTCCACCATTCTGAACAAGCAAGACAAATAATAGATACCATACTCTGACTCCACCAGAGATAGCCTTCTTTTATCCCATAACAAGAGGATACCCCCTACAGTCCCTTCCGCATCCAGAGCTTTCCAGTCCAAGAACCTACCCACACCAATGCTATGAACCAAAGCTTTATTCATCCCTTGGATCTTGGTTTCTTGAAGACAAACCAAGTCAACCCTTTGAGTCTTAATAAAATTCCTGATGACCTTTCTTTTTTCAGAGTCATTCACACCTCTAACATTCTAAGAAAGTATTTTTACCTTAATTTTAATTTTAGTAATAGGTTACCCCTGTCTCTGTCTCCTACTTTAAATTTATCCCTCCCATTATAATTAATGGAACTTGCCAGTTTCTTTAATTCCCGCTCACATCTGGTAGCTGTTGCAACCCCCTTATTCTTGTCCTTTTGCTGCATTGCTACCATTTTTCTCATCAATCCCAGGATCTCCTTCTTGAAGCCCATTGTAGCAAAACCCAAAAATTCACTAAATTTAACCAAACAGTTGTCTTCCCAGTTCTCATACACCGAGCCCTCCGAAGACATGGATTGGACCTCCTTGTTCAAGGTTCACCTCAAGACATGGATCGCTCTAGAATTTTCCAGCCCCCATTCACTCCCATCGACCGCCACCACCCTTAGTGGTTCCAAGTCGATAGTATCAAGAGAACCCCCTTGGTCTGAAGAGCCCCCTGAAATCAAGGGCCAGTAAAAAACAGAGAAAAGAGGAGGGATCAGTTTGGCAGGACTTCCACATACTACAGGTTCATCCGCCAAGGTATTTTTATCACTCCTTCCATATCTTTCGCCCCACGTCCCTCCTTGCATGCAGCTTGAGAATCCATAAGAAATGAGGCAGGGATTAAGACTTGGTGGATCAGGTATGCCGATCCAAATGCGATCCGTCGGCCCAAGAGAAGATTCAGCGGTCCTCTTAACGGGCTCACTGGAAGCCCCGTTTCAGTTTATTCGGCCTCGGGGCCGCATAGTTCGGGTCGACCATGCTGGCCCTGCACTGGCCCACTGCTTCCTTATGGGTGCAAGCCCTAAACTTCTACCGCCCCACAAAAAGGATTCGACCTCGGGACTTCCTCACCAAATTGCTTTTGGGCTATGCAAACGATATGCTTTTCTCTCGTCAGACCTCCGTCCCATTGCCTTCTCCCAATCCGCTACCCGGCAGCTACGCCTTCCCCGCATGCACCTTTCTTTCTTCCCAACCTCGCTTCGTGTTCCACCTCGAGACACTGCAAATTCAACGGTGGCCGGATCTCCCACCAAAGATGGATTTCGTATCTACTTTGTCCTTCTAACACTTCCACTGCTCAAGGCAAAGATTTCCCATTCAATTTCACCTGGCTTCTAGCCCAACGAAGATCGAACAAGAACACCGTGTCTTCATCCATGGCCAGGAAACCATCGCAGCGATCACCGATTCTTCTTAGGATGGGGTGACTCCATAGGTGTATAGGCAACCATATCAGTCTGACCCAAGCCACCTTTGGAAGTTTAATATAATTGTTGTAGCAATTTTTTTCTAGGCCATTACCAAATCGTAATAAGTATTCTCTAAATACTGGGTCTTTTTGAGTACGCATGTTTTGAGTTAATATTATTTTTTGGAGTTTTGGCCATAAGCTTGATTTTAAAAAGCTTGCATCAATAATTTATTCTTTTGTGCCTTTAGGAACAATGGGAGTTACTTGACGAAAATCGCCAAGTACAAATAACTTCCACCGAATGTGTATTACAATCATTTATGTCTTGTAGCATTTTGTCTGTGACATTCAATACATTGTCATTTTGACATCGGGGCTTCATCCCAAATTATAATTTTTGCACTATAGGAGTTTAGCTAAATTGATTGTTTGCTGATATTACAAACACTTGAATCTTCAATTTTAAGTGGAATTTTTAATCTCAAATATGTTGTTCGTCCACCAGGTAAAATAGATGCAACAACACCTGATGATGCTATAGTAAGTGCAATTAGTTTTTTAGATCTTAGCGTTGCAAGAATTGCTCGATATAAGAATGTGTTACCACTTCTACCAGGACCATCAATGAAAAACGCTCCTTGTTATTGGCTATTGAATTTTTGTAGTATTATATCATATGCATGTTTTTGTTCAGAATTAAGACATGTTATGGCAGTAATATCTTTTTCATCAACAACAATTTCTAATTCTTCACTAATTTCTTTTTGATATAGTTTCATCATTGTTTGACTCGCTAGTGTAGTCAATTAAATGATACTCATCTAAAGTTTTCCCCATAGAATATGACTAATGTTTTCTAACACTTTTGATCTTATTGTATCATTTGATTTCTTACCTATCAAAATATAATCATCAGACATTGGTTTTTCAAAATTTTTCCATAAAGGATTGTTAGGTTTACAATATACTAATAACGTTGCAAAATAAATGTCATAGAGCATATGACATTTGATATGAAGAAACTTCTTTAAAGTCGATTCAATATTATCATCTATATCTAGCAATCCATATAATAAAGTAGCTTCACCTAAAATGATGGGGTTTGAATTACCATTTATTAACTTTTAAATCTTTGAATGGATACCTGTCTCTATCACGATTGAGTAATAACTGTAAGTAATATCTTTCACTATCAGTTGGATTAGCTGTTATAACTCTACTTATAACATTTCTTTTTTTTGTAGAGTCCATATTTTATCTTATTGATTCCAAACAAAATGTTATGGAAATTCTTTATATAACAATGTTTGAGGTTTATCACTTATTTTATTCATTGAAAAGTATTCAGCAAGCATAGATTTTGTATAGAAATCATTATTTATTATAATACGATTTAAGTTGTCAGATTTTCTAAATGTCATAGGTTGTCTATCTTCAAGATGTAGTTGAACTGTTATGACAGAGGGTTGTATTTTGTTTAGTGGGAAGTTATAGATTCTCCACATCGCCTCTGATGGAGAAACCCACCGTGCATTTTGAAAGTTTTTAATTTCATCTATGGTTTGAAGAGGTTTGTCTTCAATGATATTTAAGGTAATTCGATCATGTCCTTTATAAATATATTTATATAGATAGTTTAATAACCGTCTAATAGTAGAACATATTTCTACATTGATAAGGATAATTAAATTTAAAAGTAAATACAGATTGTATGGGACAACCCATCTGTTATCTAAGTTAGCTCCTCTTATTTTTATTTTTTGTCCATCATCACGTCATCTATATTTTGGATAGGAATTTATTCCTTTTGTACTTTCATTGCAAAATGCTTTAGGATAGTTATTTCTACATCTACCATTTTTTTTCATACAAATATTGTTTAGATTTAAATCACCACATGGACCATGTATCATATGTCTTATAGCTGCCAAATACAAGTTTTCATTTTCAGTTCGATTTGGGATTTCAGCACAAACAATTTCATCGAAAGATTCAAATGCAGTTAATTTTGCATTTGTTTTCAAAATAATTAAAAAGTGAGCATGTTGTAGACCTCTCTTTTGGAACTCAATTACATATACATAAGCAGCTACAACACCAAATATTTGTTTTTTAAATAACTCTATTTTTAGTTGTTCTAACTTTGCTCTAAAAGTACGTACAGTTAAATCAGGCCTGTTTTGTATTTCTTGATTTGAATGGAGTTCTAATTAATTTCGGGCCAGTTAGGATTGCATGTTATTGTTAGAAAGATATCAGGTTTTCCAACTCACTGAACTAATGCCATTGCATCCATGTATCTTTTATGCATATCTCTAGGTCCTCCAATAAAGGATGCCAGTAAAACAATTCCACACCCAACTTTATTGCCTTGTGTTTCACCGTCATGAACACTATCAACAATTCCTTGATACAGTTCAGCTCGGATCTCATTTTGGCTATTGCAAAGATAGTTTAATCTTAATGTTTCAACTTTGATGAACATATCTACTATATATTATTGCAATTGCCGACTAGCATGTAAGAGTATTGTTTGACAATTTTTTCTAATTTGGAGTTTGTAACAATAATATTCCCTACAAGAGACATTTGTCCTTTTTCTTTGGGCTTTTAAGGCTGTAGAATACAAGAACGAATGATTGTGATATGAGATTGACATGCCTAAGAATATGAATAAAATAGGAAGAATTTGATAGGTTCATACCTTTTGTTTCTTTGTGAAATAATTCAGCAGCTGTGGTAATTGTAAACGGATCTATGACAGTTTCTACACTAAAATGACATTGTCGATTTGGGCTCACTATTCTTTGGATCCCTCGATGCCAACCGGTCTCTCTATGAGGTAATAACAGAGGGTATCGTAGAGGATCGTAACAATCATAATAATATTGTACTGTATGGCTCTCACCAGAATAATTATAGACAAGAATTTCTTGCTCTAATTTATTTCTGGAGAAACTATCTTCAGGGTCATTGTTGTCTAGCCATATTCCTCCAACCTTTGATGTCGACTAACTATTATAAATTCTTTGGTCTAAATTGATATAAGATCTTTGTGCAATTTTGCAATTTTCGAGATTTGGTATATCTTTTAGACTTCGAAAAAAGTTACTATATGGGTTAACTTTTAATATATTGATTAATTTTTGTACAATAGAAGATTCCATTTTGTTTGATAAACGCAACCAATTTTCAATTTCATGCTCAGGATCGTAAAAGTAAAGTTGCAAATATGATGGATACTCAATAGATGGTAATAATTCATTAATGAAATGATAAACTGACCTTGAACTCGAAACGTATGCATACCTTTATTTCTTTTATATAGATCTTTATCATATTTTACACCAAATGATGTGAAAGCAAAATTAGTGTTATACGTTCTAATTTATTTACGGAATTCAACAGCTTGTTCGGAGTTTGATGTAAATAGATCATAAAGTTCTTGTGGTTTATCATTCGTTACTAACGATATTTCTCCATCAGAACAACAAAATCCCTTTGGTTCATGCTTGAATCTTTTTGCATGACAATGTCTACAAGATGGTACTTGTTCTAATATACTGGCCTCAGAGGCTATCTGTTCTAAATTGGTTTTTCTTTTTCCTTTTTTTTTTTTCTGAATTAGCAGGGTCACTACAGAATTTCATATTGGGATTCACAGTAAGCTCAGTTGTTGGTAATTCTGGTCGTGTTGATGAATATCTTATAAATGTTAATATTAACTGAAGTTAATCAATTGGTATATTTATTATTATACAATTTTGATGTAGCTATCAGTTTCAAAGAGCTAAACACACTCGCCTATTCTTTCTTTTTGGTGACCTCTTTTTGTAATTTCATGATTAGGTTTTCTAATGGAAAATAATCTCATCGGATTATAAGTCGTGTATATATATATATATATATATATATATATATATATATATATATATATATATATATATATGTAAATATTAAATAAATTTGTCATTATACCTGAGTCTGGTTTCCTTCTCTCGTCTATCGTTAAACAGGTTTTGTTTTGGAGGATATTTTCTCTGATTTGATTCATTTTTTTCATAGCATATCTTTCCTTATTTTTTTCTGCATATTTCCTCATTTCTCTCATCAGATAGCAATGAATACCAACTTGGTTTTTCCCCCTCATTTGTTTCCTTTTTGAAAGGGCGACGAGTCATTTTGTTTTTGTAGGAGTTATCTGTAATATAATAGTAGCCTAGGAAGCGAAAATGTAAAGAAATTATATCAATACGAAGATGCAGTTCAAATCACAGACAACAATACAACACAACAAATGCTAAGTTAACTATTATGATAATGAAGCACAAAATGAAGCAATCATTAATTCAGTAATACATATAATTACAATAAAATGGTATAAATAATATGAACATAAATGATTGTAATAAAGAAAAAAAGACGCTTTGAAATTAAATAATTCATTGTGCGGGAAAGAATTGAGTACAAAAATAACACAATAATATAATGATGAGGTATTCATATTGCAATTTGTAACTGCAATTTCATGCAAATGCATCAAATGGGACACTTTGAATTCCATTGAATATTCAATGTCTCCAAAATCATAATTTTTTCTCCAAGAAAAACATGCAAGATATATCATGGAAAATCATTTAGTTTTGGTTTAATCTGATTCAATTATAACTTTTTTCTAAATATCTCTTCCATGTCATCCCATACCGAGTTAGAATTACATCGCATTCCCAGAGGAAGACTTAAGTAACTAGTTGGCAAGGTCTTAGATTTGCATCACAACTCCAAAGCCAGATCATCTAAATTCTCTATCGTTCCCGCTATCATAATAATGCCTATTTCCAATAGTCTCAACAATTCTATGAAAATCTTCACATAAATGATTTCATATAAATCATATCATATAAATGATTTCAAAAGTTTTCAACATCGGAGCCATCTAATGAGAAGCCTCACATAAATACTTTCATATAAATGAAAATCTTCACATCTAATGGGAATGGGATGCGATGTCGATAGAAATAATAAATGGAGATGAGGTGGGGAAGCTAAATCCGATGGAAATCGGACCTATTGCTATCTCTATAGTAAATTGTTTTTATTGGGATTTGGAGCGCTGTAAGTTAATAAATTTAATGCATCATGATACACCTTACCGACCAAAGAGGAGCGGCAACAATAATGATAGAAAACACTATAATATATAAATATATATAATATCTGTTATTCGGCATGTTGGGATATATCTTTTCCTGTAATTCGTATCCATGGATTTTTCCTAAGTGATATCAATAACCAAAGTAAGGATGTTCACTTATTTTCTTATTTTGATCAAATCCACTATTAATGATATTAGTAGCATTATTCACCATTTCTACAAGTCTTACCTAATAATTGATTTAAATAAGGAATTATCAATAGAGAGATAGAGAGGAGGAGGCAGTGGGCATAATGGAAGGTTTCTACAAGTCTTGTTGAATATGGCCAAGTTTTTTTTTTGGTAGGTTGAATATGGCCAAGTTAAAACGGATAAATACTTATGAAGAAGGATTTTCTTTTTTTTTTTCCATTAATTTTTCTTAAGGAATAGTAACCAATTCTTTTTGAATGGTTGCAGAAGAGTGGTCATTTTCTTTTGCCCTTCATGACCTCATAAATAATTGTATTGTTGGTTGTGATGAGAGTTAGCCACGTCACCATCGGGCATTTCGGGTCGGGTTAAGGAGACAAATGGAGTTGTGGAGTTGTGACTTCAAACATGGAAGATTTTTTAATTTTTTGTATTTACCTTTAATTGTTGCATTTATCTTTATTTTTAGATAATTAGTTGGAGAAAGCCCTAGGAATCCGCTAGCCAACCAGCATGCACGCTTTTATTATTATTTTTGTATTTAAAGCCTCATAATTATAGAAATGAAGGGAAGAAAAATGACTAATTATCTCTTTGTCAAACAAACAACCCCCGAGGGTTTTATCGTTTTGGTATCAGAGCCTCATCCTAAATGGCAACCCATAAGGAGAGACTCGAAACTTTGGAGACCCATCCAAGCAGTCACGGCTAAGATGCTTTGCTAAGACATGTAGCTTCAGCAGAGTCCTTGAACAACCACTCAAAGCTATAGAAGAGGCTTCCAGTTGATGTACTCAAGTGTGGGAGAGAGAAGGTTTGACTGGATCCCAATAAAATCAATGAGATCTCCAAGGCCAATTCCATGCAAAACATTAGAAAACTGGTCAAGTATGTTTTTGTTACAAGGAAGCCAACTATAATTCATTCACCTCTTACACACGTCCGACGGCTATGATGTTTAAAGGGGCATTATTACGGCTATATCAAGCAAAAGGGTACATGGCGCACGCCAAACAAAATTCATGGATGAAAGGATGATACGTATGCTAGGACGCTTGCTTCATAAGTACAATGAATTGGGCCAAGATTGACAAGACAGACATGAGTCATATTAGTTTGTCTTAAACCTTGGGACAAGGTTCAACTTTTAGGAAGCCAGAATGATGAGCTACTACCGCCACCATCGCAAAACTTGCAAAGGAGACAACATGGAGTCAGGAGTTGTGGACTCAAACGTGAAACATTTTTTTAATTTTTTATATTTATCTTTAATTGTTGTTATCTTTTTATTTTAGATTATTATGGAGATAATTAGTTGAGCAAATTTAGGAATCCACTAAAGCAACTAGCATGCACGTTTATTTATTATTTTTGTATTGAAAGCCTCATAATTATAGAAATGAAGGGAAGAAAATTGACTAATTATCTCTTTGTCAAACAAACAACTCCCGAGGGTTTTATCATGTTGACCTTTGACTAAGTTTATTTTTGATGGGAGAGCTCTTAGGGAAACCTCGTATTCGATCCATCGTTGATGAACTGGAGCTAGATAGGCTTAAAAGTGAACTCCTACCT